>CM042873.1:586600-681600 GCA_023658055.1 Thaleichthys pacificus
TTAACATGACCTACTTAGGAATTTAGACTGTGCCTCCGGGCTAGCTGCTAATCCTACCAATAGCTGTTTCATGTAAGCACATTCAGTAGCATCTCCCTCAGATCCGACTCATTACCGTCCGTCCCCCACCCCTCCCCCCCGTCCCCCACCCCTCCCCCCGTCCCTCACCCCCCCCCCGTCCCTGTGTGTGTGTTTGTACTGATTATCAAAGGATGTGTGACCTCATGTAGCGTCGTTCTGATTGGTCCAGGAACAGGAGCTGTTTGGTCGTATCTCGGACCTGCAACAGGAAGTGTGCTGTCGGACCAATCGCATCACAGACCTGGACCACGAGATCCACTCCCTCAATGAGACCATCGATACCCTGACCCGGGAGCTGGAGCTGAAGGGGAAGGAGGTGCTCCGGGTCCGGAGCGAGGCCAACCACCAGATCAGGTACCCTGACCCCTGACCCCATGCTGCCCAGTCCTCTGACACATAGGGTAGGATAGAACTGAACACACTCTAATGGGGTTGAGTGGAAAGGAATGTCATTTGAATTGGATTGGAACAGAAATGACTGGAATTCAACAAGAATTTCCGATGTCGTAGTTTTAAGACGCATCAGGTCTGCTTCAGACACACAAGCCGGGGGCGTGGCCCCAGCCGGGGGCGTGGCCCCAGCCGGGGGCGTGGCCCCAGGAACCTTTTGTTCCTCTCTGAGGGAAGATAAAGTTGGGTTGAAGGATGTCGGAGGGCTGAGGTAGAAGCCATCAACATTTCATACGCTGCTCATATGAATATTTCAAAAACATCCCATCAATAAAAGATGCGCTGTGAGGAAGTCAAATTGCAGCTGCTCTCGTTAGTAACGGGCGGTGTGGCCCCAACCGGGGGCGTGGCCCCAGCCGGGGGCGTGGCCAGATCTGGGAGGTTAAACAGAATCATCTCGAGGTCCGACTCTCGTTAGCGAAGAGCAGATTTGCTCTCTGTCTCTGGTCGTGCTGCTCGGGGCCAGCATGATTCAGACTGGACTGCAACCTACTGAAGAACCCCTCACGAGATACAAATGAGATACTGAGGAGATGGGAGGGGAGGTGTACTGTCAGAGGAGGGGAGGGGGGGGGGGATGACAGCATTTTTCCTCTTTTGAAATCTGCAGAGCATCAGAAATCAAGCCTGACAGGATTTTGGTTAGGGAGGGGAGTACAAGGAGGGGATGGGGAGGTTATGAGGACGGCAGAGGAGGAGGAGGGGATTGGAGAGGGTAGGAGGAAAGGGGAAAGGAGATGAGGGCAGGAGAGATTTGCAGTGACCCATGCCAAAGTTGTGTATGAAAATCCTATATCTAACCTCTCTTCCCGTATGTGTCAATCTGTTTGTGTGTGTGTGTGTGTGTGTGTGTGTGTGCAGGGCTCATGAGCAGGACCTGACCAGGAGGCATGAGCGTGAGCTGGGGGAGCTGGGAGCATCTCATCACAGAGAGACTCAGATCATGCTGTCAGACTTCAACAAGGCCCAGGAGCTGCTCAAAGACAAGATCTCTGCCCTCCAGATCCTGTAAGTCGGTGTGTGTGTGTGAGTGAAAGAATGTCTGTGTATAATTAATATATATAATAAACTATCCCATAATAGTTAGAGGCTGTTGTTTTATGTGAGAGAGTATATGTGTGTGTGTGTGTGAGAGAGAGAGAGAGAGAGAGAGAGAGAGAGAGAGAGAGAGAGAGAGAGAGAGAGAGAGAGAGAGAGAGAGAGAGAGAGAGAGAGAGAGAGAGAGAGAGAGAGAGAGAGAGAGAGAGAGAGAGAGAGAGAGAGAGAGAGAGAGAGAGAGAGAGAGAGAGAGAGAGAGAGAGAGAGAGAGAGAGAGAGAGAGAGAGAGAGAGAGAGAGAGAGAGGTGTAATTGGGTGGATGTAACAAAATGCCTCCTGCTCTAGGGCTAGGGTTAGGGCTATATTTGAGTCCTAACAGCTTGGTGTTCTGCGGAGACTGTATTGCAGTCTGTTAAAATGTTGATACACAGACAAATGCAGAATCGTGGTTCTTTGTTCTGCCTGCATGCATAATGCGATCTGTGGTTCTGTGGTGACCTAATTTGGGACTGAGCGTGAACGCCATCTAGCCTCGGCCCACGGTACTGCAGCTCTCTGACTCACCTCATCCCCCTGCAGGGCTGTCCTTCCAGGTAACCTGGGGGGGCCCAAGGGAGGGGGGGGGGCTTGGCCCCCCACAGGAATTGACAAACATGTTGGTTACCTAAATACTCCCCATTCAGCAGTTATTCTAACCCTAACCCTTACGCTAAACCCACGATAAAAAACTATAAATGTGCCACCTCGAAATAACTCCATGACCCATGTGGACCCTTGTTGCGGCTACAACACTGGCAGCTAGACAGGATAGACACACTGCTCGTTATTCAACGCAAGAGGCTGAGCAGAATCCCTGATCACGACCACTCAGAATCAGAATCAGGTCCCGGTAGTTTTAACCCAGTTATGTTGTTGAGGCTGATGTGTTACGTGCGCTGCTCTGTTCAGCCACTAGGTGGCTGTAGGAGAAGGGAAACAGGAAGGAAGTTCAGAGAGAAACTTCTCTGTACCATGACAAGCTTAGCTGGGAGGCTACAGCTGCTATAGTGTCAGATGAATGAATCGGTCCTCAGGACAACCGTAAAGCTGTCGTCGTGACGACCGTAAAGCTGTCGCCGTGACGACCGTAAAGCTGTCGTCGCGTCCGTGACCCCGCTGTGTTCCGTGTTCTAGATTGGAAGGAACGGAGGACAAGTTCCGGAACCGCGAGAGCCGTCTGGAGGACCTGCAGGTCATCGCCGAGCTGAAGGACATGGTGTCCGAGAGGGAGTCCCTCGTCAAGAAACTGGTGGTGGGTCCTGACCTTCAGCTACCGCACCAGAGGCCCAACAAGAGCCAGCTCCCTCCCTCTCCCTCCCTCTCCCAGCTGGGTGTTTTAGATGCCCACTAAAGGACGCGTTCCCTCCCTGATCCTCCTGGGAGCTGGAGAAGCAGCTGTCTCTGTGTTCCACACCCATGTGTCTCTCTGAAGATCTGCTATCTACTTTGATATCTCTTCTGGACATCTGAATTTACTGCATCGAAAGCAAACAAATCTCTCAGGATGAATGTATTCTTTTATCAGGGATTAGACTGGGTTTTTATTTAGCAGGGTGTGAACTGATTGTTATATACATGGATGGCACACTCTTGGCGGTAGTGGACCTGCTCTATGCACCACTGCAATACTCAGGAAATGAACCTGGCAACATTTAAACCTGGATTTGCTTATAATTTAATATAAACACTTTTTGGGTGGTCGATCGTTGTACGAACTATGCACACAGTCCAACACGACCTCTTTATAGTTTACTGTACATTTCTTCATCATAAGTCAGAATTCTCCTTTGTTTTTACAGCCTTTCCATATTACGTCTATAAATGGGATTAGAGCTTTTGTCTGCAGATTAAGAAGCTGCAGCTTCAAATCTCTCCCTATACATCACTTTGGATAAAAACTTAAATGATTTGCTGAAAAAAAAAAAAAAAAAAGACATTATTACATGAACAAGCAGGAGTTGTCGTGAGTAACCCTGGTTCTACCGATCTGTTTGTAGGACGATAAGAAGTTTTACCAGCTGGAGCTGGTGAACAGAGAGACTGGCTTTAACAAGGTGTTCAACACCAGCGCCAACATAGGGGTGATTAACCCACTCATTAAGGTGAGTCTGTACCTCTGCACCTGCAGGTTAGCTTGCACCCACCTGGACGCAGAGCCAGACAAATAACAACAGACGGCTCGGCAACAATGCCTAGCAACCGTTGTGAGTTGATTTGACGTGGTGGGACTAAGGCGATTGGGTTATCTGACAAACAAACATTTTAATGCATGAATTCAGATGTTCAAAAAGCATCTGACCACAGCATCCTGTTTCTAACTGATGTTTTACTATTAAGAGATATTATGATAATATAGCGTGCTCACCATCCAAACCCCCTTCTCATGTTGTATGTCTGCATTATGAAGATAGACTCTTCAGTGTCATTGCATCCAATCCCATGTTCAAGGAATGATTCTCCTTCCCTCTCTCCCTCTCTCTCTCTCTCTCTCTCTCTCTCTCTCTCTTTCTCCCTCCCTCTCTGTCCCCTCTCTCTCTCTATATCTCTATATATCTCTATATCTCTCTACCTCGCTCGCTCTGTGCATGACCAGAGTTGATGTTGTTCTTGTCCAAGCGTTGCTTTCTGTTCCTGACCTGCGAAACCATCCATCACGCAATCAAAGCGCTCGTTCTCTGAATGGTGTGTTGTCCTGATCAGACCTGGGGATCGGGGTTGTCCTGTCCTGATCAGACCCTCAGGCTGCCAGTCCAGGAGATGGGGCTACTTTGTGTGCAAAGCTTTGTTCCAGCCCTGGGTGAACACGTCCAATCAGAGGCATCGTAGATTCCCATGTTGGTTGGTTGAAACTGGAGTGTTGGTCCTAGGCTGAAACTAAAGCTCCACCCAGGTGAGCTGTCCTCTCTGGGCTGAAACTAAAGCTCCACCCAGGTGAGCTGTCCTCTCTGGGCTGAAACTAAAGCTCCACCCAGGTGAGCTGTCCTCTCTGGGCTGAAACTAAAGCTCCACCCAGGTGAGCTGTCCTCTCTGGGCTGTAAGCTCCACCCAGGTGAGCTGTCCTCTCTGGGCTGAAAGCTCCACCCAGGTGAGCTGTCCTCTCTGGGCTGAAAGCTCCACCCAGGTGAGCTGTCCTCTCTGGGCTGAAAGCTCCACCCAGGTGAGCTGTCCTCTCTGGGCTGAAAGCTCCACCCAGGTGAGCCCTCCTCTCTGGGCTGATGTCCATCGGTGAGCAGTGTTGCCAATTTAGAGACTTTTCACCTTCCCTAGCAACTAGAAATCGTATCTAGCGACGAGAAGCAAATCTGTCGACTTTCCGCTACTTTGGCAATCTCCGTTTTCGTTGTTGAGCAGCAGCAAAATAACTTAACCGATTTGCCTTTCTTAGCGTTCGAGTGTCCCCAGTGGTTACAGCAGTAGGTTTTTTTAGATCTGTAATTGTACTTAATACATCTACAGATCTAAAGGTTGACGTCATCACGTAATATAGCGACATTTCAGAGCCAATGGCGACTTGTGGTGAGCTTGTTTTGGCAACACTGCCCCTGAGGATGCAGCTTCCCCACACCTCTGTGTCTGTGTCCTTCTGATGCAGCTGAGGAGTGGCAGGTCAGGGAACGGATACGTCAGCTCTCCAAACCTAAATGTTGAGGACGAGGAGGAGGGGCTAGGCCCGGGGTCTGCCCCCCCCTCCCCCCTCCACCCTGCCCCGCCCCGCTGTAGTAGCCCTCCGCCCCCGTCCTCCAGCCTTCCTCCGAACCCCCAGCCTGACCTTCAGAACCCTCGGAGGTGAGAGCCACCCTCCCCCCTCCTCCTCACCCCCCCCTCTCCTCTCCCCCCTCCTCCTCCTCCTCACCCTCTCCTCTCCCTCCTCCTCACCCCCCCCTCTCCTCTCCCCCCTCGTCACCTCGTCACCACCGACTCTTGTCCTCGCCGCACATACCGTCACCATGGCAGCAACAGACATGGCCTAACAGCTCCCCACACACACACCACACACACACACACCATCCCCGTCCTGCCACTAGGCTTGGTTGTGTGATTCTCAGTGTTGTGAACGAGTCTACCAGTCAGTCGTCAAAGCGAGCAGTGCTAGTGTGGCGCCGTGCCGGTGTGGCGCCGTGCCGGTGTGGCGCTGCTCTGTCGGAGCCTCCTGTCTCTCTCTGTGTTTGATGTTCATCCACAGCAGAGGGCAGGCCTGCTTGCTTCACACCCCAGTGCATCGTAACACCAGTCCGTGATCACAGTGTCTTGGTTACCCAGGTCTAGCCTGGATGCTAACAGGAGAAGATGTGTTTTAGCCTCAGGTTGGCACCCTGGCTAGGTCCTCGTGCATGGCACATCGCTCGTATATATATTCCGACAACTACCCGTAGTTGAACTGTCAACTGACCCTGGATTGAAACAATCTCCCTAACAAGAATACACGCTGGCATCCACAGAATGTGCCGTGATGAGTTATATCGTGACATTGGACAAACAGCCATATTCCGGAATCCGTGGTTTTGGAATGCAGCTGTTGTACTTGACACCACATCCATGATCACTGTCTGTGAGCATGAACACCATCTGCTTGCTGCTTGTGGCAGGAAACGTCATTCTGTTCTCCTTTTCCGAGTCATTTTACTGATGTGTATCTTGAATGCTTTCTCAGGTCACTTTACAGATAAAATGGCATGTTTGTTTTATTTTGTGTCACTAACAGTTTTCTATTTTCCAGCAATGAATGTATGGCATCATATAACAGTCTTGATTTCCATTTCAGTTTAGCCAAAGTTTAGTTACTTATAATCTGGGTTTGTTGAAATAGCACAATAGAAAAGATAGAAGTGTCTCTTAAGACCAAAAAACTCCTCTGTGTGATTTCTCACGGTTTGGATTTTCTCCGGATTTCACTTGCTCCGCCTCCCATAATAGTTAGAGGCTGTTGTTTTATGCGAAACGGCCGTGCTGGGATTTTAATAGGTCAAGTCTTAACAAAAGATCATTACTGTAACTTCCTGGCTGCTGATGCTGGGGTACCAATTACAGCCATTGTTGCTGCTAGCTAGGGAGCGGGTTGCAAGGTCCTGGGTGTCGGATGATTATGTGCATCGTGGTGGTGGTCTGAATATTAATAACCTGCTTATGGGAGGCTGTCGGGACTCGGGGGGCGTGGAGCTGGCGTTGTTGAGCCCTTGCTGTCTGGCTGGGTGACAGCGACACAGCCACACACACTTAGCCCGAACCAGCGAGTGTGTAAGGCGAGGAATAAATTGTCCGCTCCCACTGGAACGGTGTGACTGTTCGTTAAGATGGTTTTGTAGGACTTAGAAACTCAGAATCTGAGTCACACCGTTCTAGTGGAGACCACTTGTCCCACGATGTCGATATATTTATGTTATAACACAGCTCACCAATTAGGTGAGCTGTGATGTGTGACATCAACAACAAAAGTTTGTATTTTGACCCGTCACGAAAACTAACAAGTCTGTGGTCTCCATGTTGTAGTCGTATCGTCGCACTGTCGAGCTTGCATCGTGACCACGTCTTGCTATCTTGTTGTCGCTGTGTTTAGCTTGTCGTTGTGTAATCGTTGTGTAATCATTGTTTTGAACTCCCGTGCAGCCCTCCTGAGACTGACGAGGTGACCAGTGCAGAGCCGCAGGAGGAGCTTTACGCGCAATACTTTACGTTCTGACTCCGCCCGGAGGAGACGACCTTAGAGCATGTGAAAAGATAATTATTCATAAAACACACAACGTGGCTCTGCGTTCATTCATACACTGTGAACTGTTATGTTTGTTAAACTTTTTGTTATTTTTATTTGTTGCGTTAAAATCTGATTAATGATGATGTTTTGTTATGGCCTGTTATTATGCAATATCTGCGTCGGTGCAGAAAAAAACGTATTTGTTAAATATAATGCCACTGTAAGGATCGGGGTCCTATTACTGTCACTTACTGTCGGATCTGTAAGCAGTCTTATGAATCTGAATAATCCCCTGGAATATTAAGAGCACTTTTCATTTTAATGTCTAAACAGTCAAGAATGATGTTGGAAAAGGCTCCTAATGTGACGGTTTTAAGTGTGTGTTAACGGTTGCATTCTCCAAACTGTTAAACACAAATTATGTCTTGCCAGTTTCAAAGTAAATAGCACAATATATCTATATTTATATTATACATGTCTATTATAAACAATAAACAACTATTGTGACATTTGCTTTATTTAGTGATTTCACAATATCTGCTTTATTTGTGTGCATAATACAACAAAGGGAAGGTACACTGCTGAACTGGTCATCCAGAGAGAATCTGCCACCTTGAGATGGTGAGGACCATGAGGTCCAGAGGGTTGTGTTTTCTCTAGAACGTTTAACAGAGGTGATAAGGACACACTTGGCTTTCACGGGACCGTTTACATTTAAACACTTTATTCATTTAGCAGACACGTCTGTCCAAAGCCACTGCCAGGTTGACCTTCACCTAATGGCAGTTGAACTAAAGGTAGCTGGCCCTTCTAACAGGCAGCTTCCTGACCCTTCTAACAGGCAGCTTCCTGACCCTTCTAACAGGCAGCTCCCTGGCCCTTCTAACAGGCAGCTTCCTGGCCCTCCCAGCTCTTTCCAGGCTCATCCACTCCACATCTCCGTGTTTGTAGAACCTTTAGATAAGTCCACATCACCCAAGGTGCAAAAAAACTACATTTAGAAAGCAGCTGTTTAACTAGATCTAAACGCTGACAAACCCAAGCTTCAGTGACAGTGACGATGTGTCTACAATACATTTAGTGGAAAACCTGTTCATGCAACGTACAGGGAGTTCACCTTCACTACAGATGGAACTCTCTACTGACACACCCTACAAGTGTGCTGTTGTGAGGGGAAGAACAATGATGTTAGAGGATGACCTGTTTCACCATCCCTCTTCCACTTCCTCCTTCACCCCATTCCCCCACCCCATTGGCTCCCGCACAGTTCATCTTCTTCCCGATTGGATGCCGTCCGTCTGCGGTCTGTCACATGAGCAGGACGATGATGTAGATCAGAAGCAGGCAGATGAGGATGAGGGAGAAGTTGACAAAGAGCTCCTGGAGGTTCCTCTTGGTCTGGGGGTTCACCTCGATGTTGGACGCCCTCCGGATGGCTGTGCGGGTCATGTGCTGAACTCTCTCCATGGCTGGGGTCAGGGGTCAGGGGTCAGAACACTCACCAGTGGCTTCTGTCGGGGACGGATAGACGAGCACCTTGCTACTGAAGCTAAACTCCTGTGAGGGGGACGACGGAGTCTGGAAGAGCAAAGGAACATGGAGAAAGGAGGGTTATACTTGATGAATCACAAAAGGGAAGTGTATCTCCGCTGGTCCCCAAACAACCTGAGTCAGTGACTGGTCTCCTGAGAGAGTCCCTCAGGGAGACTGAGGTGCCCATGCCCTTCCAGGGCCTGACAGTCGCACGCCTCACTACAGGTGTTTGGGCCTGACCGTCCTCACGCCTCACTACAGGTGTTTGTGCCTGACAGTCCGCACGCCTCACTACAGGTGTTTGGGCCTGACTGTCCGCACGCCTCACTACAGGTGTTTGTGCCTGACAGTCCGCACGCCTCACTACAGGTGTTTGGGCCTGACTGTCCGCACGCCTCACTACAGGTGTTTGGGCCTGACCGTCCTCACGCCTCACTACAGGTGTTTGGGCCTGACCGTCCTCACGCCTCACTACAGGTGTTTGGGCCTGACCGTCCTCACGCCTCACTACAGGTGTTTGGGCCTGACCGTCCTCACGCCTCACTACAGGTGTTTGGGCCTGACCGTCCTCACGCCTCACTACAGGTGTTTGGGCCTGACCGTCCTCACGCCTCACTACAGGTGTTTGGGCCTGACCTGTCCGCACGCCTCACTACAGGTGTTTGTGCCTGACAGTCCGCACGCCTCACTACAGGTGTTTGGGCCTGACTGTCCGCACGCCTCACTACAGGTGTTTGGGCCTGACCGTCCTCACGCCTCACTACAGGTGTTTGGGCCTGACCGTCCTCACGCCTCACTACAGGTGTTTGGGCCTGACCGTCCTCACGCCTCACTACAGGTGTTTGGGCCTGACCGTCCTCACGCCTCACTACAGGTGTTTGGGCCTGACCGTCCTCACGCCTCACTACAGGTGTTTGGGCCTGACCGTCCTCACGCCTCACTACAGGTGTTTGGGCCTGACCGTCCTCACGCCTCACTACAGGTGTTTGGGCCTGACCGTCCTCACGCCTCACTACAGGTGTTTGGGCCTGACCGTCCTCACGCCTCACTACAGGTGTTTGGGCCTGACCGTCCTCACGCCTCACTACAGGTGTTTGGGCCTGACCGTCCTCACGCCTCACTACAGGTGTTTGGGCCTGACCGTCCTCACGCCTCACTACAGGTGTTTGGGCCTGACCGTCCTCACGCCTCACTACAGGTGTTTGGGCCTGACCGTCCGCACGCCTCACTACAGGTGTTTGGGCCTGACCGTCCTCACGCCTCACTACAGGTGTTTGGGCCTGACCGTCCTCACGCCTCACTACAGGTGTTTGGGCCTGACCGTCCTCACGCCTCACTACAGGTGTTTGGGCCTGACCGTCCTCACGCCTCACTACAGGTGTTTGGGCCTGACCGTCCGCACGCCTCACTACAGGTGTTTGGGCCTGACCGTCCTCACGCCTCACTACAGGTGTTTGGGCCTGACCGTCCTCACGCCTCACTACAGGTGTTTGGGCCTGACCGTCCTCACGCCTCACTACAGGTGTTTGTGTCTTTAGTCCTCCAAACTTCTCACACTCCAGTTTTCCACATATTTCTTGCCAAGTGGGTTTGGGGCGAGCAGCTGATATGATTGTGTGTCTTTACTGACCCCGTCTGTCAGATGCCTGAACTTTCCTGGCTTGTTATCTGTTCTCCTGTTGTATTCTCATGCATCTACAGCTATTCTGGGCAGGCTGGATGCCAGTGCTCTCTCCTGAGACTATTATAAGCACTCTGTTTTGGGGGGGGTTTTCCAGTCCTTTATAGAGTAGGCTATGTTTGTGTGTTGTTGACATTTATCGTGTCGCGTGATGGGACATAATATTTTACATATATTTTTATTTAGCTACAGGAAAGGTAATTGTTTTTCACAGCTGTTGTTGGACTCGAGTCACGTGACGTTGACGAGTTGTTAAGAATGTATATTTCAGTTTTTATTTTTAGAAAAATTCCATGGAACTACTTGTTCTTGTGCTTCTGTTCAGTTCGAGCTTCCCTTTAAGCCGTTTAAAAAAAAAATCTCCACTTAACTCCCACGATGGCGAGTGTGTGGCACCATGGCGACTGCAGGCAGCTGCCATGCCTCTCTCCCGACAGGCTATGGGGATGACAGTCATGCCTTGGCTGCCGTACCAGAACCCATGCTAAGCACCTCCTGTCAACACTGAGAAGTGACTTCAGCCACCTAATAAAAAGCCGCCCAGCAGAGTTCATTAGGGGCCTGCCTTCGGAGTTTGACCAGATCGGGACTAATCCCGTAGCGGGAGTCAACTGCCCTTGTTGTCGTTTCCCCTCAGCACTCGGTTGAGTCACCGTGTAAACATGGTCATTGAGAGAGTACAGTACAGACTTGTGAACTACATTAGGCTACAGTACATGACATAGCTACATTAGGCTACAGTACATGACATAGCTACATTAGGCTACAGTACATGACATAGCCTACAGTATCTTGTGACATTCAACCTGACAACAAACGATGATCTTAGTGCTATTTAACAGTAATGTTAGTATAGTATCTTTGTCCCCTAACTGGGACAAAGAAAGTGCTACGTGACCAGTTAGGAGACAAATCTCAACACATTAATTATGGTGTTTATACAGACTAGATACAGGCCCTACTGCTTGACAGTCCATATATGAGAAAAATACTAAATTATTTGATCTCACTCAAGATTTTTTTACCCTATAACTGTAAGTGTCCACTTATACAACTAGACCTACCAAAAATAAACTAATGCCATATTTTATGGTTGGTTTCACAGCAGGTCATATTGCAAGGTCTCGGTCAGGAATGAATCTTTACATTATCTGACATGCATGTGTTTGTTTTGGTATGGACTAGTTTAATATTAAATGTGTAGCCTTTATTTTTGTTTCATATGGGTCATCGGGACAACAGATCTCATCTCCAGACTACAAACCATCATCAGTCATCGCATTGGTTTAAAACCTGCTCCACCTGCTTAGTTCTGGCTATAAAATAGAGAGTTCAGTCCAACCATTTCTGAGAATAAAAGGATAAACAGAAGCAACAGTAGAAACAAAAAGAAAGATGATCTCAAAAGTCAGAAGATTCAAGATAGTCTTTAATTTTTGCAGCCTAAAGCTAACTCTAGAACAAAATCGTGGTCGAAGGTTTCCTACCTGACGCAGAAGGTGGGGCGTTGGAGGTCAGACTAAACTGGAGAGAGCAGCGTCCCAGCGCAGCGAGGAGGAGGGCTGGGAAGCCTGTCGGAACGCTCTCCAAAGTTTAGAGAAGCAGAGTGAGGGGGTGGAGGAACCGATGAAGTCAACAAGAGGGATATTAACATAGAGGAGCATGAGTGTGTGGGAGAGAGAGAGAGGAGAGAGAGGGAGAGGGAGAGAGAGAGGGGGAGAGAGAGGTAGAAAGACAGAGAGAGAGAGAGAGAGAGGGAGGGGGAGAGATAGGTAGAGGGAGAGGGAGAGAGGGAGGTAGAAAGACAGAGAGAGAGAGACACAGAGAGAGAGAGACACACAGAGAGAGAGAGAGAGAGAGAGAGAGAGAGAGACAGAGAGAGAGAGAGACAGAGAGAGAGAGAGAGAGAGAGAGAGAGAGAGAGAGAGAGAGAGAGAGAGAAGGTAAAGGATGTGGATAGTGTCACCTGACAGAAGATGTAACATCAGCTCTCTTTAGGACCTGTGTCTGTTGAATGTTTGTTGTGATGACAGTCCACTCATGCCGGCATTTAATGGAAGGAACTATCTAGGCACTTGCAGTACATGACTGGACACACTAAGTACCACCGAGGGTAATGTAGCTAGTGTAGATAGAAGCCGGGTGGTTAAACCTCCCTGGTTAAACCATAAACAGTAGGCGTCAGTAAACAGGCTTTTGGCATATTAGCTGTGTGCAAATATTTATGGTTGATTAATTACTTCACAGGTCTGGCCTGTTTCTGGTTTATTCCAAAATAAAATGTATTTATTAGACACAATAGGCAATACAAGCTCAGAACGACCACAAACTTCTCAGATTTATAGGTCATGAGCATCTGGGATGGTTAATTATGCTGAGGGTCAGTTAGCTGGTTGTCGGTGGCTGTTTTGGACTTGATAGTCATGGGGGAATAGTTTTGCAGTTCAGCTCTGAGAAATGCACTGAATTAGTCTTTTTTCCCCTCCCTCTGGTTCTCTCCCTTTCTCTCTCTCTCTCTCTCTCTCTCTCTCTCTCTCTCTCTCTCTCTCTCTCTCTCTCTCTCCGTCCCTCCCTCTCTATCCCTCCCTCCCTCACTCTATCTGTCTCCCCCCCCTCTCTCTCTCTGTGGCCCAAAAACCACTTCTGCCTTACATGGAGCTCCAGGATTTTCTCTGACCTAAAACGAGGCGTGTGGAGCCTCTGTTCAGATCCCCTGTTCAGATCCCCTGTTCAGAGCCTCTGTTCAGATCCCCTGTTCAGAGCCTCTGTTCAGATCCCCTGTTCAGAGCCTCTGTTCAGATCCCCTGTTCAGAGCCTCTGTTCAGATCCCCTGTTCAGAGCCCCTGTTCAGATCCCCTGTTCAGAGCCCCTGTTCAGATCCCCTGTTCAGAGCCCCTGTTCAGATCCCCTGTTCAGAGCCCCTGTTCAGATCCTCTGTTCAGATCCCCTGTTCAGATCCCCTGTTCAGATCCCCTGTTCAGATCCCCTGTTCAGATCCCCTGTTCAGAGCGGAGCAGCAGAGAGTTAGTTAGTTATCGGTGTTTGCTCTGGATGGAGCCTTGCTGCTGTAGCGCCCCCCTCCCCAGTCACACCACCCCGCCTCAACCACCCCAAGCCATTAGCCCCCCCCCCACAGCCCCCTCTCTCATCATATCCACCAGCTCCTGCCCCCCCAGCTCCCGCCCTCCCCAGCTCCTACCCCCCCCAGCTCCCGCCCTCCCCCCCAGCTCTTGCCCCCCCAGCTCCCGCCCTCCCCCCCAGCTCCTGCCCCCCAGCTCCTGCCCCCCCAGCTCCTGCCCCCCCAGCTCTCGCCCCCCCCCCCCAGCTCCCGCCCCCCCCCAGCTCCTGCCCTCTCCAGCTCCTGCCCCCCAGCTCTCGCCCCCCCCCCAGCTCCCGCCCCCCCCCCCAGCTCCCACCCCCCCCAGCTCTCGCCCCCCCCCCCCCAGCTCCCGCCCCCCTCTCCAGCTCCCGCCCCCCCAGCTCCCGCCCCCCTCCCCAGCTCCCGCCCTCTCCAGCTCCTGCCCCCCCAGCTCCTGCCCCTCCCAGCTATGCAGGGCCAGAAAGCCAGCATTCCTGCCCTGAGGCCAGCAGCCTGCTGGCAGCAGTGTAATGAATGAGATGGTGCCAGTCAGCACCCACACCTAGACGCCCAGGACGGCAGAGGTGTTGTCCAACAAGAGGCTGACAGCAACAGACTTCTGGTTAGAGGAGTCTGTGAGAGGAGAGCACTGAGCTGGTTAGATCTGAAGCGTCCATTTTAAAAACCAGCCCTGTCCGCTCGTTCAGTGAGTGGTGGTGTTCTCAGTTGAAGTGATCAATGATCTGTTCACTCAAAAAAAGATTGGTTTCTCATATCATGTTTACTTGTTTCACGACCACCCAAAACTATTTTTTTTTAATAAAAAATCAAAGAACTGATAAACACCTGATCAAATCTCTTTTAACCCCATCCCAATTTTACGATACATGAGAGGAGCATTCGCATGTGAACAGATTCTATAAGATTCTAGTGGCCCGGTGTGCTTCACAGAAGAGCATGAGACGTCAACAGACCCGTAAACGCCACTTTTGTCTGAACCCAGGAGATTAGAGGAGGTGCCAACCCCTCCCAGGTTGAGAAAGGCCCGTGTGACTCAGCCAGCCTCCGCAAATCAGAGGCCACTTCCTGGGAACGCTGCTGACCTACTTCCTCCTTCCTGTCCTGTGCTGTGGTGTGCCATGCTGGTTGTGTACATACTTCATGTGATAGAATCAGCTTCTGCCACGATTTGTTTTCAACATCTCCTTATTTGGTAAAGATTTGATCTTTCGATAACTTCTAGAACTTTCGATTTCTTATGAGTTCCTGTGTTCCTGTGGGTCTGTATGGAGATGGGATGAGAGTATTTGTATGGAGAAGTTCACTTCTAGAAAGGAGAGTGTGTGTAGACTGTCTGGATGGGCAGCTGGTAGACTTGACCACCGGGGTCAGGAGCTTCAGTCCACATTCTCTGTTCCTGCTCGCTCTCGCGGATGACCTCATGCTTCTCTTATTTCCCAAAATAGTTCATCAAATCCTCCTCCACTTGAAGTAAAACGTTCTCTGGAGGGTTCGCCTCTCTGGGGCAGACTGTTTCTTGATCCTCATTCTTTTTATTTGAAAATAATAATACATTTAAATTATTTATATCCGGGCATAGCTTTGCCAAGTACCTCTTGATCCCTTTGGAAGCTCTCAGGCGGGCAGGGTCCGAGCAGGTGTTTCTTCATCTGACTGTAATCCCAACCTACTGTTCCAGGGTTGCTTTTAGACGCGTGCACTATGACAGTAATGAACCAGGTGTCGGATTATTTATTCACTTACATTCAGCTTGTAGCAATTTGCTCTTTGCCTCAGTGAGGCTATTCTCAATACATACCGTTTGTATGTTGCTTAGGATAAAAGAGTATGTTAAATGAGTCAAATGTAAACAAGGGACCAAAGCCGGGGCTGATGAACACAGGGTGAGGTGAGAAGGGTTTGTATGAAATGTTTATGAAAGGCAGTAATAAAATTGAAAAAGAGGGCTGGAGGAACAGGTCCAGTACTGCCGTAGTACAATATGACATCACAGGGCCCTTAGTGTTCATGGGTGTGTGTGTGTGTGTGTGTGTATCTGCGTGTGGGTGTGTTTTTGTTGGTGTGTCTTTGTTTGTGTGTGTGTGTGTGTGTGTGTGTGTAGCCACGAGGAATGGCAGTTATGTCACAAACGGCTCCCCTGGAGGTCTGGAATAAATCTACCCGTGCCCCCCCCCCAGACTGCATGGCGCTACAGACTGTAGGACAGGGATGGGGAGTGTGTGTGTGTGAGAGTGTGTGTGTGTAAGTGTGTGTGTGGGGGGGAGGAATGGGGAGGGCTTCTATGTGTGTGTGTTTATTAAACAAAACAATCTTAATTCTTCGGAGGGATGGAAGGAGACCTTGATAATAAGACATCATCATCATGCAGAGTGAAGTGTTTCCTTGGTATCTACCCTATCTCCTCCGCTGGCTCCTGTTCCAATAGTAGGCTATGCAGTTGCAAGAATTAGAGATCGCTTCACCACCTTTCAAATTAAATGGATGAGCTTTGCTACTAGGGAGAAGAGAACATGCTACTGAAACTAGTGAACTGGATGCTGGGTAAATGTCTCACAATGTCCATGGCCACTGCAGCATGTCGATTTTTTCTCCATCTCCAAATTTGCCTTTGCATCCTCTCTGTTGTTCGCCGGGAAGACGCACCTGTTCGCATCTGAGGGTGAAATGATTGAACCTGTGGCTCATTTCAGCCCTGCGGTGAGACAACTTGGACATAGTCAGTGGAAAAATATTTGAGCTATTTATACGCTGGGGTCCAATAAAACTAGGCTATTCACAACCGATAGAAACATCAACAAATACATGAAGTTCATCGTCATGAAGTTCTCCGTGCATTTAAGTAAAATACAATTGGCCTCTCGGGTTTATTTAAAAATGTGTTAAATTAATGTTTGCGGCTGGTTTAACTGTAAGAAATGTTCTATGTGGTACTCAATGCCTATTTTTTGAAAGAGGAAGGAGTTCTCCTATGGGAGGCGTGAATGTGGCCCACTGGCCCTTCATCAATGCAGTGTTTGTGGTCAGACAAATTAACACAGCCTACAGTTGTCTGACAAGTGAGAATATTTTAGGAACGACTTCTAAATTTTGTCTGACTTTGCCATCTAGTGGCTAAACCCGGTGTTGTATCACCCGATGCATGACTCTCTGGGTTGGCACCCCCTCACGGGAGCGCGCGCGAAACAGAGAGTGAAGGATTTCGTCTTGATATCGCAACCAAACGAATCAGAGTGCAATGCACTCCCTGCTAACACTGACTAGGAAAGTGTCACATGCCTGAAACTTACTGTAGTTACTCATACTAGTGCCCTCAGTGTACAGTAAGAATCATTTGATGCTGGGATATACAGAACAGACAATAGAGGGGGGTGCATTTCATGACAGGCTTGTTGTATTCCTTCTTGCCATGAAATGCACCCCCTGCTAACTTTGACTAGGAAAGTGTCACATGCCTGAAACTTACTGTGGGTACACGTACTAGCCCCATCTTGTGCAATGCACACACTCACCAAACTCACTCATGTAGGTAGCATGATCTCTCTCCTCACCTCTCCTTTCACTGTGTGTGAAAAAATATGTATGATTTTTTTCAGAATATTTTTTAAGTTCTGGAAAAAAAAGCGAAATAAGTATATGTCAGAGCCCACACTTTTTACTTTAACTTGAGTGAAAAAGTGTAATCAGTACTTCAAATTTCACCAGAGTCTTTTTAAACACAGTATCTGTACTTCTGCTTGAGTGCAGGATGTGTGTACTTTTGCCATCTCGGATGTTACGACCATTAATAATGTATCATATTACTGTCCCACTATGTGGGAACATCAATGCTTACAAGTGTTTGGATTTGATAAATACATCTGTTGATGAACCTGGGCTATCAATCACATCGTGTGTTGGGTTGGAACCCATGTCCATGTGGCCTTCTACACTTGTCATCATCGATCCCTCTTATTCTCTTACCACTTCCTCTCCCACCTCCATGCATGCACGCACACACACACACGCACACACACACACACACATACACTCTCCCTCTGTCACTGATGGTGTGAATGTTAAGATAGCAACTTCCTGAATGTTTGAGAGTCCAGAGTCCAGCCTTCTGTTGAGTCTTTGGTATGAGCTACCTTTGACAAGGCAGGCCAACCCTTGGGTTAGGGTTAGGGTGGGTATAGCCCTGGGTGGGTGTGTTTACACTCCAAATCGTTTAGAGAGACTGATTACAGAGGGGATAGCAGTCATAAGGAAACAGACTGAGATGAAAGTTCTCATTGTTCTGTAGTTAGTCAGTAGTAGTTAACAGCCCGTTTTAATATTATCGACTTGACACAAGATTTTATCATTAACTCGTAAGACTAAGACTAGATACACATGTATGGAATATAATGTGTTAATGAAATGGACGTCAAACGGATGAAGGGTCTTTTGTCACGAACGACAAGAGATGTGATCAGTGTATCAGTGTTTGTCTGTATGTGTGTGGACGCACTCACCCAGAAACCATCTCAGCACTTTCAGACGGTGAGTTATTCATCCTTGGTTGTTTGACAGTAATTTTGAGATCATGTAGTCCATGTATCCTGTAGTGCACTGGGAAGCCTGTTATGTAGATTTCTATTTAGAAATCTAAATTAAACGAAATTATTGATTCAAATGTTCTTTATTTCTAATTGGTGATACTTTGCTTGTGTTTGTAGAGTGCGCATGGCACAGGGGTGCAGACAGACATTTACAGACAGAACAACTCTGGTGAGTCAAAGCATCCCATAATATCCTGTCTGGCTCTGAAGACGTCAGCTATTTCATAACATCTTTTTACCTGTGGTGGCTGTGTCAGTGTTGTCATGCTTTACCATTCTACAACAATCTACGGTATATCAGAACATATTTAACTGTTGTTCTGATATTGTATAGGAACTAGTGTATGAAAACCTCCCATTCAACACAGTGGTGTTATTTAATTTGATAAAGAATGCTTTTAGCAGAGGCTTTTACGCCAAGAGCCATGTTGCAGGGAGTGGGATTTGAACCTGCATCCTGTGAAATGCTTAGACCGCTGATCTGAATCAGGACCCGTCTCCTGTGTTCCAGTACCCTCTGTGCCTCTTGGCCTCGTGGTGGAGAGTTTGTCAGACGAGAGTATCGAGGTCACCTGGTCACCCCCTGACGAACCAGCGGGGATCATCATTGGCTACAACCTCAACCTCACAGACCAATCGCGTACCATCAGCTCCACAGTCGGAGCCGATGAATTCAGCACTTCCTTCTTCCCAACTATAGCTAACACGACATACAGGTAGGTCATGTGATGTAAAACGTTGCTATCTGGTTGGATCCAGGAAGTCCCACTTGACCACAAACCTCTAAACCCCTGGTTGAAGGGTGAATGCGTCTTTGTTGCTGTGGTTTGGAAAGCTGATGCATGTCACTTCCTTCAGGATCGCCGTGGCAGCGGTGAACAGGAAGGGCCAGGGGCCGGCGGCGACAGACAACTTCACCACACCTCCCAGAGAAGGTCAGTATCTGGCTGTAAATATCTCCATGTGTGTTTCTCCTTCAATAAACTTGAAGCTTGGTTTGTGTGAGCGTGGAGCTCCAGAGCAGCAGGTCCCTGGGGTGAACTGGTCCTCGTGTTTCAGAGCCGAGTGGAGGGCATTGGGTGTTCCTGTCCAGCATGAGGTCGCTCAGGAGGAAGGAGATCTCTGCTGGGATCCTGGAAGAGGCCCTCTGCCTCCCTGAAGATCTGATCCAGGACAACATCACTGGTGAGTCCACAATTATCTCTGTCTCTCTGTCTCTCTTTTTCTCGCCCTCTCCCTGTCTCCACCTCTCTCTCTTTCTCTGTCTCTCTCTCTCTCTTTCTTTCTCTGTCTCTCTCTCTCTCTTAATTGATCATTTCAAGGATTTCTTTGTTTTATCTTCTTGTGCAGGGGTGTCGGTACATCCCAGCGCCAGACAGGTGTACTTCTCAGCAGGGCTGCACATTTGGGTCAAAGGAGATAAGAATCTAATGGACCCCTCTGATCTGGTGCTGTTCCACTCCGCTCCTCTAGGGGTCACTGCTCTGTCTGTGGACTGGCTCTACAGACGGCTCTTCTTCGTCTCTGATGGAAAGGTGCGACACCCACTTTACATTCCCATTTCACACTGTATTTATTTATCAGACGCTTTGATCCAAAGCAACGTGGAAACAGTGCTGGTGGAAGATCAGAAGTGTGTTGTGTTTCAGGACTGTATGTCGGGTCCCAGTGTTTCTACGTAAGGATACATGTTACTGCCTCAGTGTTCAGGCAGCCTCCCTTCTCCGTTGCAGGTGTTTCAGTGTGGTCTGGAGAACTGCCCCGACCCCCAGGAGGTTCCCCTGCCTCTCCTCGACCCTCCCTATAGGATCGTTGCAGATCCGTACAATGGGTGAGCCCAACAACCTTCCTGTCAGTACCGACTGTGTGGAGTTAGAACCGCAGACCGCATCGCCAGAACCACCTCCCAAACTGTCCCATCCTCTAGGTACCTGTTCCTCCTGCTGCCTGATGGGATACATCGCTCCATCCTCCCGGACCCCTCGCAGGGTCAGACCCTCGTCCTGACCCCAGTAGTGACCAACCGCACCCTGCTCGACCTGGCGGTCAGCTTCGCGAACAAGAGGGTTGTGTTCTTTGACCAGGTCAGGCGGACCATCTCCGCCACCTTCCTGGATGGATCGGATCACGTGACCCTCCGTTCGGATGTAGGCTCCTTGCGCTCCGTCCAGAGCCTGGCCTATGAGAAGGATCTCTTTGTGCTGACCAATGGGAGGGCGGTGTACCAGGAAGTGAAACAGGGGAATGTCTTTAATGAGTTCCTGGTGGACTGTGACATCTTGGAGCCAAGCCAGTTGGGGTTTGATAACGTCCGAGTGTCCAGCTCCTCCTCCCAGCCACACCCCGTCCCCCGGAGACCCCGGGCTCTGGAGGTGGTGTTTGGAGCTGACAGGGCCTCCGTGAGATGGGAAACACCTGCACTGAGGATGGGAGCCAGTAAGGACACACACTGTCAGATGTTCAGTCTTCTAAATTAAATGTCTTCGTAGATCCTGACTGGAGTTTCAAGTTTGTTCCTTCTACAGACACAGTGCGACCTTCTCTTCTCAGCAGTCTAACCTAGATCCTTTATCTCAGCAGTCTAACCTAGATCCTTTATCTCAGCAGTCTAACCTAGATCCTTTATCTCAGCAGTCTAACCTAGATCCTTTATCTCAGCAGTCTAACCTAGATCCTTTATCTCAGCAGTCTAACCTAGATCTTTTACATGGTTTCAAGTCATCTGCAGGTCAAATGTTTTGTTTTTGTTTACCTGTCAGGTCCGTCGTCTTGGCAGAAGTGGACGTACTCGGTGAGGATCTCTTGTCTCAGCAGGTCTGAGGCCTTGACCCAGTACAACCTGACCAACACTCAGCACACATTTAACGGGCTGCGGGGTAACCATGGATACGCGGGTGACGGTGTGGGCGGAGTCTCCAGGTGGAAGCTCCGCCTCTGTGCGGTTCGAGGGATCCACGCTCACGTTTGGTTAGAACGCTCTCATTTCCAGTCCGTCCAATCAGAGGCCGCGGTTGTTAGGATTTCCTTTCTTTTGAGGCTCTTTGAAGATCTTGTTTTTATGATACAAGCCTTTGTTACCTTTGTTTATAGAATACGTCAGATCATATCATGGTGTAAAATACTACTGTATTACATTTCATTTCATTGTATTATAGTATTATAGTAAAATATTAAAATATAATAATTATATGATATTTTGTTTGACAGAGAACCACATATACAGTCCCTTGGTCATTGGTGTGAGTACAGTGATGGGTATAATCTTCATTGCTATGATTGTTGCTGTAGTTGGTGAGTCTTAAACACCATCACATGTCCTTTATCACTCACACATTCTCTTTCATGACCTTGTTATCTTAATCCTGTAAATGTGATGTTCCTCTCTGTAGTTTGGTGTCGGCGGCCGAGGAAGAGGGTTCTGGAGGGAATCACGGTGGTGCTTCCCCCTGACAAGGAGCTGGAGGTCATCAGAGGGTTGGTGGGACTCGCCAACGCCTGCTACGCTGTCAGGTACTTCCAGACACACAGAACACTGGACTGAGACATTTCTAGACTGACTAATTCTATGTCCCTTTTAGAAGTGTCATAGTGGCAAAACACTGTGTTTCCTACTCAGAGATGGGAAGTAACGAAGTAGAAATACTGTACTTCTAACATTTATTTTTAAATAAGTTTGTATCATTGATGAGTACTTGATGAGGACTCAACTATACTCTACTGTACTCTATTGTACTCTGCTATGCTTTAATATACTCTGTTTTAGGCTTCTCTGTTCTCCTCTCCTCCTCCCTACTTCCTCTCCTTTCACTGTAAAAAATATTACTTTTGAAAAATAAGTTTAGAAAGGTTGAAAAGGAATGATGTGAGGTCCTCCAACAGCTAGTAGTAGTGGCTACTTTTTAGTTAAGTATGTCAGAGCTCATACTTCTTTACTTTAACTTGAGTGAAAAAGCACTCAAGCTTTTACCAGTCTTTTTAAACATGAGTATCTGTACTTCTACTTGAGTGAAGGATGTGTGTACTTTTGCCATCTCTGACTGTACTTCATAGATGATGTTTATATGAGTTAGTCCTACGATCCTCAAAGTGGTCTCTATGAGTCACAGGATGTATTGTTACAGTTGTAGACGTGTAAACGTATTACAGTTATAAGACGTGTATTTTGCTTATCACAGTTTTTAACCCGTATATTCCTGTCTATTAGCCCCCTCCCCATCCACAGCAACACATCCACCTTACCTCTGTTCCCCCGCGAGAGCCTCAAGCTGCAAAGGCTTCTGGGTAGCGGGGCCTTCGGGGAGGTGTATGAAGGCATGATTATAGGTCAGCCCATCCAGGAAGTCATACCCCAAAATAGAGTAGCTGTGAAGGTAAGGTAAACTTTATGGAAACTTTTTTTTGTTTTAATCTGTCAGGATTTATTAGTATTTATTAAACCAGCAAGGGCTCTTTGAGATTATATATTTTTTCCTAGAATTGGTTGGAAGATTATACAGATGTTTTACAGATTTTCTAATGGATCTTTTTGTGTAGACTCTGAGACAAGAAGCGACAGAGAGTGAAAAAGCTGAGTTTCTGAAAGAAGCTCACATAATGAGGTAGATCACCTGACTAATACACTGAATGAGGTAGATCACCTGACTAATACATTCACTGAATCTCCTCTGGAGGGCGCTGTATGTTTGATCCTCTGTGATTCTTGTGTGTTTGCATCTTAATGTGCATGTCTATGTATGAAGTTTTCGATCCTCCTATATCTTTAACAACCAGTTCCAACACCCCAACCTCCTGTCCACTGGATTGTGTGTGTGTGCATGTGCTTGTGTGTGTGTGTTTCTCGTCATACAGCCAGTTCCAGCACCCCAACATTGTGCGTCTGCTGGGGGTGTGTGTCGAGAACGAACCCCAGTTCCTGATTCTGGAGCTGATGCCAGGAGGCGACCTACGCTCCTACCTCATGAAGGCTCGTCCGTCCGCGGTCCGTATAGACAGGACACCCTCTCCTCTCTCCTCCCCTCTCCTCCCCTCCCCTCTCCCCTCCCCTCTCCTCTCCTCCCCTCCCCTCCCCTCCCCTCCCCTCTCCTGCTGTGACGAGCACAATGTAAGTGTGTGTTTGTCTGCTGATGTTTAGAGTCGCGGCTCGTTGCTCAGTGCAGACCAGCAGCTGGACATCTGCTGGGACACCTGTCAAGGCTGTGCCTACCTGGAGAAGATGCACTTTGTCCACAGGTTTGACATTCGTTCATTGTAGACAGGGGGTTTACTGGTACTGTACATAAGTTACTGTATATAAGTTACTGTGTAAATACAGTGGGATCGGTATAGATCAATGGTAGAGCATTTTATTGCAGATTAGGAGTTTGAAAGTTAATTACATTGTATAGACTATTTCTGTCATAGCCTGTAGTTAGTGCTGTAACAAGATAAACAATGTGGTCCATGCAGAGATATCGCAGCCAGGAACTGCCTGGTGTCTGTGTGTGGTTACAACGACTCTGAAAGGATGGTAAAGATTGGAGACTTCGGATTGGCTCGGGATGTATACAAAAATGACTACTACAGGAAGAGGGGCGAGGGCCTACTTCCTGTACGCTGGATGTCTCCTGAAAGTCTGTCGGACGGAGTCTTCAACAAACACACCGATGTCTGGTAGTGGTCAGCTTCACACAACACACACACACACACACACACACACACGCACACGCTCTCTGGGGTTCTGTGCTGTTGTGATGCGTTGCTGTGGATACGGAGAGAGAAACACAAGCCTGTCTTTACGTTGGTGTGTTTGTGTTAACGCGTCCAGGTCGTTCGGGGTGCTCCTCTGGGAGATCACATCCCTGGGACAGCAACCCTATCCCGCCCTGTCTAACCTGGAGGTCATGCACCACATCAACTCTGGAAAGAGACTGTCCAAGCCTGCAGACTGCCCTCCCGCCCTGTAGGTGTACCGTCACCATTTCTGAATGCTTTAAGTTACCGATGAACTGGTTGCGTGATTGGTTGACGGGTGGTTTGATTGACAGCTATGATCTGATGCTTCGGTGTTGGAGTTCTGTGCCCGGTGAACGACCAAGCTTCCGGATGCTCCAGATCAGCCTGGTTCAGCTGAGGGGATCAGAGGCCCAGTTCAGCCCCGCCCAGGACCCTCTCAGCCCCGCCCAGGGCCCTCTCAGCCCCGCCCAGGACCCTCTCAGCCCCGCCCAGGGCCCTCTCAGCCCTGCCCAGTATCAGTTTGCAGGCCACGTTAACCAGGCCTACCAGGAGGACGGTGAGTACATACAGGCAACACTTTACTACCATGAAACTGCATAGAAATACATTTAAAAAGTAAAAGCTAGGCATTGTTCGTCAAAAGCCTCAGAAGAAAGGAAATGACCACCACAACCTTAACTCAACAGTTCAGTACGGTGTATTGCTATTGGTCTTGTGTGTTATTGTCTCCAGAAGCTGACTGCATCACGGTGGACGAGGATGAAGGCACAAGGCTAGGCCTAACTCACGTGCTCAGTGAAGAAGGACTAAACTACCTGATGTTTAGAGCGGACGGGCCGGGAGAGGAGACCGATGGAACTAAACCCTGCTAGCTGAAGAGGATAGCTTAGTGGTTAGAGCATTGCAGATGAAGAGGTTGCAAGTTCATATCCCTCCCTGGTACTATATGTCTTGGGGTTTGCTAATGAACACATGATATGTGATGAGAATCCCTGCCAGAGGACTGGTATTACTTACAATGGGCCAGAGATTTAATGATTGTCATTTATGATTCAGGAATTTTGCACAGACATGCTGTCATGGGTTTTTTACATGGTTTTATATATTCTGTTACTGTTTTTGCTACATAAAACTTAAATCTTACAATGAATTAATCAACAAATGTCGTGGTTATCTGTAAATGTTGTTTTCTATAGTTTAGTAATATTGATACATGAGTATGTGTCTGTGGCTTAAATATCTCGCTAACTGGACACTGTTTAAAAGTGAAACATGGTGGGTGTATGGGTCAGGACCAAAGTACGTGAGGTGAAGGCTCTCTCTTGGAAGTCGCTTTGGATAAAAGCGTCTGCTAAATGAATAATTGTAAATGTAAGTTGTTTGGACTCGACAAATAAATAAAAGTATATTTGAGACAATATAAAAGGAGCAGATGGTGAACAGGCAAGGAGACTGCCTAAGATACTGAGGTCAGTATTCTGTAGATTTTGACATCCGTTTTCTCATCCTTTGTTCTGTGCTGTAGAAATAGTGTGCATGGAGACAACTAACGTTAAATATATGACTGAGGTTGGTCTGTTGTACAATGTCTATTAATATAATTATGACAATATCGCTGTTTGCATTGGATAGAAAGAAATGCTGATCTAATCTGCCTTAGATTTGCATTATTGTACACATTTTCAAAGAATAGGCGAAATATATTTATGTAAAAGGAAACTGTCGTGTTATTGTTCGGCGTGACTTTTATTTTGACACGTATCCATAATGCGCTAAAGGAAGTTAGGTAGTTTACTGAGGCTCGGATACTTCTCGAGGCTAGCTAGCTGGGCATTCAATAAGGTTTATACTCATTAACCGATTATATTACATTAAGCTTCTTTATGTGCCACACAAATAAATATTCATTAATGACGCATCGAGTGTTGGCGGAATATCAAGGTGTATCTTTAGTAAAGGGTCCTTCCACTTGATGATAGTCTGCTAGCTAGCTCTGATTTAGTTAGGTAATGCTGGCAAGAGCTTTGATTCAACCCTCGTTTAAATTAATCTAGACAGCTAGCGACGACAGCTAAGAAATTCTCGATATTGTACCAATTCATCAAAACACGAGGCCCGTCATGCAGCAAACAGAGAAAAGTGGCGAAGCGACCGTGGATGTTCAGTTTACCGACCTCCCGAACGCTCTAATCGCGTGCAAAGTCACCGAGGATGTTTTCAATGACCAGAGTCTGAAGGTAAGCCGATGATCAGTCAAACTATTAAGTTTAATGTAAATGCCATTGGTTAAAATGTTTTGTCCAGTTCATATCTGTAGTGTCAAAACTAGCGTGTTGCATTGTTGGTTGAGTTTGCTATTTATGTGTCTCTTCTCTATCCCGTAATATGGAGAATAATGCTAGCTAGCTATCACTGTAAGCTTGTGCTAACTAGTTTAGAATATTTGGTCATGCTGTCAAAGTAACAGTTACCGGTATTTTAATCAACTTCCTAATGCAGCAACCTATTTTAACAGCGTCGAGGCCTGATTGACTACTCGCTTACAGGTGTTTTCATTTTTCATTTACCTTGTGTAATTCGAGGGATTCTACAGTTATTTTGTCCTTGGCCAGCTTGACGAAATATTGCTTTCTATTCACCTACTGCTGTAACTAGACACACAGTGGAGTCTAGTGGATCCACTCAAACGATTTGTTCCTGCAAGACCCGCATGGAAACACTTTAGTTCCTTACCCAGGTTGCATATAATAGGGGTCGGAACAATTCAGTCAGCAAATAGTTTCCTTTCCAACATAGGAAATAGGATGATACGAATAAACAAGCTATAAGTGCTGCTAGCTAGGTTGTCTGGATCCTATTTTCTGTATTCGCTCAGTTAATACGGTGACTAAACCACAGACTCACTTTCAGAGAATTTCTTCTTGGTCCTTAAATTACACACAGCAGCTTGTGTTCCTGTTAGCTGTGTCTCAGTCATGTGTATGCAGAGTGATGTGTCACCATCTCGTTTGTAAAGCTAGTATTTGACGTGAAGACTGATGGGCCTGGTTATGCTTCTTGACCTTACGTGAGTCATTGTGGTAAGAAAGCTGTTTTCTGAACAACAATGTAAAAGATGGAAAGTTGGCATCACATGAACAGTTAGGAGCTTAGCAGACAGCTGGAGGGAACTGATGATCAAGAACACCAGCCACGGCCTGAAGGCTACATAGTTCAGTGTTTTACAAATAATACAATTAATACACAGTTTGTGTGCCAATTTATTGGACACTCGATTCTTTAAATTGTGTTTTATGACATCTATACATTGGTCGGTTGAATGATGTCTCAGAAAATACGTTTTACATAAAACAACAACTATCGATCACAGAAATATGGCGGAAGCTACAACTGCCAGCGGCGAGTTTGGAAGTGTGAGTGAGACAGATGTCAGCGAAGGGAGACTCCCTGTCCTGGACAACACCAAACAGATGGTGCCATGTAGGACTAATGACAACAGCAACATTCAGGCTTGTAGGACATCATCCCCCACTCAAACACCTGTGTCCAGGCTGGAGTGTCGTGTGTTCTCTCCTGAGGAACCCTGATCTAGGGGATCAGAATGACGAGAGAGATCTGAAGAGCGTACGTCTCTGGACAGTGTGTACACAACATCGCTTCTCTCCATGTGGGCTAGCCATGTGTTCGGACTCTTCTAACCAAGGTGTTTGACCCCACAGCTCTGGTTGTTGCGGTTGACCTCTGGTTGTCACGGTTGAGCTCTGGTTGTTGCGGTTGACCTCTGGTTGTCGTTGTTGAGCTCTGGTTGTTGAGGTTGACCTCTGGTTGTCGTTGTTGAGCTCTGGTTGTTGCGGTTGACCTCTGGTTGTCACGGTTGAGCTCTGGTTGTTGCGGTTGAGCTCTGGTTGTCGGGGTTGAGCTCTGGTTGTCGGGGTTGAGCTCTGGTTGTCGTTGTTGAGCTCTGGTTGTCGTTGTTGAGCTCTGGTTGTCGTTGTTGAGCTCTGGTTGTCGGGGTTGAGCTCTGGTTGTCGTTGTTGAGCTCTGGTTGTCGTTGTTGAGCTCTGGTTGTCGGGGTTGAGCTCTGGTTGTCGTTGTTGAGCTCTGGTTGTCGGGGTTGAGCTCTGGTTGTCGGGGTTGAGCTCTGGTTGTCGGGGTTGAGCTCTGGTTGTCGCGGTTGACCTCTGGTTGTCGTTGTTGAGCTCTGGGTGTCGCGGTTGAGCTCTGGGTGTCGGGGTTGAGCTCTGGTTGTCGGGGTTGAGCTCTGGTTGTCGGGTAGAGCTCTGGTTGTCGGGGTTGAGCTCTGGTTGTCGGGGTTGAGCTCTGGTTGTCGGGGTTGAGCTCTGGTTGTCGGGGTTGAGCTCTGGTTGTCGGGGTTGAGCTCTGGTTGTCGGGGTTGAGCAGAGGACACAGGAAGAGCAACAGCTGAGGTCAAAGCACAAAGCATTCTGGGAAACAAACATGACGAAGAGGGCTCACAGTAGAATCATATTTACTCTGTGCTGAATTTGATGTCATGTTTTGACCTGATAGAAAAGCAGTGGCAGCTCTTAGTTTGGCTGACCCCGTTAAAACGCTCTCACCTGAGATGTGGGATGGGAGAAAAGATAGACAGGCCGATCATGCAAAGGCTGCATGCAATTTTCAGTTATTAAACAATTGCACAACCAGTCCTTTCGTCCATCAATTCACACCATAAACAACAGGTCGTTCTCAAGTTACTAGACATCCCCTGAATGTTGTTTTTACCCTCGTAATCTTGGTCTGTGGGAATCATTTCACACAGAACTCTGAGTCAGATGCTGAGAGTTAAATAGCAGGCAAGGTTGTCATGGTGAACACAGACACCTGGCATTAGTATGCTTACTGTCAGACATCCAAGCTAACACTTTGCCTCTGACTGGGTGTATTGTTGTCTGTAGTTTTGAGCTCTGGTAGATTGTTCTGGATAACTTTGCTGAGGTACATTTTCCAGTCATATCACACACAGTGACTCAGTATCCAGGCCTGTCAAGTGACATGCTGACTAATCATTGAACAGTCAGTAGGGCCTGGAAGGAAGCGTGTGAAAAGATGACTGCTTTGTTCTTGAGGCCCCCCCCCCCCCCCCCCCCTCCCCTTCTCGTTGTTATCTTCAGTCAGCTGAGAGATCATATGACGGAACATTCCATGGTGTGTGTGTGTGCTTGTGTGTGTGTGTGTGTGTGCTTGTGTACCTGGGAGCGTGCGCGTGTGTTCTCTGTTTGTCGTCTGTGTTGACTGTGCTGATGACTCGGTCAAGTGTTTGCCTTCCTCAGAGCTTGTAAATATTGGCCTTCACGTTACGGTCCCACCCCGAGTGATGGAGCCTGCGGTCCCTAGCTTCAGCTGTCCCCCTAACTCTTCCTCTGAATCACCCAGACAGCACAGCTTCTCGCCGGGCAGAGTCCAGCCCTCACTAGTACCCTCCAGTATTCGCTGCACAGCCTTCTTGGTCTCTAAGCTTGAGACAGTGATCAACCCAACAGAGCATCAGGATTTCATTACAGTGATACAAGCACTCTCATACTAGAGACTCTGACATGCTGTTTACTCTCTGACATATTAACATGCTGAGAGAAGGAGGCTATGGAGCTAGCCTGGGGCCAGGAGAGACGAGACGGAGAGAGGGGCAAGGACTGACAGAGACCAACTTAGAGTAAGAAAGAGGGAAGGAGAGACTGTTGGGGAGGGGGAGAGACAGAGGGGGAGAGACAGAGGGAGAGAGACAGAGGGAGAGAGACAGAGGGGGAGGGACAGAGGGAGAGAGACAGAGGGAGAGAGACAGAGGGAGAGAGACAGAGGGGGAGAGACAGAGGGGGAGAGACAGAGGGGGGGAGAGACAGAGGGAGAGAGACAGAGGGAGAGAGACAGAGGGAGAGAGACAGAGGGAGAGAGACAGAGGGAGAGAGACAGAGGGAGAGAGACCAACAGGGAGAGGACTCAGTGAGGGAATGGAAAAATGTAAATATGAAACCAAAACAGGCTGATGGAAAAAATGTAGAGCTGAGAGCACACACACGCACACACAGGCACACACACGCACACACAGGCACACATACGCACACACAGGCACACACACGCACACACACGCACACACAGGCACACATACGCACACACACGCACTCATTCTTTTTAGATCAGGGTTAGGGTGTGCAAAAAGGATATATAAAGGACAGAGATTCACTGAGGACTGAAGGTCTGGAGATGTTTAACATGACCTCCACAGTCTAAAACAAGAGGCTTAGTAGATATCTGGAGATGTTTAACATGACCTCCACAGTCTAAAACAAGAGGCTTAGTAGATATCTGGAGATGTTTAACATGACCTCCACAGACTAAAACGAGAGGCTTAGTAGATATCTGGAGATGTTTAACATGACCTCCACAGTCTAAAACGAGAGGCTTAGTAGATATCTGGAGATGTTTAACATGACCTCCACAGACTAAAACGAGAGGCTTAGTAGATATCTGGAGATGTTTAACATGACCTCCACAGACTAAAACGAGAGGCTTAGTAGATATCTGGAGATGTTTAACGACCACAAACACGAGCTCTCGCACTCGAAGCAAATGAAACCACAGCCACTCTCCGGGGAGCCGCTAAACAGCACTTTCCACACAACACATATTTTCCATACAGCATCCACACACACAACACCACAACCACACCTGTACTGTGTCCAGCACAACACCACAACCACACCTGTACTGTGTCCGAGCACAACACCACAACCACACCTGTACTGTGTCCAGCACAACACCACAACCACACCTGTACTGTGTCCGAGCACAACACCACAACCACACCTGTACTGTGTCCAGCACAACACCACAACCACACCTGTACTGTGTCCGAGCACGACACCACAACCACACCTGTACTGTGTCCAGCACAACACCACAACCACACCTGTACTGTGTCCAGCACAACACCACAACCACACCTGTACTGTGTCCGAGCACAACACCACAACCACACCTGTACTGTGTCCAGCACAACACCACAACCACACCTGTACTGTGTCCAGCACAACACCACAACCACACCTGTACTGTGTCCGAGCACAGGAGGCACGTGGCAGACACCAAGAGAGAGAGCCAGGGGAGAGCCAGGGGAGAGCCAGGGGAGAGCCAGGGGAGAGCCAGGGGAGAGCCAGGGGGCTCCATGTTGTGACAGCAAACGGTCACATTGTGTCCATGTTTCCACCAGATCCCTCTAACCAAAGCCTGGGCGGGGACAGGGGACACAGTGGTTGAGGTCCCTGAATTATTTTGATGTTGAAGAAATCCGCAGCCTAACCTGGCTTTAGAGCAGGTGAGGGCAGACTGATGTCATGTTCTAAAAACACACACACTCATTAGCACACACATAGACACCCACACACACACACACACTTGATTCCTCAACAACCGGACCAATCTAAAAGAGATCCCACAAGCACACAAACAATCTAATGAGCTAGACAGGTCACATCATGCTGTCTGGCTGTCCCACAACTGTCCTGGTGAAGTCTGGCGAGCGCACACACACACACGCACACACACGCACACACACACACACACACGCACACGCACACTTTTACCCCTACACGTCTGTGCTATTAATACCACCCACTCATAAAGTGTTATCAAGCCTCCTGCTACGTACTTTCCATAAGCACTTCTCTTTCAGCCCTTTCTCTGTATTTTACCCTCGACTAGCTCTCCTCCATCACGAGCTGTGTGTCTCCGTGTCTTGTGTGCTTCTGTGTTAAATGGGCCACATTGTGCAGAATTTTTTTTTTGTGTGTGTGTTTTTGTCTGTTTGCATGCGAGTCTATGATCTAGATAGGCTTATTCTCACATATTTTCCATTCAAAACCAGAGAAGAGATTAGTCATGGGAGAGAGAGAGAGAGAGGGAGAGAGAAAGAAAGAATGAGCAGATTAACACGTCAGTCAGTGGAGAGGTGATGTCACTATTTTCCAGCCTCCCTATTCTCTCTCACCTCCATCCCTCTGATTGGTCGGCAGCGGAGGAGGGGGCGGGACTGACTCTCAGTAAACGAGAGGGGACTAGAGGAGACCACGCCCCCTGCAGCTGATGTTGGCTCGCAGTGAATGAACGCATGCAGAGAACAAGGAAGAGACGGAGGGAGGAGCCACACAGTGCGTCAGCAGCTCTGATATAAGTAGCTGTTCAGAGGGAGGAGAGAGAAGGAGAGAGAGAGAGAGAGAGAGAGAGAGGGGGTAGTATTAGATGTGTATTTGGGCAGCCAGTCCACATTCTCCCGAAGCTTGTATTGTTGCAACACCAGATTAGACCAGGGCAGGAAGACCGTCTGTAGCAGGGGACACTGTCAGGAGAGAACGGTGAACACAGACAAGGTTGTGTGTGTGTGTGCTGTCTGGCAGTCTGCACCTCCGAGGGTGCGTCCTGAATGCTAACTCCGCTAACCTTGGACGTGGCTGAGCCGTCTCGGTGCTTAATGCTGGGAGACCTGCTGGAGGGCTGTCTGAGACCTGCTGGAGGGCTGTCTGAGACCTGCTGGAGGGCTGTCTGAGACCTGCTGGAGGGCTGTCTGGGAGACCTGCTGGAGTGCTGTCTGAGACCTGCTGGAGGGCTGTCTGAGACCTGCTGGAGGGCTGTCTGGGAGACCTGCTGGAGGGCTGTCTGAGACCTGCTGGAGGGCTGTCTGAGACCTGCTGGAGGGCTGTCTGAGACCTGCTGGAGGGCTGTCTGAGACCTGCTGGAGGGCTGTCTGGGAGACCTGCTGGAGGGCTGTCTGGGAGACCTGCTGGAGTGCTGTCTGAGACCTGCTGGAGGGCTGTCTGGGAGACCTGCTGGAGGGCTGTCTGGGAGACCTGCTGGAGGGCTGTCTGGGCTGGGCAAGGCTCCTGGCTGCTGCAGGGCAGAGAGGTAAAGGACACGGAGGACTGGAATCGATCAGGGGAAGAAGAAAAAGAGAGAACGCCTAGAAGGACAAAGAGGAAAACGGAGCGAGAGAGAGAGAGAGAGGTGTGTGTTGTTTCGTTAGAGGAGGGTTCTCTCAGGCCTCACCCTGGGGAAGGCCACGCCCCCAAACCCCTGCCACCCCCACCCCTCCTCTCGACCTCTGACCTCTCGCATCATCAGGTGGAAAGGCCTGCACCTCTCCAAACTTCCCATCATGCACATCAAGACCACCAAGTGTAACCGCTTCTGCCTGGTTGCCTCGGTGACCAACCAGGAAGTGTTTGAACGGCCCGAGGCCCAGGTAAGACCACTTCCTGGAGTGCTGGGGGAAGGTGCGTGGCTCGTTAGCGGGCGTCCTGGACCAGAGGACTCTGACTAGCAGGATCAGAGATGTTCCTCTTTGATGCAAGATGGAGATCTGACACACTTCCTGTTTCCTGTTCGAGGTGGACCCCCCCCTATCCTCTCCTCCTCAGTCATCCTCATCACAGCCAGGAGACACTTCTCTTTCTTCCCAGGGCCTGCACAGGCCTAGCACAGCCCTAGCACAGGGCCCTAGCACAGGGCCCTAGCACAGGCCCTAGCACAGGCCCTAGCACAGGGCCCTAGCACAGGCCCTAGCACAGGCCCTAGCACAGCCCTAGCACAGGGCCTAGCACAGGGCCCTAGCACAGGGCCCTAGCACAGGGCCCTAGCACAGGGCCCTAGCACAGGGCCCTAGCACAGGGCCCTAGCACAGCCCTAGCACAGCCCCTAGCACAGGGCCCTAGCACAGGGCCCTAGCACAGCCCTAGCACAGCCCTAGCACAGGCTCTGTAGTTATCGCTACATGGTTGAAACCTGATTGAAGTGTGATGGTAATTCAGGGAGGTGTGTTTTTAATCCCAGAGAGGGGCTTTAATCTGGTCGATCCTCCCTCTGTCATCATGCTCCTTCAGTCATGCTGCCGCTGGGAGGGGTGGGGGGTGGGGGTTGCCATGGCTACCGACCGGGCCGCTGTGCACTTTAGTTGTTTTATCAGAAACTAGTGCTGAGAGACTACTGCAGAGAAGCGCCTGTCTCTCTCTGTCTCTCTCTCTCTCTCTCTCACACACACGTCAGCTTGAGGGTATTTTTAGAAAGTACAATCAAGGATGGAAAAGTGTGTGTTGAATGACTTGAGTGCTGTGTACAGTGCTGTGTTCTGAAAGGTTTGTTTAAAACTTTAATGGCTGTTGGTGTGTGTGTGTGTGTGTGTGTGTGCCAGTGGTTAGGCCTCCACAGGAATTATCCTGTGAAGATGGTGCAGCTGCAAGATCACAATATCTCCTGTATCAGACTGACTGTAATGTACTCTCTTCCCCTCCTCTCCCCCCCTCCCTCCCTCCTCTCCCTCCTCCTCCCTCCTCTCCTCCCTCCCCTCCCTCCCTCCTCTCCCTCCTCTCCCCCCTCTTCCCTCCCCAGGCCAGTTTTGAGTCTCTGTTCCGGTCCTTCCATCCGGACGTGTCCTTCCAGTTCTTTAAGAGTTTCCGTCGCGTCAGGATCAACTTCAGCGACGCTCTGGCCGCGGCTGATGCCCGGCTCCGGCTCCACAAGAGCCACTTCAACGGCAAGGAGATGCGTCTCTACTTTGCTCAGGTATGAGACGCACGCTTTGGTCTTGTCGGGATAAATTCGGAACCTGTAAACGTATAGAAACGAGGAGAAACAGGCGTAATGTTATGGAATAATTCAACCTGAAATTGTTTTGGTCCCCTGTGTTTTGTAGTCTATTGGGAAAATCCCCAATTTACTGTTTTCTCTGTTGTCCTGATCATAAAACTGAACACAGCTCTGAGATATGAGCCTTTTATTAAAGACACATTTCCACCACGCTAGTGTGGTGACCTATCCTGAGAATGACACGTTCCATGTAGCTAGAAGATCTCCTCATAGACCCTGAAGCTCTGCTGAAAGCTGAAACATTCTGCTGTTCGTTCCACCTCTCACGGTCTTGTCCTTGTTTCTTCCTGCTTCCTGCAGTCCGTCCTTATAGGCAGTCCCCGCCTGGAGCCCCCCAAGCCGGATAAACAGTTCCTGATCTCGCCCCCCGCCTCGCCCCCTGTGGGCTGGAGGCAGGCGCAGGACGCCACGCCCGTCATCAACTACGACCTGCTGTGTGCCATCTCCAAGCTAGGCCCAGGTACACACACACACCTCTCACACACACACACAGCTTGCACACACTTCAGCTAGACCTGCGTCTTGCATGCTTTAGTGTTCAGCCGATCACACCATGCTGAAGGGTTCATTTGAGCTGACGTGTGCGTGTGTGCGTGCGTGTGCGTGTGTGTGCTCCAGGTGAGAAGTACGAGCTGCACACAGGCACCCCCACCACCCCCAGCGTGGTGGTGCACGTGTGTGAGAGCGAGCAGGACAGCTCCGGGGGTGAGGATGACCCGGAGAGCAGCTCCCGTCCCCCTCGCCCCAAAATCATCCAGACACGTCGGCCAGACTTCACCCCCGGCGTCATGCAGTGAGAGGCCAAGCAGAGAGGGGGCGCTCTAACATCCAACATTCATCAAACTTCCCAGGACACCACAGACCTGGGAGTGTGTTTGGGACATGTAATACATCTTCCCCAACTCTAGGGGCAGCGGTGTCCCAAAGCCCTGCTTTTCATGGAGAGAAAGAGAAGGAAGAGAAAGAATCATCTCTTGTTGTGTCACTTTTGTTTGCGTTTTTTTTTTTAAATCTCTTCCGTTTTCCATACGATGGGAATTAGTGACTTGGTAGAGAGAAGGAAAGTGCATCAGAAGTATTTGATAGATGAATGTTTTTACTGTTTTGTAAAATGTCCTCATTTTGCTTTGGTGCTACTTGATTCATCAAGCATGGAGGTCGTAACCTCAAACAGAGGAGTTGCTTGTGTAGATTTTCATTTGAACCTGTACTCACCTCCCCCCTCGCCCCGCCCAGACTGAGGTCACACTGTGCTCCTGTACAACCACTGTTTGGGATTTACATTTACCCGTGTTCATGTAAATAGGTTGTGTGTGTGTGTGTAGGGTTAGGGTTGTGTGTGTGTGTAGACCGTGTGGTGTGTCTTTAGTCCTACTGTTCAACCCTGAGGATCTGTCGTGGACCCCTCAGCGCTCACAACCATGTGGTTCATCTGCACACGAGACGACCAGGACAGGGATGTCCCTGACTGGGATTCAAACGAGTTAGCTAGCTAGCTAGCTAGCTAGCACTCCTAGGTCATTCAGTCTCCCACTGTAACCTCACGGTTCATCTTACAGCTGTAGAGCATGACGCACTTTACCCCACGCTGCCATATCCTGCTTCAAACTGAGAGGGCGGAGCCAGATGGGCGGAGCCAGACGGGCGTTCTGCATGGGGATGTTGACAAACCCGATCATACATGTGCTGGGCTTGTTTAGCTTGAAACTGGCAGCCATTTTGGGGGCTGACATGCATCCATTGTGGCTCTGAACTGTACTTGGATGCATGGGGGTTGTAGTCCATTCCTGCCAGGGACTGTTGGAGTGTGTTCACCGTTTCATAGTAATGGGAGGGATTGTGTAGACGCACTGTGAATGCATGTATTATCACAGCACATTGGAGATGGATCACGCTCCAAGCCCTAACTAGTAGGTAGATATTGCATTTAGCCAATTTAGCTACTTTTGTACTCTGAAACTACTGTTATTTGGAAATTCATTTTACCTTGAAATAATCTTATGATTTATATATCATTAAATAAATACTTAACATCTAACATGTACGGATGTGTCATTTGTTTCATTCAGTGAGATGTTTTATTTCATAACACATATTGTAGCTGCCTCACTTTGTCCAGAATAATAATAATGCATTCATTTAGCAGATTTGTTTATTTTAAGCAAAATCCTTGTGGGATTGAAACCTGCAGTCTGTTTATCTGCAGATAAATGCTGTAACCCTGAGCTGCTCATTTCTGTACGTCTAAATAAGAGAGACCAGAGGGTGATGACTCAGCTGTTACACAACACAGTCTCCCTGTCTCTTCCACATACACCTGGATGTATGGGGCATCTCCCTGCCTCTCCCTGCCTCCTCTTGCCTCTCCGTCTCCTCTTGCCTCTACCTGTCCCTGTCTCTCCCTGTCTCTCCCTGCCTCTCCGTCTCCTCTTGCCTCTCCGTCTCCTCTTGCCTCTACCTGTCCCTGCCCCGCCCTGCCTGTATTAGGTTCTACATGCACGAAACTTGGCCTGGTTACCTATACCAGTCCCCTCAACATGCAGTAAGAATCATTTGATGTTGGGATCATTTTTTTCTGTTTGCTTGTCCAACTACCTTGGTTCACAAAAAACGTAATCTGTAAATGTGACTTTTGCTAGAAAAGAGCAGACATCTCCGTAGAGGCTGCCTCTCCCTGCCTGTGTTGATGTTGCACCATAAAGTTACAGATTCCAGCTGATCCTCCCAGATGCAGGCAGCCCTCCTGCTGATGTCACTGCTGATGTCACTGCTGATGTCACTGCTGAGCTGGCCGCCCCTCTCATGGTGACTCTTGGGACTTATGAGAAGCCAAATCAAATCAGGAAACTGATAGGTATTTATACATACACCTGTCATGTACAGTAAATCCATCTGGTAAAGAGTGTACATGACAGCTGTGTTCATGAGCATGTATAAGAAATTGATAGTTTTAGTACAGTTAAGAGTAAATAGTAATTCTCTTGCAGACATCAGCAGGCAGTTGCTAGATGTGATAGTGTACAGAGATTAGTTTAATGCAGTATTATTAAAAAATTTAATATTGAATTTGATCTATACTATTGGACAACTGGTCTACTGGATTATCCAAGAGGATTAGTGTCGGTATCCACATTACAACATTCCTATTAGACCAGTTGGGTTGTAGCTCAGTAGTAGAGCATTTGCTGCTAGATCAGAAAGTCTCAGGCTCAAATCCCCCAGTCGATGAAGATTTGAGTAAAAGCCTTTTGTACCTGAACATGTACAAAACACAGCTATTGTGATGACTCTGCTTCCCCCTTGAGGTGTACTTTGGTATTACCCATCACTTGATAACGTGTTACTGCAACCAGAAATCTTTTTCAATGTCTCTGACTGCAACAACAATGTTGGATCTATTCAACATGAGATAAGTCCAGGGTCGGCTCCGAGGGGGGGGGGGGGGGGGGGGGGGCATGCCCCCCCCACATGGAATGCTGTGCCCCCTCAAAAAATAATTTTGTTAAAGTATAAATAAGAAATACTGGCATTAGCTATAAATTAAATATCAAGATGACTACACTTTCCTGCAGAATATGCAGGCCTGCTCTTATTTTAACTCATACATGCTTTGTAAATACGTGCCCCCCTTGTGAAAAAAATGACCCCCCCATTTAATTAGTTCTGGAGCCGAGTCTGGATAAGTCACCCAACTATCTGTCAACACTAGCTACAAGAAAAACAGTACTGAACCAGGGTACAAAAATGAGTCTTTATTTACAAACAGAAAGGTGTTGAAGCGCACATTTGTCTAAAAAAGTAACAGCTGATGTGTTGTCATCACAGGTATTGTCCAACAGGAAGTGATCAGACCTTCTTCCAGGAACAGACCATTGGAGTTCTGCTTTAGTCTTGGTGTGTGCGGCCTTCTCCATGCCACCCATGGTGGTTGCTGGGGTGACAGACAGAGACAAGGTACTTCAGCTGGACTGACATCAAACCACACAGTCTGTATGTGACCTCCTGCTTTCCTGTCCCAAATCAAACCCTGGACCAACTGCACCAACAGGGTGACAATGAGGACCAACTGCACCAACAGGGTGACAATGAGGACCAACTGCACCAACAGGGTGACAATGAGGACCAACTGCACCAACAGGGTGACAATGAGGACCAACTGCACCAACAGGGTGACAATGAGGACCAACTGCACCAACCTGAGTGGCTCGGACAGCTGAAATCAACTCCAATCAATCACAGATGAAAAACAAAGCTGTCATCATCACCTGCCAATTTACTTTGGTTTGTAATGCGACACACCAACAAATTCTCTCTCTCCCACCCTCTCCCTTCCCCCTTGGTCTCTCTCACCCTCTCCCTTCCCCCTTGGTCTCTCCCACCCTCTCCCTTCCCCCTTGGTCTCTCCCACCCTCTCCCTTCCCCCTTGGTCTCTCCCACCCTCTCCCTTCCCCCTTGGTCTCTCCCACCCTCTCCCTTCCCCCATGGTCTCTCCCACCCTCTCCCTTCCCCCATGGTCTCTCCCACCCTCTCCCTTCCCCCTTGGTCTCTCCCACCCTCTCCCTTCCCCCTTGGTCTCTCCCACCCTCTCCCTTCCCCCTTGGTCTCTCCCACCCTCTCCCTTCCCCCTTGGTCTCTCTCACCCTCTCCCTTCCCCCTTAGTCTCTCTCACCTCTTCTCCCTGTACAGCTGTGTTGTCAGTCATCCTTCTTGTTGTCTAAGAGCTCCTGTGTCTGCTGGGCAAGACGTTTCTTCTCCTCCATCTCGCGCTTATTGGCTGCTTCTAGCTTGTTGGTCTGGTAGATCTTCACAGCCGCAAAGCCCAGACACAGCAGGATGGTCTTGGCAGCGAGGATGTAGAAGAGCAACGGGATGTTGTCTAAAGCCTGAAGAGAGAAAGAGAGTCATCAAGAAGATCACAGGCACGGAGAAGAGAAGCATGAGTGATGTTTCATTTGTGTGAGTGTGGAAAAACCTAATGCTTGGCCTACTTTCAACTTGTCTTCATTCCCTGCTTGGTGACCAAAATATCACAACCTGACCTCCAACCCCGATTTTCCTTCCTTGCTTATTAAAGCATGTGGTACTCTCTAAATAGAACCCCCGGATGGACTTAAATAGGCCTCCCACACTACACTCCCACCTAGAGAAGTCTAAAACAGCTGAGCGTATCATTTAGAGGGGGGTAGGGTCACACTCAAAGAACAGCTGCGTGTTTGCTTCAGGCCTCGGAGCGAGGACATTGTCTTATGCGTCACTCAAAGGCTTAATCATAATTTGCTTTTCAAAAACAAATTCAGATTCTTAACGTAATCGTCAACTTTAATATGGTCATTCACTGACGTTACAACTGTTTCTTTGGAATGTCATATTTGCGTAGCCCATCACAAAGTTATAACTAATAAGTTGCGCCTCCCTTATTTAACGGTACTTTGATTTAACGCTTATTAATTTAACATGTAAAGCAAATAATGATCTGCCGGGACAATGTCAAGCCTACGTACTATATCATCATACAGATGCATAAAATATTTGCAATTTGCTTGCCCTGCTCCATAGTCCACACCTGAAGGCGACCACTCCATTCAAAGGAGCAAAGTAGAATTTCGAATACATTAGGTGCGTTCGACTTCATGCATCGCCAGCGTCGTCTGTAGCCGCCTGCAGCCCGGCTGACTTGAAGCAGCCAATGGCATTCTCAGATTCAATGCAGCCGGCTGTCGGCGCCGCTGGCGCTGCATGAAGTCGAACACACCTATTGACAGCAGGCATTCGTCGAGATATCAGTAGTTCCGGTGAAAACATAAAATATGTTTAGGTATGAAATCATGACGTACCTTCCAATTGATCATGTCGACGGCTGAGTAAAACCTCGATCGTGTACGATTGTCCACGAGTGTGTTGATTCACGGTTGCAGTAGTCCACAGCTACCCCGGTTGTAGTTTTAAACCAATAGCGGCGTAGTGACGTATTAGTATTCCTCCTTGGTACCGCCCAATATTAGTTCGTTTGACATTTTTCAGATATATTTATTTGAAAAAAAAAATGCACAACAGCAAAGGAAATATTTCGCTAAATATGGAAAAGAAGCAACAACTAAACACATGAATAATATAAACGTCACTATTACAAAATGAACACAAGGTATTTAACCAACTCTATTATATGACCAAGAAATTGTTTTTGCTCTACTAGCATTCCTTGGTGCATGCCACAGTTCTCTAGCTGCAGAGTCCGAGTGAGTGTTGCTGTTCATAGTCCCTGTGTTCCACATATGCCTGATTTTAGGACACAGTCCGTTGTAAACACGGTTTCCCCCTGAGCAGTGGAAGCAGACACCATGTACAAGACGGCAGCAGATTAAAATGTCTGTGTCAGACCACACTCCCCCAGGTGATTGATCTTACAAGTTATTTAAAAAAAGTCGATAAAAATGGCCCCCGTCTCTTCTGAATGGCTGGTTGAAAACTGGCTCCTGGTCGCTTGTCTCCCGCCCGACACTACAACACAGAGCCCAGGGCCCTCCTGGCAGCCAGGAGGGCCCTGGAGGCCCTCCTGGCTGTGGAGCACCCAGGAGGGCCCTGGAGGGCCCTGGCTGTCCTCCCTCACAGGAACATGCGGTCTTGGCTGTGGGAGAAGCGCGTGTTCAGCTCCTGGGACTTCTTCAGCAGGCGCTGCTTCTGCGCCTCGTCGAAGCGGTTCACCTGGAGGTCGTTGTCCCGGTCGAAAGCCCGTCGCTCCACCACCTTGGTGCCCTCCTCCTCCGCCTTCCTCTTCATCTTCTTCTTGTGAAGGTTGATCAGAGACTCGCCACGCTTGGACTCCTAACCGCGGGAGAGGAGGGAGGAACTCTCTTAGGACGTACTCATGAACACGCCAATATTCCTACAGCTGAACAGTCATTTAGATCCTGTCAAGTTGGTAACTGTATGAGTTATTAGTGCTTCACATAAGTAGGTGATAAGGCTGGACACCAATCTAACTAGACTGGTCACAAAATACACTCACAGGTCTTTTGAGGCCGTCGAGAAAAGAGAACAAAAAAATATTCGGATCCTTGATTCTCTGCTGTACTTTCTGCACACATATGTCGTTTTGGAAATGAATACTAATGTGAAATGTCGGCGGCAGGACTGAAAGTCGAGATGGAGCAGGCTACCGTGACAACACTCACGTTGTACTGGGACACCTTGTCGGCGAGCTGCAAGTCCTTCTGGGATAGCTGTGGGGCGTCGACCTCCTCTTCCTCGCCACGCTTCTTCTTCTCCTGACGCTCCTATTGGTCGAAACAAGAAAGGGGGAGAGACACAGAGACGAGAGAGTATTTACAGAATATTATAAAACATGACATTTATGAAGATTATTCCTGTCAGAATTCAGTTTATATTGTAAGAGTGTGTGAGCTACGTACAAATTCTACAATAACCGACAGTTGTTATATACAGCATCTATTCCATCTCTCATCTCTCTTTCATATATAATATACACGCACACATTATGTATAGACTTATGAAGGAGGCTCCTGTCTGATTGTGGTTGACTCTCTCTCTCTCTCTCTCTCTCTCTCTCTCTCTCTCTCTCTCTCTCTCTCTCTCTCTCTCTCTCTCTCTCTCTCTCTCTCTCTCTCTCTCTCTCTCTCTCTCTCTCTCTCTCTCTCTCTCTCTCTCTCTCTCTCTCTCTCTCTCTCTCTCTCTCTCTCTCTCTCTCTCTCTCTCTCTCTCTCTCTCTCTCTCTCTCTCTCTCTCTCTCTCTCTCTCTCTCTCTCTCTCTAGGTGGGATGGATGTGTGAGGACCCAGCAGCAGTCCTACCCTGGCTTTGCGCTCCGTGTCGGCGGGCGTGTCAGTCCACACGGAGCGGTCCTTGTTCGCAGGCCCAGACTTCTTCTTGAAGGTGCGGGCGCCCAGGCCGATGTGCTGCAGCTCCGGGGGAAGCTCCATCATCCATGCCTCCCTGGCCAGTTCCTCCGGACCATCCTGTCAACACGCAACAACACCACCTGACCTTTGACCCGGAAACACTCTGTCCCCCTCCCTCAGCCGAGCAGGATGGAGAGCCTCAGCTGTTTACATGGAGCGGAAACTGGTACAACCATAGTGACAAACGAGTACTATAGATCACGACGCTTACGTCTCCTTTTGTCAGTTTGTCCTTCATCTTCTGTGCTCTACGTTCAAAGTCCAGCGCTACTGAGCCCTGGACAGCCCCACTGGCTGGCATGGGCCCAATCACATCCTCCTCTTCATCGCTGCTAGACTGGCTGGCTGTGTAGCCTGGTGGGAGGGCAGGTCCAGAGACACCGTCATCATCATCATCTTCTTCATCTTCATCATCATCTGCTTGTCTGCGAAACCCAGGCGGTAAAGCTGGTCCTAACACCGAGAGCCTACCAAAGAGAGACCGAAGTTCATCACAGCTTTAATCATTTGTATTCATCAACATGATTGAAAAGCAATTTGTTTAGGCCACCCGTGTGTTCCCCCCTGAATGTTACCTCTCTGGGGAACCTGCGTTGTCCTGGAAACCAGGAGGAAGAGCGGGGCCAAAGAAACCTTCCTCTTCTTCCTCCTCTACTCTGCGCTGTTTCCTTCAAGTGAACAAAAACGTACATTTAATAGACATTTTGACATTTAAAAAGGGATGCGTGTCCAACGATAACAGCGAATTTCAGACATTGCGACAGCTTTTTCATTAGTGGCCTCTAGGATAGATATTTTGGGTCTCATCTAACAAAGTTTATATTCTTAAACTGAATTACTCTGCGGAGGGTCCATGTCCCGTTGCCCCAAACCTGCCGCCCGCCTTGGACCTTTTGAACACAACTTCCTCCTGCTCGCTTTCGTCTGAAGAACTCGAGGACGTCCCTGCTTTATAACCGGGAGGCAGCGCGGGACCTGCGACTGGCAAAGGACAAGACAAGATATATACAGAGAAAAAAAAACCAGAAAGTCTGAAAAATCAGCGTAAGGTTTTTAGCAGTGTTGTTATTATTATACGCCAAAACACCGTGTGGTAGACGAAGCTGATAATATTGCTCGCTATTCATACTTACACCCTTCATCGTCTGAGTTGTCTTCACTGCTTTTCCTGAACATCGGAGGCAATGCCGGACCAATAATATCATCATCTGACATGATCGCTAAACTTATATTACGAATATTTGTTGAAAGCGAGGGGGGGGGGCGAAACTGTTTTCAAATCCCAGTTCAGCTTGATATTCGTCTATGGACTCCTTGACCCTTATCCCCGGAAGTAAACATTTTTTATCTAACAAATACATCCGGGTTAGTATTATGTGCTGTAACATTAGAAGAAGAAGAAGAAGAAGAGACGCATCAAATTCTATAGTTAACTTACAATGAAGCGAAGATTGTGATAACCTCTCATAACACGATCTGAAAGGGACATTTAAGCCGTCCAAGCGATTATCATGGGTAAAAAAGACAGAGGAGATCGAGGTGAGTTCTTAGCTAGGCTAATATTGTTTACAAGAAGTGTGTTGACAGTTAGCTAATGAAACAGTTAGCTAGCTAAATATACTGATGGCAAACCGATATGTAATTGCGACTCCTTTGAAGATAGCTTGTGCTAGATAAGTAACTAGGTTTTGTCATGTCGAAACCCTATGCCGTGTGTCTACTTTCACAGTCCAGATTTGGTAGTGATAAGTGTTAAGTACTGACACTGACGGTATGTCTCGCCATTATCTTGAGCTTTATCAGACCATTTTGAAAATGATTTCTAAAGTGAACAACCTATTACGCGCACACGATGTCTGCTCACAGAGAAAAGGTCGAAGAAGCGTGTGTACGAGGAAGAGGAGGATGAGGAAGAGGCGGCGGGTGGTGAGTCTCAGGAGGCTATACCTGCGGCCGCGGGGAAGCAGGTGGATGAGTCGACCATCAAACTGGACGAGTACGGAGCCAAGGACTACCGTCTGCAGATGCTGCTGAAGAATGACAACTCTTCACGCCCTCTCTGGGTGGTAAGATGGCAGTTTGTTGACAGTAGATATAGAGAAGAAAATGTTAATGTTCTTCAAGTCCTCAGACCAAAGAATGAATAAGTTGCAGCTTTTTCACAAAAATGTTAACTTTAATTTGGCATGAAGTTAGCTGTTTATTCAGCACTCTTTTAGCCATCTGCTACAACGTTTTCAACAACAACAGCCTAAGAGCACTGTTTTACACTATTTTCACGCATTATTTTACACAACTTTTAACAATTCACAGAAAAGCAGCCTTCCCAACCGGTTTTCGTATCTTACCCCGCCTCCTCTCCCAGGCTCCTGACGGACACATCTTCCTGGAGGCCTTCTCGCCCGTGTACAAGTACGCCCAGGACTTCCTGGTGGCCATAGCAGAGCCAGTGTGTCGGCCCATCCACGTCCACGAGTACAAGCTGACGGCTTACTCCCTCTACGCCGCCGTCAGCGTGGGGCTCCAGACCTCCGACATCGTGGAGTACCTGCAGAAGCTGAGCAAGACCTCCGTACCTGACGGCATCGTACAGTTCATCAAGGTCAGTTTGGTGCGGGAGGGAGGGAGGGGATGGGTGGGTGGCTGGGTTGAGGGAGGGATGGGTGGATGGATGGATTGATGGAGGGATGGAATAATAAAGTGATGGATGGATATATACGATGCAGTGCAATACTCTGATGTACAGCTCCAAGATACATCCAGCAATGTGGGTTTCCAACTGGACAGAGGAAGTATTGAAATGTGATTTTAGCGTGTCATGATGTCATGATCATGATGTCATGATCATGATGTCATGATCATGATGTCATGCACACTCACTCTCTCCTGTGATGTTTCTCACAGCTCTGCACGGTGAGCTACGGAAAAGTCAAACTGGTGCTCAAACACAACAGGTGAATATTTCTTTCTCTCTTTTTTTTGTTCAAAGGACTTTAAGTTTCATATCTTAAGTTTGTATTTTTATACATTTTATTTATCAGAAACTGCATTAACATATTATTTTAGTGAGGAAATAATAACAGGAGTCAAATGGCTGAGCAGTTAGGGAATCGGGCTATTAATCAGAAGGTTGCTGGTTCGATTCCCGGCCATGTCAAATGACGTTGTGTCCTTGGGAAGGCACTTAACCCTACTTGCCTTGGGGAATGTCCCTGTACTTAGTCCCTTTGGATAAGAACTTCTGCTAAAAGTGTCTAAATGTAAACTACAAATAACTACTGTTATTTATCTATTATTATTAGTTATGGGTTAAATCCCAGATTTCTTTTTTTGCAAAAAGTTGAGGATTTTTCCCTTTTGAAATGATAATAATGTGCTCTAAACTGTAGATATGCAGATGTTGTTAAGAGGGGTGTGTGTTCCTGTCAGGTACTTTGTGGAGAGTGCGTTCCCGGAGGTGATCCAGCGCCTCCTACAGGATGGGGTGATACGGGAGTGTCGTCTCCGCAACGCTGAAGGTGTCGACACCGAGCTCATCACAGAAGTGCTCCGGAGCAAGTCTGCGGTACGCCCACCTGTTCACCTGTTCACCTGTTAACTGTTCACCTGTTAACTGTTCACCTGTTCAGGGTTCATCTATACTGTTAAAAATGTGTACTTGACCCCCCCCTCTCTCCCACAACAACTGCATCCTCATGAGATAAACAGGAGCATTGCACGAGGGCATGCTTTGACCTTGACCAGTCTAGTTGAGGTTCAAACCTTTACCCTGAACAGCCAGTAGAGGGCGCTGTTTCACATTTGCTGACGTACCAGAGCAGGGATCGGCCTCAGCAAGCCTCCCACCCAGCACAGTCAATATTTCCACAACCCCCGTGTACAAACAAGCTTTATTCCAGTACACAGCTGTTACACCTGTGTTACACCTGCTGCCCCCCATGTGGTGAGTACCTGCAGTGACGCTTCCCTCTTGTCCTCAGATTTCCAAGTCTGTCCAGGACAACGGCGAGGCCGCCTCCACTTCCCAGACCCCCGAGGGTTCAGCCCCCCAGGTCCCTGAAGACATCTTCAGCTACTACGAGCAAATGGACAAGGAGGAGGAGGAGGAAGAGGAGACCCAGACCGTCTCCTTTGAGATCCGCCAGGTTGGACTCTTCAGAGTGTGTGTGTGTGTGTGTGAGAGAGATAGAGAGAGTATGTGAGAGTGGGGAGGAAGTGGAGGACTGCAGGAATGTCTGTGTTGACTGACAACACCTGTCCTCCCTGCCCCCAGGAGATGATCGAGGAGCTTCAGAAGCGCTGCATCCAGCTGGAATACCCCCTGCTGGCGGAGTACGACTTCCGGAACGACACGGTGAACCCTGACATCAACATGGACCTGAAGCCCACGGCCGTGCTGCGGCCCTACCAGGAGAAGAGCCTCCGCAAGATGTTCGGGAACGGACGCGCTCGTTCAGGGGTCATCGTGCTACCCTGCGGTGAGAGGTGGGGGAGGAGGGGAGACAGGGCAGAGGGTCAGCAGACCCAGGGGAGAGAAAGAGAGTGTGTGTGTACAGGGGAGAGAGACTCACTTGACTGCGAGTTAACATGATTGGCTGCTATGACAACAGACGTACAATAAGTTATTTTGCTGCTGCTCAACAACGAAAACTGAGATTTTCAAAGTAACGTAAAGTCGCTAGATCTTTTGTCGCTAAGGAAGGTAAAACACTGCCTCTGTCGCTTTGTCTCACAAAAACGATTGACGATTTGATTATGAGTTTCAACTGCACTGTACTTCGATTGGAAATAATCAAAATGGTCTTTGTTCTGTTAATTAAAACAAATATTTGAAAGGTATTAGACTGGTAAAAGACCAGGCCATTCTGTTATGAATAACTGCAAACGTGGTTTTAAAACACAATACTGTTCTCCTGAAATCCTCCATTAACTGTGTGTGTGTGTGTCCAGGTGCGGGGAAGTCCCTGGTAGGGGTGACGGCTGCTTGCACAGTACGGAAGCGCTGCCTGGTGCTGGGAAACTCTTCTGTATCGGTGGAGCAGTGGAAGTCCCAGTTCAAGATGTGGTCCACCATCGACGACTCCCAGATCTGTCGCTTCACCTCCGACGCCAAGGTAAATATACACATATATATATATATACCCTCTGGAATCTATATATACACCCCCTCTGGAATCTATATATACACCCCCTCTGGGGGGACAACAATAACATTTGGATAAAAGCGATCTGCTGAGTGAGTAGTAAGTGTGAGTACAGTATGGATGCTGGATGCCCCTGTGACAGGACAAGCCGATTGGCTGCTCTGTAGCCATCAGCACCTACTCCATGCTGGGCCACACCACCAAGCGCTCCTGGGAGGCAGAGAGGGTCATGGAGTGGATGAGGAGCCAGGAGTGGGGTCTCATCATCCTGGATGAGGTTCACACCATCCCCGGTGAGCTCACGTCATCCATCCTGCCTTACTTCCTGTCATCCTCCCTCCCTGCCTGCTCCCACCTCCCGCATGCTTGAGATGTTTCCCTGCTCCAGCACACCTGTTTCAAATGAAGGGGTTGTTATCAAGCTCTGTGGAAACCGGGTAATGACCGTTCATTTGAATCAGGTGTGCTGGAGCAGGGAAACATCTCAAGCATGCAGGACAGTGGCACCTGAGGACCAGGGTTGCCTACCCCTGTTCTAGAACATGCAGGGCAGTAATCCCTGAGGAGACGTAAAGAGACGCTTGCTCCTCTTGTCCTCAGCCAAGATGTTCCGGCGTGTTCTGACCATCGTCCAGGCCCACTGCAAGCTGGGCCTCACAGCCACGCTGGTCAGGGAGGACGACAAGATCGTGGACCTGAACTTTCTGATCGGGCCCAAGCTGTTCGAGGCCAACTGGATGGAGCTGCAGAACAACGGCTATATCGCTAAGGTCCAGTGTGCAGAGGTGCTTAACTAAGGTCCAGTGTGCCGAGGTGCTTAGCTAAGGTCCAGTGTGCAGAGGTGTATGTGATGTTAGCTGTGGTGACAGCGTTTGGTGTGTCTGGCCCTCTACCTGCCGGCAGGTTTGGTGTCCCATGTCTCCAGAGTTCTACCGCGAGTACGTGGCCATCAAGACTAGGAAGCGCATGCTGCTGTACACCATGAACCCCAACAAGTTCCGCGCCTGCCAGTTCCTCATCCGCTTCCACGAGCGCCGCAACGACAAGATCATGGTGTTCGCCGACAACGTGTTCGCTCTGAAGGAGTACGCAGTCCGCCTCAACAAGTACGTTGCCGCTCCACTGTCACGGAGACCAGAGACCCCTGTTGCTTCCCCTTAGACCCGCTGTTGCTACTTGTTGTCTTGTTTACTGCTAATCCTACTTCCTGTTGTGCGCTGGAGAAACGGGTGTTTTTGTGTAAGGTTCAATTCCCACTCCCGTCGTTTTGACTTTGGTTACGGTGCTTGTGAGGTGGACCGGCATGTCCATGTACATGAAGGTGTTCATGTCCTGTGTAACAGAAGTAATGTTCATCTGAACCAACTCTTCATCCTTCTATCCTTCCTGCTCTTCACCCTCATCCCTCCTTCTCTTGTCCGTCTCTCTCTCTCTGTTTCTCTCTCTCTGTTCTCTCTCTCCCTGTCTCTCTCTGTCTCTCTTCGTCTTCTCTCTCTGTCTCCAGACCCTACATCTATGGACCTACTTCCCAGGGAGAGCGTATGCAGATCCTGCAGAACTTCAAACACAACCCCAAGATCAACACCATCTTCATCTCCAAGGTAACCTGCCTCGTTGACCTCCTGGCACTCTGCACTTCCTCTAGACGTCCACTCAGACTGGACTCCCTCCCTCTGCTGGCAGTGTAGGTGTGTGTTATCGTAAGGGTGGGAAAATTGCTTGATAAAATGTTCCTTTGGGGACGATAACATTTCCCTTTGGGGACAATTCAGCTTTATCTCGAATACCAGCGGGACCCTAGGGCCGCTTTGCCAGTGACGTTTGAATGTTGCCACTGAGCATTATTAAATTCTTAATTCGTTCTTAAATATTTATTTTTTTGTTTGCAACTTGGACTTGTTTCCACTGTTAACAGCCAGATCAGGAAGGATTTCCTGCAAGCTCACACTTAATTTCTTTCATATACGGTTCAGGTGAGGCAAGTGGGCACCTTCACATTTCTATGGTCTTATTTGCTTAAGTATTCTGAGAATACTCAGGTTTTAAGTGGGTCCTGGTATGAAGGGAGTGTATTTTATTTGGAATGAGAGAAGGCTATTCATGGACTGAGGTGAACTTTCATGAATCAGCAGGATGCTGTTACGATATGTCCTTTTCACTAAGCTGTTTGAGGTCAAAGTACTTGGGCAGTCGATATGGGTGCAGTTCGTATATTTCTCTGGAAAGGTATTTAGATTTCTCGAGAAATAGTGAAATAATAATGATGTAAAGTATAAAGTTGGACATTTATATTCCTGGTGGGTGAGAGGTACGAGAGCCACTGTTACGAACAGTAAAGGAACTACCCCCCCCCCACACAACACACACACACTGTCACCGTGGTGACGACCCCACACACTGTCACCGTGGTGACGACCCCGCACACTGTCACCGTGGTGACGACCCTACACATGACCCCGCACACTGTCACCGTGGTGACGACCCCGCACACTGTCACCGTGGTAACTACCCTCCCCTCTGTCCCAGGTGGGGGACACCTCCTTCGACCTCCCGGAGGCCAACGTCCTCATCCAGATCTCGTCCCACGGAGGCTCCCGCCGGCAGGAGGCCCAGAGGCTGGGCCGCGTCCTCAGAGCCAAGAAAGGTAGCAGCTTCTACTGCCCCGCTGGACGCTGTCCTAGCAGGACGCTGTCCTAGCTGGACGCTGTCCTAGCTGGACGCTGTCCTAGCAGGACGCTGTCCTAGCTGGACGCTGTCCTAGCTGGACGCTGTCCTAGCAGGACGCTGTCCTAGCAGGACGCTGTCCTAGCTGGACGCTGTCCTAGCTGGACACCGCTAAAGGAAATGTACTGTCTGGTGAGCTGAAGTACAGAGGGACCAGCTCTCTCTCTCACGGAAACAACCCCTAACTCAATCACTTTCCTTTCATTTGCCTATCTCTCCTCTCTCTCTTCTCACACACACACACACACGCACACACACCCTCTGTTCCTATGTAGGGATGGTGGCAGAGGAGTACAACGCCTACTTCTACTCTCTGGTCTCTCAGGACACCCAGGAAATGGCCTACTCCACCAAGAGACAGCGGTTCCTAGTGGACCAGGGATACAGCTTCAAGGTATACACACACACACACACGTACACACACACACACCAGGGATACAGCTTCAAGGTACACACACACGTACACACACACACACCAGGGATACAGCTTCAAGGTACACACACACACACACCAGGGATACAGCCTCAAGGTACACACACACACACACCAGGGATACAGCTTTAAGGTACACACACACACACACACCAGGGATACAGCTTTAAGGTACACACACACACACACACCAGGGATACAGCTTCAAGGTACACACACACGTACACACACACACCAGGGATACAGCTTCAAGGTACACACACACACAACACACACACACACCAGGGATACAGCTTTAAGGTACACACACACACACACACCAGGGATACAGCTTCAAGGTACACACACACACACACACACCAGGGATACAGCTTTAAGGTACACACACACCAGGGATAGCCCTTCTGTTCTCTCCTAGCTGCTCAGCATTCATACTCGACAGCCTCGTAAGATGTTCACCAGAGACTCAAATGAACGACCTACGCACATCAAAGCAACACAGTCACACTCCTGCTGTTTCAGGCTGTTGGATCTGAAGGCTTTTGACTTCAAGCCACATTCAGTCCCCCAAACCTCTCTCTCCCCCCAACTCTGATCTACCTCTCCCCCTCCCCACCTCCCTTCCCCCAAACCCGATCTAACCCCCCCCCCCCCCTCCTCCAGTTCATACATCTCTCTGTTCCGAGGTGAGAAGCTCTCTTCTGCTCAGACCCCCTGCTGTCGCCCGGTGATTCACACATTTAGTCATTTAGCAGACACTCTTAACACATGCTCACTCAGGAGAAGCACTGGCCTCACTCAGGGGAAGCACTGGCCTCACTCAGGAGAAGCACTGGCCTCACTCAGGAGAAGCACTGGCCTCACTCAGGAGAAGCACTGGCCTCACTCAGGGGAAGCACTGGCCTCACTCAGGGGAAGCACTGGCCTCACTCAGGGGAAGCACTGGCCTCACTCAGGAGAAGCACTGGCCTCACTCAGGGGAAGCACTGGCCTCACTCAGGAGAAGCACTGGCCTCACTCAGGAGAAGCACTGGCCTCACTCAGGGAGAAGCACTGGCCTCCCTCAGGAGAAGCACTGGCCTCACTCAGGAGAAGCACTGGCCTCACTCAGGGGAAGCACTGGCCTCACTCAGGAGAAGCACTGGCCTCACTCAGGGGAAGCACTGGCCTCACTCAGGGAGAAGCACTGGCCTCACTCAGGGAAGCACTGGCCTCACTCAGGGGAAGCACTGGCCTCACTCAGGGGAAGCACTGGCCTCACTCAGGAGAAGCACTGGCCTCACTCAGGGGAAGCACTGGCCTCACTCAGGAGAAGCACTGGCCTCACTCAGGGGAAGCACTGGCCTCACTCAGGGGAAGCACTGGCCTCACTCAGGAGAAGCACTGGCCTCACTCAGGAGAAGCACTGGCCTCACTCAGGGGAAGCACTGGCCTCACTCAGGAGAAGCACTGGCCTCACTCAGGGGAAGCACTGGCCTCACTCAGGGGAAGCACTGGCCTCACTCAGGGGAAGCACTGGCCTCACTCAGGGGAAGCACTGGCCTCACTCAGGAGAAGCACTGGCCTCACACAGACTTTTGTCCCTGTCGTTGTTTTGTTTTGCTTGATTCACATTCAAGTAGCTGTGAGGTAACCGTGGTCTCTGGTCCCTGGGGAGTCCAGGTCATAACCAAGATGGCGGGCATGGAGGAGGATGACCTGATGTTCTCCTCCAGAGAGGAACAGTACCAGCTGCTGCAGAAGGTTCTAGCTGCGTCCGATCTGGACGCCGAGGAGGAGGTGGTGATGGGGGAGCTGGGAGGAAGACCTCAGGTACCCTGCTGTGTGTGTGTGTGTGTGCGTGCGTGCGCGCGCGTGTGTGCGTGTCTTATCCTCAAACAGCCCTGGCTTTCTTTGCCAAGCAGCTTACTTACCTACTTACTAGTACTCAGGAGAATGGACCCTTTTTTTGTTCTAAGAAAACATCAAGTCTTAAATCTCTGGCTTGGTGGTTTTGTTGTTAATCCAGTGAGTCACAAACAGCGCTGACCTTGAGAGCTGAGGAAGATCTGTTTCAAATAATTAGTTGTTTCAAATAGTTTATATCTCTTTCTCCATCCCTCTTTCATCCCTCCATATCTCTCATCTTCTCTCTGTCTCCAGTTCTCCAGGCGAGCCGGCACAATGGGCTCCATGTCTGGGGCTGATGATGCCTTCTACATGGAGTTCAGCCGCAGCAGCCGGGCCTCCCTGGGCAAGAACATCCACCCGCTCTTCAAACGCTTCCGCAAGTAGACGGCTCCGCAGGGGGGCGTGACCCCGCAGGCGTGACCCCTGCAGGGGCGCGTGACCCCGCAGGGGGGTGTGGACTCCGCAGGGGGGTGTGGCTCCGCAGGGGGGCGTGGCTCCGCAGGGGGTGCAAGGATGGCGAGCTTGCTGGGAGAAGGAACCCAACACGGAGCTGCTGATGATGATGATGATGATGATGGTGGAGGAGAGGTTGAAGGATGAAGATGTGATGGAGGCCTGCTGTCTGTCTGTCCTCTGAGTGTACGTCCAGGAGGAGAGGGGATGGAGAAGGATCCTCCCCACGTCTGGTCCTGCTGCCCTGAGTCCTCTCAGTGGACACGGGGCCGGGGACATCAATTTAATGACATCTGTTATAATCCGGCTTCATATGGAACTCCCCCCCCCTGACGGTGCAGACTTTTGGGTAACTGCCAAAGCAAAATGCATTCCGGGCCCATCTTGCAGATGGCTGGAAACCAGCCTGTGGAGTCCTACCTAAATGTGATTTGTTGATCAGTTATTTCATGCTGTGTCCATGTATTAGGTTTTAACACCCAGAAACTGTTTTTGTTACAAATGTAACAGTAAAAAATATTCTCTGTTGCTTTTTACAGTAAAAAAAAAGTTGTTTATTGTCAGTCTTGAAAGGACATGCAATCTCTGTTTTTTCTGGACCGCAAATTGAAAATTGTTAATAAAACAAGAAAAAAAGTCATACTTTTTGTTGTTTAAAGACTCTTTAATTAGTTGATTTAACTGGTGCAGGGCCTGTTTGAGGGATCCACAACTAAACCAATCATCAGTCACCTTGCATGTAGTTGACTACTAGTTGACCGTGCTGTCTGAGGAGAGGAAAGGAGGAGGGAGGAGAGAGTAGAAGGCTGTTGCTCAGTGGTTCGAGTGTTTGCAGATCAATAGGTTGCAAGTTCAACCCTCTATATTGCTTTTGGATAAAGGTGTCTGCTAAATTAATACGTTATCATTATTTCTTCCCAATATCCCCCTTTTCGCCTGAAGTGAAGCGTAACGCCTGATATTTTAGTGTCAGTTCTGCTCTACAGGTTCGATGTTGCAGTGTGAGGCGTGGAGGGTGTTGCTTCTTGTAAACATTTGGAACATGCTGGGAAAGCTTTACAATACCAAGAAAAGACAAACCGGGGATTTGATTCAAGTTGAATTAAAGAGCAGCTTCAGTCCCGTTAGAATGATCCGTACTTGCACGCACGTTCACACACACACATACACACACAAACATACACACACCCACGTACACACAAATACACTCTCAGACACACACAGACAGACACACATAGACTCTTATCCTCTTGAAGACATTCCAGTCAAGATGTCCGCCACTCAGAGGCGATCTGAGCGTGGGAAAGTGTCCCCCCTAAACCCAAACCCCCATCCTGAGACCCAGCTGCCCCCGTCCTGCCCCCCTCCTACCCCCATCCTACCCCCCTCCTGCCCCCATCCTGCCCCCCTCCTTGTCTCCCTGACGGACAACGGCGAGTTCCTGGTCCCTTCCTCATCCCCCTGCCTGTGATGCTGCGCCGATCACAGTCCCCAGCCCCGTGGCTACCTCTGCTTAAACTGACATTTACCAACTCTGACCTAAATTGAACACTGGATTTTGGTGTTTCAACACCCATTGACACTTCCCTGTTGTATGACTATGTTAAGCCTGTGTTCTGCTCCTCTCTTTCACCAACCGTCTCTGGAGGAGGGGATCCCTCACTGAATTGCTCCTTCCAAGGTTTCTTCTATTTTTTCTCCTCCAGTGAGTTTTTTGGGGAGTTTTTCCTTGTCTTCCTTGAGGGTTTAGGTTGGTTAAGGGGCAGTTCTATGGGTGTATGTGAAGCCCTCTGTGACATTGCTTGTAAAAAGGGCTATTTGATTTGATTATGGAATACATTACATTTAGTCATTTAGCAGACGCTCTTATCCAGAGCGACTTACAATAAGTACAGGGACATTCCCCCGAGGCAAGTAGGGTGAAGTGCCTTGCCCAAGGACTAATGTTTTGCTGTAAGTAATTAGACATTCTCAGAACCTTTTCACCAGTTGTATCAAGAGGTTATCAGGGGTATTGAACCGTGTGTGTGTGTGTGTGTGTGTGTGTGTGTGTGTGTTGTGTGTGTGTGTATGGGGTGCAAACTCGTGCCATGTGCTGTGATAATAGAGTGGTTGTGGGATGTTCTGCCTGCCTTACGTGATTGTTCGGTGATGTAACACCATTTTAGGCACGTTGTTGTATTCTCCCTAACAAGTGAGTTTCTTAAGGGAAACGCCCACAACCATCCGTATAAAGATCACTGGTCTCCCTCCCCAAATATCAGCATCCAATCCCTAAGCAGGCTTCAAGTTGCAAAAGCAGGCAAAGGCTGAACGGACCGTATACCGAGCAGAACCGTTGGTGCTCCAGAACGACTACAACAGTCTCGTGCATTGAACATTTAGAGCGCAAAGCAGCTGTGAACGCCGCAACTTCACCGAGCAACTTTTCGAACAGTTTTAATTTTAAACTTTAAACAAGAAAAAACTTGCACAATGGCTCTCCAGAATAAAATTGCGCGTCTTTTCTGCAAGAGTCTTCAAACTGAAATGCTGAAAATGCAGTTATCAGTCGTGGGGCGGGGGCTCCACAAGTCTGCAGCCAGCGAGTCCATCCCAATGACCTCTGCGGGTGAGCAGGCTCTACCGGACGGTTTGATTACACCGACGCCGGTGGAGATTGGAAAAGAGGCGGCTGGAATCAAGAGTCTGAAGGAGATGCCGGGTCCAAGTGCCATTGGCAATCTCGTTGAGTTTTTCTACCGCGATGGATTCAGCAGAATCCATGAAATTCAGGTCAGTCTTTTGTTCCCGCTTTGGGCATCTGAAGTTAGACCTACAGTAAATACAGTGAAGACTAATTAATAACAGTATTTTTACGATTAGGAAAAGTCTGGTTTGTAAAAATGCATACAGCCTTCATACAGGGACGTTTTTGCGCACCAACATGCCGTGCCCGCATTACAGACGCGTCTCTTAAACGGCTCCTTAGCGCGGCCTCAACTCCGCATAAAATCTCAGTAAAAGTTATGCATTTATTAATTTGAAAGTCAAATTCCGTGTACTGTATTTAAATTCCGGTATAGCCCACTGGTATCGGAAAAAAACCTCCTTCTCGATTAGCACATTACCTTATCATATTTTAATCTCCAGCTGCCTTTAACCTCTCCCTGTCTGCCTGTCCTTCTGTCCGCAGATGGAGCACTCCCAGAAGTATGGGAAGATCTTCAAGTCCCGCTTCGGGCCCCAGCTGGTGGTGTCGGTGGCAGGGCGCGACCTGGTGGCCCAGGCCCTCAGGGCGGAGGGGGTGGCCCCTCAGAGGGCAAACATGGAGTCCTGGAAGGAGTACCGCGACATGAGGGGCCGTTCCACCGGCCTGATCTCAGCGTGAGTGTCATCTGACCCCCCCTCGTGCTGTACACAACCCCCCTCCTAACCTCACACCCCTCGACCCCAATCAACTGCTGTGTTGACAGCGACAGGAAGGCTTAGTTAACGAGTGTGACCTGTGACCTGTCTGTGAAAGACAGATCAGGGGGGGGGATCAGTGATGGTGGGTCACATGACGAGGAGAAGGGAGGAGCCTCTAACACTGACTCCTCCCCTCTGTCTGAGCAGGGAGGGCGATGATTGGCTGAAGATGAGGAGCGTGCTCAGGCAGCTGATCATGCGCCCGCGTGACGTGGCAGCGTTCAGCGAGGACGTGAACGAGGTGGTGACCGACATGGTGACGAGGGTGCGCAGCATGCGAGGCGAGCAGCCAGACGGCAGCACCGTCCTCAACATCAACGACATGTTCTTCAAGTACGCCATGGAAGGTAGGACCTGTCCCCCCTCCCTGACCCCCCTCCCTGACCCCCCTCCCTGACCCCCCTCCCTGACCCCCCTCCCTGACCCCCCTCCCTGACCCCCCTCCCTGACCCCCCTCCCTGACCCCCCTCCCAGTCCCCCCTCCCTGACCCCCCTCCCTGACCCCCCTCCCTGACCCCCCTCCCTGACCCCCCTCCCTGACCCCCCTCCCTGACCCCCCTCCCAGTCCCCCCTCCCTGACCCCCCTCCCAGTCCCCCCTCCCTGACCCCCCTCCCAGTCCCCCCTCCCTGACCCCCCTCCCAGTCCCCCTCCCTGACCCCCCTCCCTGACCCCCCTCCCTGACCCCCCTCCCTGACCCCCCTCCCTGACCCTGGGAGATAGGACGCTCTGGCCTATATCTTATATCCATCCTACATATTTACTGTTTATCTTATGTCTATCCTATAAATCTATATTCAGTAGATCTCATACATATCCTATATATCTATATATATGTGGTGTTAGACGCGGAATGTAAATGAACCCCCTCCCCTGCTCTCAGGTGTGGCATCCATCTTGTACGAGTGTCGCCTGGGTTGCCTGGAGAACGACATCCCCAAGAAGAGCCAGGACTACATCACCGCTCTGCACCTGATGTTCAGCTCCTTCAAGACCACCATGTACGCTGGAGCCATCCCCAAGTGGCTCCGCCCACTCATCCCCAAACCGTGGGAGGACTTCTGCAGCTCCTGGGACGGGCTCTTTCACTTCAGTGAGTGGTCATCCCTTCTTCTTCTTCTTCATCTGTCCATCTCTGCTACTTCTGCTTCTCTCTCTCTCTCTCTCTCTCTCTATCTCTGCTACTTCTGCTTCTCTCTCTCTTCTCTCTCCCTTCTCTCTCTCTCTCTCCATCTCTGCTACTGAGATCTCTCTCCTAACAAGCACATTTGTCCACCTGGTGACTGCAGGTACTGAAGTATGAAAAGATGAATCATCCCCTCCCCCCTCTCTGTGTGTGGGGGATGTCTGTGTGTGATGTCTGTGTGTGGGTGAATGGGTGTGTATCGGATATCTGGCGCCTGAAAGGACTGTAATGAGATAACCCTTCACTATCAGCCAAACGGAGATCTAACAGCGGGCCCACGCAGTTTTATAACTTTGTTTCCCCCCCCCAGGCCAGATCCACGTTGACCGACGTCTGGCAGACATCAAGGCGCAGGTGTCCAGGGGGGAGGAGGTGAGGGGAGGTCTGCTCACCCACATGCTGCTCACCAGGGAGATGAACCTGGAGGAGATCTACGCCAACATGACGGAGATGCTGCTGGCCGGCGTGGACACGGTACGACCTGGAGGGCGGGGAGGGGAGTGGGGAGGGTGTGTGTGTGCACAGCCTGGAGGGTGTGTGTGTGCACAGCCTGGAGGGTGTGGTGGGGAGTGGGAGGGTGTGTGTGTGTGCACAGCCTGGAGGGTGTGTGTGTGCACAGCCTGGAGGGTGTGGTGGGGAGTGGGGAGGGTGTGTGTGTGCACAGCCTGGAGGGTGTGTGTGTGCACAGCCTGGAGGGTGTGGTGGGGAGTGGGGAGGGTGTGTGTGTGCACAGCCTGGAGGGTGTGTGTGTGCACAGCCTGGAGGGTGTGGTGGGGAGTGGGGAGGGTGTGTGTGTGCACAGCCTGGAGGGTGTGTGTGTGCACAGCCTGGAGGGTGTGGTGGGGAGTGGGGAGGGTGTGTGTGTGCACAGCCTGGAGGGTGTGTGTGTGCACAGCCTGGAGGGTGTGGTGGGGAGGGTGTGTGTGTGTGTGTGCATAGCCTGGAGGGTGTGGTGGGGAGTGGGGAGGGTGTGTGTGTGCACAGCCTGGAGGGTGTGGTGGGGCCCAGGAGATGTGTGTTGCAGCGTTAGGCCAGGGCAGTGAACCAGAGACATTACATAATATCCTGCCGACAAAGAGATTTCTCACCAGATGTCTCATACTGTGACATCTTCAAAGCTCTAGTCGTCCTCTCAAATGACACGTGTGATAGTGTGTGTGAGAACTACAGTGTGTGTGTGAGAACTACAGTGTGTGTGTGTGTTTCAGGGGTAAGATGAAGAAGAGGGGGGTGCTTTTGGGGATCTTTTGTGTTGCAGTGGAAGGGAGGGAGGGGAGGGGAGGGGAGGGGAGGGGAGGGGGGGGAGGGAGGGAGGGAGGGAGGGAGGAGGGGAGGGGAGGGGAGGGGAGGGGGGAGGGAGGGAGGGAGAGGGAGAGGGAGGGAGGGAGAGGGAGAGGGAGGGGGGAGGGGAGAGGGAGGGAAGGAGGGAGGGAGGGGAGGGGAGGGGAGAGGGAGGGAGGGAGGGAGGAGAGTGAGGGAGGGAGGGAGGGAGGAGAGTGAGGGAGGGAGGGAGGGAGGAGAGTGAGGGAGGAGAGTGAGGGAGGGAGGGAGGGAGGGAGGAGAGTGAGGGAGGGAGGGAGGGAGGGAGGGAGGGAGGAGAGGGAGGGAGGGAGGGAGGAGAGTGAGGGAGGGAGGGAGGGAGGAGAGTGAGGGAGGGAGGGAGGGATGGGAGGGGGGCTGTGCAGAAGTGAGTTACTCTTCTATAAACCTCAAGTGTAAAGAAGGTGGCTTTGCTGAGATTTTCCCTGACCTCTGGGCGTTGGAACTTTGAGCAGGCGAACACAGGACTGTCTGACAGCGTTAGCCACGCTAGAGTCCTCTAACAGGTTGGAGATGGAGAGCTGGGGAGGGGGGGGGGATGAAAGCGTCTCCACTGGGGTCAGACTGAGAGCAGGGCAGCGAGAGGGAGGCGGGAGGGCATGAGACAAGGCTGCTGCAGCCCAGATGAGGGTTAGGGTTAGGGTTAGCTCGCTAATCTGCTGTCACATTATTTCCTTCTTACTCCATCTGAGGTGTTGCGAGGAGCCCAGGGGGTCATGCCGGGGGGTGGGGGTGGTGGTGGGGCTGGGCCGGGGGGTGGGGGGTGGTGGTGGGGCTGGGCCGGGGGGTGGGGGGTGGTGGTGAGGCTGGAGACAGGGAGGGGAGTGTGGTGGAAGACTGAGGCTGTAGAGAGGGTTGGGGTTAGGGAGGAGGGAGGGTGAGAGGGAGGGAGGGAGGGAGGCTGGGGAGTGCAATGAGCTTTTGAGAGCGATGGGCTGCCCCCAGACTGACCTCTACAGCAGAGGGAGGCAGAGGGAGGCAGAGGGAGGAGGGCTGGTGTCTGGGGGGAGCAGCGAGAGGGGAGACCAGACTGAGGGTGTACCATATCACCTTGCAGAAGGACTGGGAATATTGTAACGTAATCTCGAGGGAGGGAGGGAGGGACAGGATATGAATTAAAGCTGGTGTGACACCCAGACGGAGAGTGGGAAGGAGGAAGAGATGTGCTGATTGGAACAGCTCCATCAGGAAGGGAGATAAGGAGAAGGGCAGGAACGAGGCGTGCAGGGAGGTGACTGTGAAAGGTCACCAACAGGGTTCAGGAGAGGAGTAATTAAGCTTACGCAGAGAGGAAGGCAAATGCCAAACCAACCACCTGGAACCTTCTGCTGTGGAGGAGGGCTGTGTGATGAGGAGGGAGATTGAAGGGTGTGACACAGGGATAACTTGTTTAAGAATGATGTTGTACCCAAGTGAAAGAAAAGTATGCTTAAAGTATACTTATGAAGTTTAAGTACAAACATATTGTCCATAAGTATGTGAGAATACAAAATCTGTCAATTTCAAGGCCTTTTCTAATTGTGTAGAAAAAGATAAATATGATAAGTCCCAAAAATCTCTCATTTTACAAATGTAAATTAGAAATAAGTAAACAATGTTTCCTCCTGGAAGTGTAAGAAGTAAAACAACTCTTGAACGTGGTCCTCCTTCCTGCAGACGTCGTTCACCCTGTCCTGGGCCTCCTACCTGCTGGCACGCCACCCCCTGATCCAGCAGCAGATCTACGAGGAGGTGACCCGGACGCTGGGGGAGGGAACCATCGCCACGGCCGACGACATCTCACGGTTACCTCTCATCAGGGGGCTGGTGAAGGAAACCCTCAGGTACTGTCTGTTTGTCTCTCTCTCACTCTCTCTCTCTCTCACTCTCTCTCTCTCACATACTCTCTCTCACTCTCTCTCTCACTCTCTCTCTCTCACATACTCTCTCTCTCTCACTCTCTCTCTCTCTCTCTCTCTCACACTCACTCTCTCTCTCGCTCTCTCTCTCTCTCACACTCACTCTCTCTCTCTCTCACTCTCTCTCTCTCACACACTCTCTCTCTCTCCTCATCTCCAAAAAACTTTGAACATGAACTGTTGTGTATCTCGTGTCTGGCTCCTTGGCTGGGGCCCCCTGTGTTGCAGCAGAAATGTGACAGGCCTGTCTTTGTCTCCTCCACTTTCCCTCTCTGCCTCTGCCTCTCCCTCTCCCTCTCTGTCTCTCTCTCTCTCCCTCCTCTCTGCCTCTCTCTCTCCCTCTTTGCCTCTCTCTCTCTTTCTTTGTCTCTGGGAGCAGGCTGTTTCCAGTTCTCCCTGGCAACGGAAGGATTACTCAAGATGACTTGGTGTTGGGTGGTTACTTCATCCCCAAAGGGGTAAGAGACGTGTGTGTGTGTGTGTGTGTGTGAAGCTGGCTAGTGAGCAAGCCAAAGAAAAGTAAGACAACTGTAGCCAAAAACCATTATAGCAAAGATGTAACAACATTGCATTAGACAAGCTACAGACACACACACACACACACAGACAACCACACACACACACACACAGTGACCATTTAAAAACATTCTATCCCAAAAACATATCCTATTTTGGTCTCACCAAGTTCTATACACAGATTTGTTTCTGGATCTTTCTGTCAGTAAAACCTAAACACACGATCGTCTCTCCTCTCCCCCTGAACAGACACAGCTGGCTCTGTGCCACTACTCCACCTCTATGGAGGAGGAGAACTTCCCCGGGGCTAATGACTTCCGTCCGGAGCGCTGGATCAGGAAGGACAACACGGACAGGGTGGATAACTTCGGCTCTATCCCCTTCGGCTACGGCATCCGCAGTTGCATCGGGCGCAGGATAGCAGAGCTGGAGATGCACCTGGCCCTCACACGGGTACGGATCTAACACACACACACGCTAGTGCTCTCACACACACACACACGCTAGTGCTCTCACACACACACACACATACACACACTCGCACGCTAGTGCTCTCACACACACATACACACACTCGCACGCTAGTGCTCTCTCACACACACACACACACACACACACGCTAGTGCTCTCACACACACATCAGCTGTCTGACGTCAATGTGTCTCCCTTTTTTGCAGCTCATCCAGAATTTCCACATGGGGGTGTCACCGCTCACAGAGGATATCAAAGCCAAGACCCACGGCCTGCTGTGCCCCGGGGCGCCCATCAACCTGCAGTTCATCGACAGGACACACTAAGCTCTCCCTCACCTGACTCCAGTAGTGAACATTTGTTTCAACTGGAAAAGAGAACCAGGAAAACGCTTTGCCAATCTTTGGCATTCACATCTTCACCACAGTCTTTTAACTGGTATCACATTGTAGGAGTACTGTTGCAAACTGCTGCCTAGGAGAGAATCTTTACTGTTGATCGGAAACAAAGCTTTATAGCAACTCCCACCCCTTTAGAACAGTCTGGTACTGTGGATCTGGGAGGGGGAAGGGCATGCTGGGAAGGCTACATATCTGCCATGTGGTTTGTGGTTGTCCATATACATTGAAGCTGTGGGCCGAGATAATTGTGTACAGCATAATTTATAATCGATAATGCTTAATCACAGGATTATGTTTTGGATTGATACCATAAGCCTACTCTGACACTCTAGCGCTGTTCTGCCAAATGCATAATATATTGACCTAATCTGCCTACTTACTGATGTGTAAACGTGGACAACATTGTTTAGACTAATGACTGTTAAGCGGTTTCTTTGCCTAAGTACCTGAAGCCCTGAGGAACAGAAAGAGATGAAGGGCTTGTGGAAGGTTTACATTTACATGTAGTCATTTAGCAGACGCTCTTATCCAGAGCGACTTACAGTAAGTACAGGGACATTCTCCCCGAGGCAAGTAGGGTGAAGTGCCTTGCCCAAGGACACCACGTCAATTTGCACTGCCGGGAATCGAACTGGCAACCTTCAGATCACTAGCCCGCTTCCCTCACCACTCAGCCACCTGACTCTGAGGTTGTGTTTATACTAAGGAAAGTGTTTTAAAGAAAATGTATAAATGTTTGGTTGTGATTTAGGACAAATTTGGTTTTGTTTCCCATCCACAAATGACTCTTTGAAATTTGATGACAATTTAGCGACAACATGTACAATATATTTGTGTCTCGCATCACAATTGTGTGATGAAGGACAGTTGTATGAAAGACAGTTGTGTATCCATTTTTAAATGTGAATGTGCGCTCATGGTAATCTGGATTTATTGTAATATGCCTTTCTAGGTTCACACTTTTCTATCTTATTGTTATAATTTAGCTTTTATGAAATGCTATATTTTATAGAAAGATACTACCTTTTTTAAAGGAACAACTTTTAAATTAATTGTTCCTTTTTTTCCGACATGTTAACTCAATAAGATCAATATAAAAAACGATACATTTTAGTATTGATCTGACTTGCTGATGTGATGTGGAGAATGTGTACTGTATGAGAGTGTGTGAGATGGGAAGTGGACAAAGGAACTGTTAACTTTCTACTTATCTGTATTTATGTCCAACATAATACGCTATTGTAACATAGGCTACACTATTTGTTGTAGTGTCTACAGTGAAACTGGAAGCGAATAAAGATGATTTGAATCTCTAAAATTGTGTTTTTAATATTTGTAGCCATTGAGCAGTCATCTGTGGACGATGCAGTTCACATGGCCCTCCACTTCACCCTCCAGCACCTGGACTCCCCAGCATCCTATGCCAGGATCCTGTTTGTGGACTTCAGCTCTGCCTTCAATACCATCATCCCCGCCCTGCTTCAGGACAAGCTCTCCCAGCTGAACGTGCCTGATTCCACCTGCAGGTGGATCACAGACTTCCTGTCTGACAGGAAGCAGTGCGTGAAGCTGGGAATACAAGTCTCTGACTCCCGGTCCATCAGCACCGGATCTCCTCAGGGCTGCGTCCTTTCCCCTCTGCTCTTCTCCCTGTACACCAACAGCTGCACCTCCAGTCATCCGTCCGTCAAACTCCTGAAGTTTGCGGACGACACCACCCTTATTGGGCTCATCTCTGGTGGAGACGAGTCTGATTATAGGTGGGAAGCGGCCAACCTGGTGACCTGGTGCAGCCAGAACAATTTAGAGCTCAATGCTCTTAAGACAGTGGAGATGGTTGTGGACTTCAGGAAGAACACAGCCCCACTCACCCCCATCACCCTGCGTGACTCCCCAGTCAACACTGTGGAGTCCTTCCGCTTCCTGGGCACCATCCTCTCCCAGGACCTCAAGTGGGAACTGAACATCGGCTCCCTCATCAAAAAAGCACAACAGAGGATGTCCGCACTGCTGAGAAGGTGATTGGCTGCAATCTGCCTACCCTCGAGGACCTGCACACCTCGAGGACCCTGAGGCGAGCGAGGAAGATTGTGGCCGACTCCTCCCACCCTGGTCACTCCCTGTTTCAGTCACTCCCCTCCGGCAGAAGGCTGCGGTCCATCAGGAACAATACCTCACGCCACAAAAACGGTTTCTTCTCTTCCGCTGTTGGCCTCTTCAACAAGGCCAAGCTTGGGTCCACACTGACTCTAATGACTTCCTGCTTAAAACACACTGCATTTTTGCACTGCATTGCAAAATTGGATCTTGTACATTTGTATTTTTTGTAATATTTGTATTTTTATATAGTAAATTACGGCAACTTATATTTTATTTTATTGTATATTTTATTTTATATTTTATTTAATATTAATTCCACTTAGTACTGCTAGTTTATGTACCCTAGATAGTCTTGTCTGTGCAAACTTTCATGGCGAATAAATCCCATTCTGATTCTGATTCTGATCAACATCCTTTTTTTTGACGAGAACACATACAGATCTTTCATGGTGGAGACTTGAATGTGCGGAGAATAGGAAAGCAAAAGTTTTTTCATGACGGCGCAATGATGCCCTCTGCTGCTAAATCCGATACACACAAACCACTTAAATTAGCCTGCCTCCCCATTGTTCAAAACCATTTGCAAATCCATGTTTTTCATTTAAGTATTTATAGATTTTTTATATATATATATTTACCGTATGAACAATAGCAAAACCTCAAATGACAGAAATACTAAGAATGTATCTTACGTGAACACGGACCGGAAGTACATCCTAGGTTCAGGAAGTCGTTTGGAAGAAGTCTCCTCTCAGTTCGATAGCCGATTAGAGACGCATTGATTCGTCAAAGAATTGAAGCCGCCTGAACTGTGTGAGACAAATGCTATTATTTGAACATATTGGTATTTGTAGATGGGTGTATTAATTGCCTGCTTAGTCATATATCAAACATATTTGCGTTAGCTAGTGAATGTTGTATAGCTTGCTAAAATACGCTGGTCTAGCTAGCTAGCCGGCTTGCTGGCTAATGTGCTAACAATGCTAGCGAGTGGCTTTGTTAACCGATTTTGAATTTGGCTATTTCTGAAAAGCCGGCTCGTTTTGCAGTTGTTGGTTACTAGTTTGCTTGTTACTGTTAACTGACGTTATGGTCAGTGTTGTATGTTGTTAAACATCTTGCTGTATATTGACGTTCTTTATTTTATGGCATCAGCATTCTACCCTCTGGATATCACCACGATCAGCTATGAGTGCTGCACCCAACCATCGGAGGACTAAACCTGGAGGTGAGCACAGCGCCGCCGTGTTACTCAGGGGGAAATCATGTCTAGACGTGGATGAAACTAAACCGGGATTTGTACGTTAGCGAATTTACATTTAGACACAAACCCCGCCGACGTAGCGTTATGTGATGTCACACATGAGAAACGGATGTATTACCGACACGGTAGTATGCTACTATTTGATGTTATTGTCGTCTCGCAGGTATCAAGCCAGGGGTACCGTCCAACGGGGTAGTTGGTCCGGCGTCGCAGATCCCGGGGCTGTCCCAGATCGCGAGCGAAAGCGCTCCGGAGGCGAGGACTAGTGGGCGTCGCGTGGGGATATTTGCTTCGGATTCTGAATATGTCAAACTGGCCAAGCAAGGCGGACAGAAGGGTGGGTTCATAGTTTTTGCTCCAGAACCCGCTCAAACTCAACAAAACCACAATACGCCAGGTCTAATTATTTCATAAAATAAAAAAATGTGTTGTGTTTTCCCCCCTAGGATTTAAATGGTAAACATTTAACAATAACCCAAACAGTTGCCAGATAATCACACACTTTCACATACAGCCTACATATCTTTACATATCTCATGTTCAGTATCCGTTACTGTCAAACAGTCGGTAAATCATCCCCCAGGTCTCATTCTCTGTACTGCTCTTGGTTCCTCAGGTTTACTTTCCCATGACGATATCGAAGCAGAAAACCAATCCCCCCAAAATTACAACCCATCTGATTGGTTCTCTGGACCACCCGGGTCACAAAGGTCAAAGAGGTAAGACAACCGGGACGTTATTGGAGGAAGTCACGTTTCACAAAGACGTGCAAACTAACAATACTTAACCACCCCAAAAACAAGTTGTTCTTCGGAGGGCGAGCAGGTGCAGGGGGCGTGTCTCCTGCCTGCTCTGCAGCTGTCGTCTGCCCCTCCCCCCTCGCCACGCGCACGCGGAGAGAGGGGGCGTGTTCTGATGGTTTTGTGTTTTCAGCGGCAGTCAAGCCAGCTCCCCTGATATGATGAGCCCGGATGGGAACACCAGGAGCCAGTCTAAAGGCTCCAGACACGCCCTGGCAGCCCCCTTTGGGACTGATAACTGTTCCTCCTGGGAGAGGGAGACCGGTAGCTTTTCCCAGGGGAAAGAGAAGGTGACGGAACTTAAATCCCCCCTCCTCACCCCTCCCGCCATCAGTGACATCATGTCATGGTCTTTCGTTATTGTTTCATCATCCAGCCCCCCCCCCCCCCCCCCTCCTCAGTTTGCATCCTCCATCTCTGAGATCCCATCCTCGTCTCTCTCCCAGGAGGGGTTCACTATATGCAGCCTAGTGGTTAGAGGAGCTTCACTACATGCAGCTTAGTGGTTAGAGGAGCATGGCTCTGGTGCGCTGTGACAGAAGCTCCAAACGGGGAACATCTGCACAGACCACGACGTGGACTAAGACTTGGACTAAGACTTTAGACGTGGACTAAGACTTTAGACTAAGACTTTAGACTAAGACTTTAGACGTGGACTAAGACTTTAGACTAAGACTTTAGACTTGGACTAAGACTTTAGACTAAGACTTTAGACTAAGACTTTAGACTTGGACTAAGACTTTAGACTAAGACTTTAGACGTGGACTAAGACTTTAGACTAAGACTTTAGACTTGGACTAAGACTTCAGACATTTGTGCTTGTTGTATTCTTCCAGGTGGGACATGCGTACAGAGCTGGCACTGCAGTACCTGGAGGTCATAATAACCATTTTGTTTTGCATGACTAATTATTCATCAGATCCATGAAGATATGTGACTGTCTACCGGGGTCATCACATCACTGTCAACTCATTACATCCCTCCGCTTCCTTAAAGTCTCACAACAGTATGCTTTTATTTACCTATTTATGGATTCATTTATTGCTTGATTTGGACTCTAAAGTAGCATGCTAGCTCTCTACATTTGATGTTGCTGTGTGGTCGGTTATTTTCCCAAAGCACAGAGAAGTGATGGTTGTTGTGGTTTGGGTGTGCAGGTCCATGGTGCTGCCGCCCAGCTGGACGGCCCGTCTCTAACCCAGGTCAACAAGTACAAGAGAACGTGAGTACAGCGCTGGTTCTCATCCTGTTCACCAGCTCCACCTCCCACCACAAAACACCACACAACACTGACATTTGATACAGGAAGGCCTCTCTCTCTCTGTCTTACTTTCTCTTGCTTACTCTCTCTCTCTCTCTTCTCTCTCTCTCTCTCTCTCTCTCTCTCTCTCTCTCTCTCTCTCTCTATCTTACTTTCTCTTGCTTACTCTCTCTCTCTCTCTCTCTGTCCTCCCTCTCTACGATTGAACAACATGGTACAGGACACAACATGGAATCTGTAGATATTATCCTTCCTAGTTTTCTCTGTTGAGATTGGTTAGGTGTTGATCTGCTGGCATCTGTTAAGCCCTCTGTGACATTGCTTCTACAAAGGGCTTTATACATTTGATATGGATTTGATTATTGAATGCCTTTTCAGAATAAACAAGTCTTTTATGTCTCTGTCCTTCGCTCTCTCAAGGTCCTATGACAAGAAAGTGGTCCCTGTAAGCATGTCCAAGCTGTTGAGCTTTGGTTATGTGGAGGAAGAGAAGAAGTCTCCGAACGATGACGATGCTTCAAGTATGTCACCTCCCGCTGGAGCAGAACAGGCCCAGACTTTATAGCACGTCTTGCCATAAATGCCCTAACAGGATTGTGTAAAAAGGTTGAACTTGGAACTAATCCAACGTGCTTGTCCTGTTCCAGGTGTTACCTCTGAACAGACGAGCACCATCGCAGCCGAGGAGGAGGACGACCTGGAGTAGGAGGAAGGAAGGATGAGGGGTCATCACCTGGGGCGGATGATCTGTCACATGACCACCCTGTCACATGATCGTGCCACATGACCACCATGTCACATGATCACTACTAACATTTTGCCCCTGTCTCTCATCCTGACTCGGTGGTACTTACTAACACAAAACCTTACTCACTTTTTAATTTATTTATTTTTTCAGTTGATTGTGAATGATTATTATTTAAATCATATTGTTAGCCAGTACATCGATTGATGCCTGCAATGTTTCCATCATTGTTCTCAACCGATCAGGAAGATGAATTGTATGATATGTGTGTGCGCTGGTGTTAGTGGTGTTGAATAGGTCTGTTTTGGTGCTGTGAACAGTGTGACCGCGACTTGCCCCTCCCACACCACAGGCCCCTCCCACACCACAGGGATGTACCTGACACATGATGTTCACCTCCCGGCTCAGAGGACCTGAGTTTGAGCTCAACCGGTGTGAACAGAAACAGAATTTGGGAAGCAGAGAGAGGCTTCTGTATCCCAGCCTAACCCCTGTCCCGGTGATCGTCATAGAAACCCTGTTAGCGATCTGTTTTCTGTCACTTGTACATATGAAGCAAGGAATGGCGACTGTATCACTCTTGATAGTTTTCTTTTGAAGTTAAGGTACCGCATTGATAGCTGATTACATGACGCTACTTGTACATTCCGTCGTTGCTTATTCTACCGTGTAATTGTTTTGTTTGCCAAGACTTTGACTCAGTTACAGATTCAAATCTTAGCATGGACGGAAGTGAGGTGTGTGGAGTGGTGTCTGTACACGGTGTGGGAGCCTCACAGGGTTTCTGCTGCGGAGATCCGGTTTAACAATAAATGTACGACCCTCACGTTTTACTCAAGTGGATTACACTGACGCTCTTGTGAACCAGTCATTTGAATAAAATGGCATGTGCATGAACCAACTGTCACGTGTTTTGGTGAGTAATTTGTCCATAATTGTCTCAAGTAGTTTATCATGTAAAATTCAACAAAAACATGGGAGTAATTATTCATTTTCAAAATGATATTACTACCTGTAGCCTAAGTAGAATTTAACGAGTTTAGTGCTCCTAAACAGCGTATCAAAATGAATCTTCCAATTACGCTACTGACACGGATAGGCTGAGTATCGATTGATAAGTGATAAGGCGATAAGTATCGATTGATTGAACCATTGATTCAACAACTAACAGGCTTACAATATATTTGACAAAGAAAATATATCTTTAATATTGGCAACAATAACCTACCTTTTGCCATCATCAAACCTCGAAATTGCATCACAAACAAAACACCAACATCTATATCTCACTCCGACCGAACCTAGGCTGTAGGCTACTTGTCATTGCCTACAATCCAGATTTCCTACGAACCGCATGGTGACGTCACATTCTACTCCTCTAAGCGCTGGTGGTTGTGTGGACGAGGAGGGCGAATAGATATTGGTAATATCAGACTCGATAATATCTCCGGGCTACAGGCTGTGCATGTTGGTAAATATATTTTGAATGCATGTGCTGCGTTGTCAAAATAGCATTGCATGTACAATGTAGCTGCTACGTTTCCTCGTATTGGCGGTGATGGATTCTTGCTGACCAAATAGGTCAAATCAACATCTGGCTGGTAAGAAATTGCGCCTGCTCGTCACTTGTAGTTTATGCAGCTGTTGCAGAATAGAAACCTATGTGTGTTAGCCGTGAATTTGCATAATTTACCTCTACAATTGTAGTCATTTAAATGTGTTGTTCGGTAAGACTGATTTTCCATACACCATCACAGTATAGGCATGGTTCTATAAGCTTTATATTCAACTGTACACCCGTGGCATGGAAGGCTAGCCGTCCAAATCTTTATCGTTAAGTCTTTCATACACTACAATCCATGACAAAGTAGTATGCTATGATATTTTGACATTGCACGGTTTGGTTAGTTGACTCTGCACTTGACACGATGGCTTAACGGAATGCAATTCGTTGTTGGTGTCCGACGGTGTGGCCGGCGTGGCGGGTCGGTGTGGCGGATCGGTGTGACGGCGTGGCGGTGCATATCCTTTGCAGGGGGCAGGGGTTACGTATCCCGCCCGCCTCGAGGAAGAGGGCAGAGATGGAGGGAGGTACCGGCCACGGGGAAGCACCGACACCGTCCAGAGACGGACCGAGTGCCCAGAGCCTTCAGCCCGACACGTCCTCCACCACCACCACTAATCTCCTGGCCTCCGTGAAAGAGCAGGTTCAGTAGTTCTCTTTCCTCTCTCTCTTTCTCTCTCCCTCTACTCTCCCTCTTTTCTCCCTCTACTCTCTCTCCCCTCCCCCCCTCTCGCCTTCTACTCTCTCTCTCTCTCCCCTTCCCCCTTCCCTCTCTCTCTCTCTCTCTCTCCCCCCTCTCTCTCCCTCTACTCTCTCTCTCTCCCCTTCCCCCTTCCCCCCCCCCCCTCTCTCCCCCCTCTCTCCCTCTACTCTCTCTCTCTCCCCTCCCCCCTCTCTCTCTCTGTCTCTCTCTTTCTCTCCCTCCTCCATGTTTGTCTTTCTCCTTCCCTCACCATGTTGTGGTCCCCAAACATGACATGCAGCCACCAGCAGGTCGTGTCTCTCATGTTCAGATCCTGTCTGTCAGCATGTTGTGTGTCCGCTCCCTTCCCTGGTCCTTTCTGCTGATGAGCATTATCGCAATCTGCAGAGGCTGTGTAGGCCTGAGGTCTGAACTGCATGTTGGTGCCTTTCAGGAGAAAGCATATGTTTGTTTAGAAAATATGACATGAGTGTGAATGCTGCAGGATCTGAGAGACGGGGACCTCAGAGTAGAGAAGACCTTCACTGGGTTTGCTCCTTCCCCGTGTGTGTGATGTGAACAGTGTGTGTGTGTGTGTGTGTGTGTGTGATGTGAACAGTGTGTTGTGTGTGTGTCATGTGAACAGTGTGTTGTGTGTGTGATGTGAACAGTGTGTGTGTGTGATGTGAACAGTGTGTGTGTGTGTGTGATGTGAACAGTGTGTTGTGTGTGTGATGTGAACAGTGTGTTGTGTGTGTGATGTGTGTGTGATGTGAACAATGTGTTGTGTGTGTGATGTGAACAGTGTGTTGTGTGTGTGATGTGAACAGTGTGTTGTGTGTGTGATGTGAACAATGTGTTGTGTGTGTGTGTTGTGTGTGTACTGTGAACAGTGTGTTGTGTGTGTGATGTGAACAGTGTGTTGTGTGTGTGTGTTGTGTGTGTACTGTGAACAGTGTGTTGTGTGTGTGATGTGTGTGTGTTGTGTGTGTGATGTGAACAATGTGTTGTGTGTGATGTGTGTGTGATGTGAACAGCTCTCCTAGCAGACTGCAGCTCAAACTGGACTCAACACTGAACAGCTCAACTCAGCATCGCTGAGCTATTCAATTGACATCATCCTGCCCAAACTTCAACCATCTCTTTGAATCTCTAGTGTGCTGACTGAGGCAGGGACAGTTGGCATGTTTTACGTAGGCGTTTCCTCACATTTATTTGTGGAAACCAAGCGAGATCGACATACAAATAAAAAACGTATCTGACTTTCTGAATTTTTTTTAGTTCTGTTATTTTTCAGTGTTAATGTAAAGTGGCTGGGAAGATGCCTACTACCTTCTGTGAGGTTATGAGTGGAGCAGTCTGGTGTTGTGGAGCACAGGTTACACTACTGAGTAGTCACACTACTGAGGCTTTCGTTCAGGGTCTGTTTTCTGATGTCAGATGTGTTGACAGCCTGTCTCTTAATCACTCCGCACGTTCCAATACAAGAACCCCATGTAAAAGGGTTCCAGATAGAACCTTCTGGAAGTTCTGAAAAGATCCCTTCATGAGCTTTTATGTCTGATGTTTGGAACTCAGAATACTCCCGAGGTTCTAAATGGAACGCGACAACCCTGATGATGGTTCTGTTCGGAACCTTTCATTCAGACGGTTCTTTTGTTTCTAATGATTCTATCCAACCCTCCCTGCTTAACCACCTGCTGGAACATCCATGGTGTCTCTAGTTCTTAAAGCTGTGGCGTTTTGATCGGCCATGTGTTTGCACCGGGGGTTTGCTGGAGTGTGTGGGGCTGTGAGACGGTCTGGTTTGCTGGAGTGTGTGGGGCTGTGAGAGATGGTCTGGTTTGCTGGAGTGTGTGGGGCTGTGAGAGATGGTCTGGTTTGCTGGAGTGTGTGGGGCTGTGAGACGGTCTGGTTTGCTGGAGTGTGTGGGGCTGTGAGAGACGGTCTGGTTTGCTGGAGTGTGTGGGGCTGTGAGAGACGGTCTGGTTTGCTGGAGTGTGTGGGGCTGTGAGATGACCTGTAGGAGAAGAAGGAGAGAATCAGTCCCTCTCCACAGACAAGACACTCTTTATGACAACAGACAATGAGAAGCAACTTCTTTCACGCTACAATGCAGCTGGTGCAGGATGCTGACTGGCGGTGCATGGCATGAGGCTGGCAGCTCCACACACACGCAGACACACACAGCTCCACACACACATAGCTCCACACACACACTGACACACACACTGACACACACAGAGAAGATCTGTTCTCTCGTCATCCGAACATAAGGACTTTTCTGACTGACATTTTATCCTAATTTAGTTTCGATAATGTAGACATGCATTCTGTTGAACATGTAGTCCTGTCTCCGTGGGAATATCCAGCGTCTCTTCTGGGTTTATCTGTCTTATCTTAGTTTTCAATCTCTAACCCAGCCACCCAGCCCAGAGGAGCAGACCCAGCCCAGCCCAGGAGCTGGGAGCTGGGTGAGAAGACATGGTCCTCCTCTGCCCTGGTCCAGGATCCAGGGACATATCTTTAGATGCTGTGCTGACCCATATACAACAAAGCCTCTTTTGTAAGACACATATTTGGATTATGTCGTCAACGTCATTCTTGCGCCCGCAGGCTTTTCCTCAAGATTACTGTGGTGAACAGTGGGTTATTTCTGACCGTGTCGTTCAGTTGGTCATCTCTGCTTAATATGCAACATTTTTAGTCCCTACATTTTTTTATATATATTTGTAAATAATTTTCTGTTTTATTGAGATAGACAGAAGAATGACAGGAAATGAAGGGGATAGAGAGAGAGGGGATTGAACTCTGCTGGGAGAGTTGATGTACGCTGGTTATTCAGTGTCCCCTGGTGTGTGTGGACATGTGTCTCGTCCTTACGCTGGTTATTCAGTGTCCCCTGGTGTGTGTGGACATGTGTCTCGTCCTTACGCTGGTTATTCAGTGTCCCCTGGTGTGTGCGGACGTGTGTCTCGTCCGTTCTGAGTTCACCCTCCACCGTTCTTCATCCAGACAGACTGGCCTGACTCCTTGGTTTGATCCTTGCGTGTCTCCGTAGGAGCTGCAGTTCGAGCGTCTGACCCGAGAGTTGGAGGAGGAGCGCCAGATTGTGGCCAGCCAGCTGGAGAGATGCATGCTGGGAGCAGAGTCTCTGGGCGGTGACAGCAGCAGGTACGCCCAGCGATGACCCCTGATGACCCCTGCTGCATGCTGCCTGGGGATAGAACGCTTGTTTGTGACGCGTCTTGATCGTGATAACCGTCTTGTATTGAGTGTGTAAGATGCCATGCATGTGCTGATATCCATTTTCTCTTCTCCTCCCCCCGTCCCCTCCTCCTCTCTTTTCCTCTCCTGTTTCATCCTCCTCCCCTCCCCTCCTCCCCCCTGTCCCCTCCTCTCTTTTCCTCTCCTGTTTCAACCTCCTGTCCTCCCCTCCCCCCTGTCCTCTCCTCCTCTCCTCCAGCTCATCTGAGAAGTCCTTCAACTGGCGATCAGCAGGTGAGTGCTCCCCCAGAGAGGCCCATCACATCCTCCCTGACCTGATGTTCCTAGAGTAACCACAGTGTGTGCGATGCCGTCCAACCCTACCAACATCCAAAACATCCACCTGGACAGGAGGGAGGCTGGTCAGCAGAGATGTTTGGACGGGGCCAGACTCAGGGGCCAATGAGGTGACGGCATCTTGTTTGTTGTTGTTGTTGTGTCAGATGCGTCCGGAGTGGGGGAGGCACGTCCTGGTGGGGGGGAGGCAGGGCCACCCTCCCCCTCCCGCCTGTTCCGGGGCGACGAAGGGCTCTACCCCGGAGAGCCGGAGAGAGTGTCCCTTCATGACAGTGAGGGTACATCTGTAATGCTTATACTTCTAATAATAAGGTGTTCATCTAGCAGACAGGGGGGGGGGGGAGGGAGTAGTTCATAAAGATCTAACAGCAGAGGATTCCACGACTCTTACAAAAGAACCCGTTTGTTAGAAAAGAGGCAGAACCCACTTTCCAGTGACTGTATCTGGTCAGATAGAGAAGGCCCCGTCTGGGTTCCAAACAGAACCTCACAGCTGAAAAGTTGGTTCCATTGTTCTACACCTACAGTGATTTTGTTGACCCGCTGTAAACGACACGCTGAACATAAATAGCCAGGTCACATTAATCGGTTTGCTACGTTGATTAAGCCAACGCAAGCTGCCCATGGGGCTCTAGAATCTTCCACACTTCCTCAAAAGCAGGATGACCCACTTACTGGTGTGGCTCCACAGCTGAGAGAGGGAGAGAGAGGGAGGGAGAGAGAGGGAGGGAGGGACAGAGAGGGAGGGAGAGAGAGAAGAAACTGTTTAGGAAAGGATGTAGGGAGGATAGAATAGGGGGAGGGATGGAGGAAAGGATGTAGATAGATAGATGGAGGGATGGATTGTGAGATCAAACGTTATGTAACACAGGAAGCCACTATCATGTTGACATGACGACAAATACATCACTAAACTACTGCATATATCCTCGTACAACCCCTCCTTTTTTGTTATACTTACAAAGTATAAGTACAAATGTGTTGTACAAGTTGTCAATAAATACGTGAACATGGCAAACAGTTCGGAACGCTTCCAACTGAATAGAAAAAAATACATTTAATGAAAATAAATCAAGCTCTGATTGAACACATGTAGCTGTGTGTGTGTAGCCGTGTGTGTAGTCATGTGTGTAGCCATGTGTGTGTAGCCGTGTGTGTAGTCATGTGTGTCCTCTGTCCTCAGTGTCAGGGGCTCACTCCGTCCAGATGGCGTCCTACGCGGACAGCGGTTACCATGACAGCAGCGTGAGCTTCTACAGCGCTCAGAACCTGGTCCGCTCCGGCCCCCGGGCCTCCCTCTGCAGGAGCCCCCGGGCCGAGGGCCAGGCATCCGGACAGGTAGCCCCCCTCCCTCCCTCCCTCCTCCCTCCTGTCCCACTTTTGAATGTTGCCTTCAATGACATTTCATGTCACATCCCTCCTCCCTCCCTCTCCTCCTTCCCCTCCCTCTCCCCCCCCCACCTCCCCCCCCCAGGCGTCGGCGTCTGGCCGGGTGATGAGGCGGATCGGCTCCCTGCCCTCCAGCGGCCAGTCTCCGGGGGGCCCGGGGGGCACGGTGTCCCCCTCCCGCGTGTCGCTCCGCACCTCCCAGGGCAGCGCCTACGGCTCGCCCATCCTCACTGAGCCCAAACCGCTGCCCAGCGTCTTCCCCGGGACCACCATGCCCCCCTCCTGCCCCTCGCCCCCCTCCTCCACCTCCTCCCCGCCCCCCCAGCTCTACTCCCCCTCCCAGAGGAACGGGGGGCGTCCGGGCTCTCGCGGCCTCGCCACCTCTCCCCCGGGCATGGGCGTGGCCGGGCGCCTGGGCTCCTCCCTGTCCCTGGTGGAGGGGCGGGGCTTGTCCGTGTCTCCTCTGAGGTCCTGTATGACAGCCGTACCGCAGCAGTTTGGCTCCACCCTCCCCCGCCAGACACAGCCCCTCCCCTACGGCGCCGACCCCTACGCCTGCTACGAGAGGAGCACCCTGTCCAGACCCGACAGCCTCACAGGTCTGACACACACATACAGAAACAAACACACACAGAAACAGTGGGTAGTATCTATGTGGTTCTCTGTGCGGAGGGCTTATATTCGCTGATGCTGGATTTGTCCCTCGTGGCCTTCTGCCCGTCCCACTGACCCACATCCTGCTTTACGTAACCCCGCCTCCTCTGGGGGTCTGGGGGCGTTTATCGCAAAACATAAATGAGCAATATGGATGTGAGCTCATGTGTGTGGTGTGTGTGGTGTGTGTGTGTGTGTGTGGTGTGTGTGTGTCTCCTCCAGGTCTTCACAGCTCCTACGTCTCTCACCCCAGCCAGCAGGAGCAGGAGCAGCTGGCAGCCATGTCTCCAGACTGCCACCTCACTCCTGTCTTCACCGAGCGCTCCTACCCCAGTCCGCTCTACCACAGCCCCTCCCACAGCGCCCTCTACAGGCCCTGCACAGGTACTGCAGCACAGCAGGGATGCCCTGGGGCACACACACACTCACAGATACACATAAACAGATACACACATATATAGACACACACAAATACACACACACACTCACAGACATGCACACACATTCACACACATTCAGCGTGTAGTTGAGATGATGATGGGGAGGATGAGAGGGGGGAGGAGGAGAGGGGGGAGGAAGGCAGAGGGAACAGAGGAGGGAGGGGGGAGGAGGAGAGGGAACAGAGGAGGGAGGGGTGATAGTGAACAAATATCACCTTGTCAACGATACAGAAGCTGTAACGTTAGAAGTGTGAGAGCACATTTTGGGGGGGGGTGTGGAGCGTGTGAGGCAGTCCTAAGTGTGTGTGTGTGGAGCGTGTGAGGCAGTCCTAAGTGTGTGTGTGTGTGCAGGGATGGGGACCCTTCAGAGAGTCAGCAGCCACTGCAGCACCTTGCCCTACCAGAGCAGCTACGGCCTGTACCCAGACCCCTACAGGGTCTCCCAGCAGGGGCTGGTCGAGCTGGCCTACCCCGACAGAACAGCCACCAGGTCCCCCTCCATCGACAGCATCCACAAGGACCCCAGGTACACGCACACACACACGCACACACACACACGTTAACAAACTGTTAAACAGGGAAGGCTCACTTTTACTCTCCATGTCTTCTCACACCCCGATATCTATTTCTCTCTTCCTCTCTCTCTCCTTATCTCTCGTACCTCTCTCCTTCTGTCTCCCCTCCCCCCCCCCCCCTCCAGGGAGTTTGCGTGGCGTGACCCGGAGCTGCCGGAGGTGATCCACATGCTGCAGCATCACTTCCCCTCAGTCCAGGCCAACGCTGCAGCTTACCTGCAGCACCTCTGCTACGGAGACAACAGGGTCAAGGTGGAGGTATGCAGGGAGAGCACGCCTTGTACTCTACTGGTTTCATTCAGGGGGGAAATTGCTTTAAAATGTAGTTCTGAAGTGATTTTGAAAAGAAGGCACAAAATCGATTCTGTTTTGCTTTCTTAATGCTTGTGTGTTTTACCTCAGAGTTGTGTGTGTGGTGAGTAGTGTCTGCTATCGTCCTGGTACAGGACAGGTGACAGGTGACAGGTGTGTTTAGGTGACAGGTGTCCCTCCCTCCCTGGCCAGGTGTGTCACCTGGGGGGCATCCAGCACCTGGTGGACCTGCTGGACCACAAGGCGGGGGAGGTGCAGAGGAGCGCGTGCGGCGCTCTCAGGAACCTGGTGTACGGCAAGGCCACCGACCACAACAAGGTGGCGCTGAGGAACTGCGGCGGCGTTCCAGCGCTGCTGCGTCTGCTGAGGAAGACCACTGACAACGACGTCAGAGAGCTGGTCACTGGTGGGTGTGTGTGTATCTGTGTGAGTGTGTGTGTGTATCTGTGTGAGGGTGTGTGTGTGTGTATCTGTGAGGGTGTGTGTGAGGGTGTGTGTGTGTATCTGTGTGAGGGTGTGTGTGAGGGTGTGTGTGTGTACCTGTGTGAGGGTGTGTGTGTGAGGGTGTGTGTGAGGGTGTGTGTATCTGTGTGAGGGTGTGTCTCTGTGTGAGGGTGTGTGTGTGTATCTGTGTGAGGGGGTGTGTCTCTGTGTGAGGGTGTGTGTGAGGGTGTGTGTGTGTATCTGTGTGTGTATCAGATCGCTCCAGACCTCACCAGAGGCTCCTCTCCTTCCTGTCGTAGGGGTGCTGTGGAACCTGTCTTCCTGCGACGCAGTGAAGATGACCATCATCAGGGACGCCCTGAGCACCCTGACCAGCACCGTGGTCATCCCCCACTCCGGCTGGAGCAGCGTAGCGCACCGCGACCACGCCCTCAAGGTCCACTCCTCCCTGCTGCTCCGCAACACCACCGGCTGCCTCAGGTGAGACCCAGCCCCCAGCCCCTCCCCATCCCCCCCAGAGGCAGGTGAAGGTCCTGGTAAGACCAGACAGATGTCCCCTGGAGCATGCTGGGTCGGACATCTTTCAGCCAGCCCCCCTCACGTCTTAGAGATGGTTGTAGTGGTCCTGGTGTCCACAAGACATTTCATCCATTCAGCTGACGCTGTTATCCAAAGCGATCGTTCAGATGGTTCAAGTAGAAAGTAAAGCAGGAGACCCAGGATGGCAGGGGTCAGCAGGGGTCAGCAGGGGTCAGCGCCATCGTGAGGGAGTTTCCAAACGGTCGCAACCTTCATCCTCACGTGCTCAGCCAGCTGGGGAATGGACAGGTGCTGGCTGGTGGCTGCGGCCTTTCTACCTCAGTGGTGTTATGTAGTCTCTTTCCTGCCTGGCACCTGCCATAGCTGTCTGAAATGTATGGCCTGCGATTCTATTGGACAAGCAGTCTCTAAGCGCTGCGCTGTATCCGGGCAGTTTTGAAGCCACCTGGTGGATGAAGTGAGGTACTGCAGCTCAGGACAGAAGAGGGTGAACACCCACTGTCATTGTTTATGTGTGACAAGAGTGTGTGTGTGTGTGTGTGTGTGTGTGTGTGGTGTGTGTGTGTGTCTGTGGTGTGTGTGTATGGTGTGTGTGTCTGTGGTGTGTGGTGTGTGTGTGTGTGTTTGTGTGTGTGTGTGTGTGTGTGTGTGTGGTCCCCAGGAACCTCAGTTCAGCCGGGGAGGAGGCGAGGGGGCAGCTGCGCTGCTGTGAGGGGCTGGTCGACTCCCTCCTCTACGTCATCAAGGCTTGCGTCCACACCTCTGACTTCGACAGCAAGGTGTGTCTCCGCCCCGGGGTCAGGGGTCAGGGGTCAGGGGGGTTTATAGTCAAATCTGGTCCAGGATCTGGGCCGGATTTGACTTATTTCTTTACTGCGAGTAGTGGGGCCTACGTTTGTGTGTTGATTTATTATAACTCCTTGTTGTGTCTTGCTCAGCCAACCTAGCAAGATATATTCCATATATAAATACAAAGATAAATATATGATATATATAAATATACACGCTTATGCATATGTAAATGTTCCTATGGGTGTGCGTCACTGAAATGTGTCCCCTGCAGATAGTGGAGAACTGCGTGTGCACGCTGAGGAACCTTTCTTACCGGCTGGAGATTGAGATGCCCTCGTCCCGTCTGCTGGGGGTCCAGGAAGTGGATGGGCTCTTGGGCTTCGGCTCGGCCAACCAAGACTACGACTACCTCTGCTGGGGCCGCATGAGGAAGAAGAAGAAGAGGGAGTGGCTGGACGGGAAGGTAACGGGGCGACTGAGACTGAGATGATGAAAGGTCCTGAAATTACAAAATACACTTTTACTATTCAGGACTTGAGTCAGGACAGCTCTGATGTTTTGACTCGGTCAGCTTAGATAGGAATCACTTCACAGGAACAGCCACTTCTTTCCCACTCCCCAGACACTGTGTGTGTGTGTGTGGTGTGTGTGTCTCCAGTGGGACGGCGTGGGACCCATCCCTGGCTTCTCCAAGCCTCCTAAGGGGGCTGAGATGCTGTGGCACCCGGCCGTGGTGAAGCCTTACCTGGGCCTGCTGGCCGAGAGCTCCAACCCTGCCACCCTGGAGGGCTCCGCCGGCTCCCTGCAGAACCTGTCTGCCGGCAACTGGAAGGTGTGTGAGGGAGAGAGAGAATGTGAGTGTGTGAGATGGAGAGTGTGTAAGTGTGAGAGAGTATTTGTGTGTTTGCGTGTGGGTGTGTGTGTGAGAGAGTGTGTGTGAGATGGACATTCAGTAAGTATAAAAGAATGTGTGTGTCTACTGACCTACGTGTGTGTGTGTGTGTGTGTGTACCTCCTTGTGTGTGTCTACTGACCTGTGTGTGTGTGTGTGTGTACCTCCTTGTGTTTGTCTACTGACCTGTGTGTGTGTGTGTGTACCTCCTTGTGTTTGTCTACTGACCTGTGTGTGTGTGTGTGTACCTCCTTGTGTGTGTCTACTGACCTGCGTGTGTGTGTGTGTACCTCCTTGTGTGTGTCTACTGACCTGCATGTGTGTGTGTGTACCTCCTTGTGTGTGTCTACATCCCAGTTTGCGGCGTACATCCGAGCGGCGGTGCGTAAGGAGAAGGGCCTGCCCATCCTGGTGGAGCTGCTGAGGATGGATAACGACCGTGTGGTCTGCTCCGTGGCCACGGCCCTCAGGAACATGGCCCTGGACAGCAGGAACAAGGAGCTCATAGGTCAGTCAGGCCCTCTGGGTGGAGCGTGGGGGAGATTCGTGGGGTTCGTCTGTTTGAGTTGGGAAATTGATGGAATTGATTATTGGAAAGGTGCTGAGCTATCAAACCTTGTGTGTGTGTGTGTGTCTCCCTGCATGTGTGTGTGTGTGTCAGGTAAGTACGCCATGCGTGACCTGGTGAACCGTCTCCCGGGGTCCAGCCCCTCGCTGCTGTCTGACGACACGGTGGCGTCCATCTGCTGCACGCTGCACGAGGTGACCAGCAGGAACACAGAGAACGCCAAGGCCCTGGCCGACACGGGGGGCATCGAGAAGCTGGTCTACATCAGCAAGGGCCGGGGCAAGGGGTACAGACACGCATTACAACATTATCTCCTTTCCTGTGTGTGAAAGAAAAGTTTCAAAAGGTTGAAAAAATATTTCAGATTTTTTTTTTTTTTTTAAGGTTTCTCTGTTCTCTCCTCTCCAAACGTTTTTGAAAAAAGTTTTGAAAGGCCAAAAACATTTTTTAAATTGTAAAAAAAAAAAAAAAAAAGATTATTTCCCCCTCCAAAAGTTTAGGAAAAACTTTTGAAAAAACGTTTTTGAAAAACGTTTTGGAAAGGTAGAACAAATCTAATTTCTTTTTCAGTTAGGAATTCTTTTGGGGGGAAAATTTGCATTCAAGAGTACTTGATGAGGACTCTGAATATTTTTTTACATGAGTATCTGTACTTACTTGAGTAAAGGATGTGTACTTTTGCAATCTCTGCATATACAACATGCCATGTCATACCCACAGTAACGCATACAGTGATAACCCCTCATGATACAGTACTTCCTGTCTGGGCTGGAGAAGGGGGGCGGGGAGAGCAAAGGCAGATGCGTGTAACTTCCTGTCTGGGCTGGAGGAAGGGGAAGTTCCTGTAACTTCCTGTTCCTGTCCCAGGTACTCTGTGAAGGTGGTGAAGGCTGCAGGCCAGGTGTTGAACACTCTGTGGCAGTACAGAGACCTGCGCTCCCTCTACAGACAGGTGAGCATGGCCCCCAGTAGAGTTTTATGTCTAACAACACCTCTGGTCTGTAATGAGTCCGAGTCTGTTCTAAGCCTGTCTCCTCCCTGCTGTGCTCTGCAGGACGGCTGGACACACACTCACTTCATCACCCCGGTGTCCACTCTGGAGCGGGACCGATACCGGTCTCAGCCCACCCTGCCCACCAGCACCCTCCACATGTCCCCTGTCATCCAGACAGGTGAGAGCCTCTATACAGCCCCTACCCCTGACCCAACACCATACTGACCCCTGACCCAACACCATACTGACCCCTGACCCAACACCATACTGACCCCTGACCCAACACCATACTGACCCCTGACCCAACACCATACTGACCCCTGACCCAACACCATACTGACCCCTGACCCAACACCATACTGACCCCTGACCCAACACCATACTGACCCCTGACCCAACACCATACTGACCCCTGACCCAACACCATACTGACCCCTGACCCAACACCATAACAACCCTGAACCAAATTCCAGGCAAACAACTAAGGCAACCCCAATCTAAAAAGAAAAGGTTCTCTGTTGTTCTTGCAGGCGGCAGTGCCACGTCATCTCCAGCCATGCTAGGCATCCGCAGGCTCAGCTACAACAACCAGAGGGCGCAGTCATCTATGCAACTAGATACTTACTATGGAGACAACAGTTTACAGAAACATCAGCGAGCAGGTCGTAATGTTGCCGATCCGATTCACTACATAAAACTAAGAACTTAAAAAAAAAAAAAAAAAACTGGGAACTTGGTTCAAGTCAACTCACGTTATTGATCCTGACGTAGATTGGAGTTGTGCAGAGTAGAACAAAAGTGCAAAACAGAAGTGCAGAATTCATCATATAACGTAAACTCTAGCAGTTAGCTCTAGCATATTCCTTTATTAATTGAATTTGTTGGCATTTTGTTAGCTAGCTGGCTCAAACTTGGTTTGTTAGCTAGCTCTAATTATCGTGGGTCGAAGTTAACCTTAAATGTTTCCATTATGATAGCTAGTTAACAATCGTAGGTCGAAGTTAGCATTAAATGTTTCAGTTTGATAGCTCATTTCGTTTGTTGTCTAGCTAGCTAGAGCTAACGTTTTTTTCCTCAGACGCATACAGTAGTGAATCAATGGCTATGAGCCAATCAGGTTGCTTGATTTGAGCCACCCTTTTTAAAGTCTGTATTAATGATCTGTTTTTCTCCTCCAGGATCAGAAAAACAGACACCATATTTTATAGGCTCCTATTGTTCCCCGACAAGAGAGGACTTCATACGGCCACAAGTAAGACATTCACAGACTTCTCACTCCGAGTTATTTTGTGTCGTTCATTTGTTACAACAATAATGTTTATTTGTGGCTAAAGCTAAGTGGTTGGAGCACTTCACTGCAGATCGCGAGCTTGCACAGGTTCAAATACCTCCCTCACTGCGTAGTCTATTGTTGTACATACTAGGACGCCATTACAGTAATGCTGCTGCGCCTACTTATTGTAAAATGGGAACGCTCACTCGCGCGTCCATCCTTCCATCAGAACAAGGAACCGTTTTACGACGAACCAGAGAACCGGACGACTTTCAACAACTACAGAATGTACCTGTCGTCTCCGCAAGGCTACGAGGAGGATGCGTACCAGGAGGACCCTGTCCCGGACGCACCAGAAAGGTACGCCACCCAGACCCTGACACTCAAATCCAATACCAACTACGTGGATTTCTACTCCACCACACGGAGGCCTTCACAGCGGGCGAACCAGTACACCGGCTCCCCCGACTCCTGGGTTTAGGGAACTGTAAACACCATATTGAACTCAACTTAAGTGTGTGTGTGTTTGTACGTGCGCATATGTGCCGCTGATTGCATATGTGTGTGTGATTCAGAATTAGGAACCTCGTTGTTTTCCGGAGTGCTGTGTAACGTCGGTTAGTTGTCCTAGGTAAGAAGAAGCACTGTGTTGGGTTAACGAGGCGCGTCGGTGCTGTGGTGGGCATAAATGTGCAATGGAGATGATGGGGAAATGTTTGAGTTGAAATAAGCTAAAAGGTTATACCTTTCCCTAGTAAGTTGGCCAAAAATATGTAATGAAGTTATATACTTAATGTGAAATGTCAAATACTATTTGTACAGATAAATTATACAATGAGTATAAACTGTATTGTTTTATCTCTGTATTCTATGTGTGGACTTTGTATGCTCTGGTGTTAGGTAATTATTTTTTATTATTTATTGATCACTTTCTCAAGTTGTGACCAATTGTGACTGACCAAAATGCCCAGTTCTCTGTACTGTCCAACACTGACTAAGATATGTATGTCACGGATGAAAATGTGTAAAGATTAAAGATCTCATCATAATATGTACAAAGCATTCCAAGTGTGGGAAATGTACTGACCACTTTATCTGTCTGTCTATCACGATGTCGACTAAATAAATTGTATAAAAGTAAAAAAAAAAAAATGGCATCTGTCGTTACATTTATGTCTGAAACTCGGTAGCATCATGTCTGAGGTTTTCATTGTGTAATTCTCCTTGGGGACAGGCGTCAATATAAACGTAGGCTGTACCGATCCGCGACGACACATTATTCACGTTCTGATTCCAAGCACGGATCACGCTCTCGCGCTTCCATTCATCCACCGAACACAGGACCAGGAGCGCGTGCCTTTCGCGCCATGTACTTTCTTGGAGGATCGAACGTCACACTCTGCCTCTAACAGGTAGGGGGTTATCGATTTGTTTTCATAGTCATCATTGGAATGTACTTAATTGATTATGAAAATGGGAAATGGAAGATCTGCACTATTGTTATTCATCAACAATAACATTATGAGACGCTTTATACTGAAAGGTTAGTATGGGATAGCCTACGTTGAATCTCGCAACAAAAAAATGTTTTTGAAAACAGCCTATTCTAGGCTACTTAATTGAATTTCTTTCATGTAAAAAACGATATCCCCGCAGTATCCACACGCAGCAGCAATCTGACTGTGTAGTTGAACAATAACTGGTGTAAATAATTGCTTTTATTAAATTATATATTTTTTCTTTAGAAAACTTCCATCAGAGAATCCCTCACATTCTGAAAATGTTCAAAGCTGTATTTGGAAAGAACCGAGACGGAGAGGGGAACAGGAGCAAGAGAGATCCAGGTGACTTCATCATCACGTTACTGCGTAACTTAACACAATGAGCGACAAAGAAATAGTCGCAGAAAATAGGTTACGATTGTCCAAATTCAGATGATCCAAAGTAAAAAAGAAAAAGAAAAAAAAAACGTTTTAATAAATGTTATGTATTGTCATCCCAGTGTTGAAATGGATCCTTCACATTTGTAGGACTTGTCCTTAATAGAATGCAGCGCGTAGCTGAATCTTTCCCTCGGTGCTTTAGAACCGTTTCAATTAGCCCAGTTCAAGAGCGAGCGCATGTTCCAGGGCTTCAATCACTCGTTAAGTGTGTCAGGCGAAGTTCCGACAAACAGCGTGACCCATTAAAACTGCGTTGAAATTCATAACTTTTCAGGGTCGGTAAGATCTACATCTAATTTTATTTAACTATGTTTGTACTGTCATGTGATATGATCAACCATAATTACCATTCTAATAAATAATGCACGTGTATGGCGAATGTGCTTTAATCGGAACACATGTAGGCCTACATCAAAAAGCAAACGACAGCGTTATCTAATATCTAGTGATACTGACCAGAAGCATCACTAGTTGATGAAGAGAATTAGTAAACGGAAGGGCTGCATTGCAACAGTAGTTGACGCATCTGACTCCAGCATTTTTATTTGAAGCAAACACAAGTGTGAGAACTGCATTGTAGAGTTTCTGTTTTGAAAATATAATTTAATTTCTCTAAGGTACTACAGGCTATAAAACACTTTCATTCAAACGAAACATTTAATGTACAAAACACTTTACAGAACCTTAGGGTTCTACTGGGAACCACAGGGTTCTACACGGGCTATTTCTTCAGAGGGTCTTTCTATTACTTCTATATAACATCAGTTTCCTTGAAGGCTTTTAATAACACTTCAGGGAAACGTTGAATATAGATAACAGCGTTATTGACGATTTCAAAAGACAAACAGAAGCTGGGGAGAACTCTGGACGCAAGACAGATAAATGAACATGTTGCTCATCAAATATTTAGCTGTTCTGCTCTTGCTGGCAAGGAGGAAGAAGAGAATTGTGTCAGAGAAATACTGCTAAAACACAGTCAAATGAGCCTATAACAGAACTGTGAGTGCGTTGGTCCTGTAATGAGGAAAAATGAGAATTACCTCTAACAAGGTTTGATAGAGAAAGAACTGAATGTTCGTGGAACAGGGGCCATGTATAATTTATACTTTTTGCACCGTTTTGCAAACATTTTCAATATATTTTTTCCTGTGCTTGTGTCAGTACCCTTCTCAGCAGAGTTAAGACACAGTGTTTTAATGCGTTTAGTGAAACCCACACCACAGAGCTGTTCTAGGTTAGAGACCTGGGAAGTGCTAGCAGCAACACACTATGAGCAGCATGTGTCTCCCAGAAGGGCGGAGGCCCGGGGCAGCTGAACGGCCCGGGGAAGCTGAAAGGCCCGGGGCAGCTGAAAGGCCCGGGGTAGCTGAACGGGCCTGTGGAAAGTTTCTCCCCCTAAAGCCAGATACTGTCGTCACAGCGTGTCTATTTGTACCCATGTTCAGTTAGGTCTGGACGTGCCACTAAGCTTTCTAACAGAGTGGAGACCTACCTGACATTTACATGTTAAACACGCTTTCTTCCAAAGCGACAGCCACAGCAGAAAGGCTGTTAGAGTCAATAAACTGTGGATGTTGCTTTGGATGAAAGTGCTGCTAACTGAAGACTCTCTCCTCCCCCAAGCCTCCAACAGGCACCAGAGTGGCCATCGCAGAGACGCTGGGGAGGGATCGCACCACCAGGAGCCACGCTGCTCTCGAACCCCCAGCCGGAGGCTGAGGCTGGCCAAGGGCGTGTCCATGTCTCTGCCCTCCTCCCCTCTCCTCCCCCGGCCCTCCTGCATGGCGCCCTCACAGTCCTACATGCAGTCTCCAGGTAAATCACAACAGACGCTCCTCTGCACCTGCCCAGGGATGACAAAGATTGTCCTGTTCTCACTCTCTGTCTCTTTAAACGCTCGCAGAATATTCTGTGAGTTTGTTGTTGTGTCACCAGAAGAGTTTGGGCGTAGTGCCTGTGGAAATGTTCCCATTTTCCTCAAGTGTTTATCGCTTTAGAATTATTATTCTAATCAAGAACTCCCCATGTGGTTGATGACTGAAGTTAGAAATTACTGAGGTTTAGCAACAGGAAGTCCACGGTACAAGAAGGCAGGTTTGAGTGGTCTCCCTCGGTGAAGAAGTCGGGGTGGTGGACGGAATTCAGTCGCAGATGGCGAATGAATGTTCGTTACCATGCTTCTGCTGAGCTTCATAACGACCCATTCATTAGAATCAGGAGTGTGGGAGCAGGGAAACATCTAGAACATGCAGGACAGGGAAACATCTAGAACATGCAGGACAGGGGGCCCCGAGGACTGGGGTGGAGAAATGCTGGTTTGAGGACAGGGGTGTAAGTGATGGAGCTTCCAGAAAGGTTGTGTACAGTAGACCCACTGTAGCAAACTGCTGTGCTGGGTTAGTGTTGGAGTGAACCTGGAGGCTAGCTCTACTGGGACCTCTGGGAGACTCCTGCTCTGGACAAAGTTACAGTTTTTAATATGTTCTCAAAGATGGGAGGCATTTCCACAAAGAAGAATGATCACTATATTTCCATCCCTCATTCCTTCGCTCTCTCTCACATCAAATGTGCTAAATGACGACAGTGTAAATGACAACAGTCTAAATGACGACAGTCTAAATTTCACCAACCCTTCCTGTTCCCTGCCATTCTAGCCTCTGACCACCATGTGTCAGTGTGGGCCACGGTTGTGCGTTGCTCCACACGTTAACATCAAGGTGGGACAAGTTTACTGCTTTCAGGACAAGGATGTCAAATGTAAACAGCGCCTAAAGCAGTCTAAGACACGGTGCTTAACGAGAGTTGGACGTACTGTCTGCACATTAAATACATCCCACGTATGCTCTTTTCTTTTTCTCTCCTCCTTCATCCCTCTCTTTTGTTCTCTCTCTCTCTCTCTCTCTCTGGTACCCAGTAGCTGCTGTCTTGAGAGGTGACCAGTGGATGGTGCATATTTAGTCTGTTGTGTTTAATGTATCAGGGCTCTGGCCAACTTGTGGGACAAAATTCATATTCCCCACCGCAAATCCCATCTGGAAGAGATTAATTTCTTTCTCTCTCCTCTCTCGGTCTTTGTCTCTCTTTCTATTCCTCTATCTCTCTTTCTCTCTCCTCTCCCCTCCTCTCTCTCTCCCCCTCCTCTCTCTCTCTCTCTCTCTCTCTCTCTCTCTCTCTCTCTCTCTCTCTCTCTCTCTCTCTCTCTCTCTCTCTCTCTCTCCCTCTCTCTTTCTCTCGCCTCACCCCTCCTCTCTTTCTATTCGTCTCTCTCCCCCTCTCTCTCTCCTCTCTCTCTCCCCGTCTTGCTCTCCCCTCCCTCCCTTGTTCTGTGTTTTCCGGAGTGGAGGGCTGATCAGGAGAGAGGACTACGAGGAGGGCTTCTGCTTTCCTGGTGAAGCCATCGTCTACGCTGGAAACCACGACAAGGCGTGCTACAAAGGTGAGTGTGTATGTGTGTGTGTGTGTGAGTGTGTGTGTGTGGGGGGTTTGGCAGTGTTTGCTCATTTGTGAGAGATGGTATGAATGGAGAGAGACAGAAAGAGGGAGAGAAAGAGAAGAAGGGAGTGATGTGAAGTAAAGATTCCAGAAGGACAATAAAATGATCTGGTATTTAGCTTCTCTATAGTTTTTCAGTGCATGTGTTTGAGATGTTATTGAGCGATTCGTGTGTTTGCGTATCACATGCGTATGAGTGTTTCTCCAGTGTTTCTCCTGTGTGGGGCTCAGCAGTGTTTCTCCTGTGTGTTTCTCAGTCGTGGATGTTCAGGGCACGACATCAATCCACACCAAGTCTGTCCAGCTGCTTGTGTGACTGGACTTAGTTATCCCTGAGGGAGTGTCTGTCTGTCTGTCTGTCTGTGTGCCTGTCTGTTTGTCTGTCTGTCTCTGCCTGCCTGCCTGCCTGTCTATCTGCCTGTCTGCGTGCCTGCCTGTCTGCCTGTCTGCCTGCTCCTCTCTGCTTCCCGTAACCAATGGCAACGGCACGATGGTGCTCATGGTCACCCCCAGAGTTTCCTTCACGGCACGGAGACAGACTCTGAAGCTGTGCCCGTGTCAGCCCACCAGGCGCTCCTCTGAAGCTGTACCTGTGCCAGCCTACGATTCTCTGGCCGCTGTGTTTACAAACACAGTGTTGCTGATCAGCACCTGTTTTCCTGCGACGCTCCTAATGCGTGTGTAGCCAGGAGAAGACATGGCCGACGAGAAGCTGGCAGATAACAGGAGAGAAATAGCTTTAAACTGATCTTCCCAGTGTGATTTAGTAAATCACACAGTGATAAAACGCTCATATTGGATCCAGGTATCAGGATCCAGGTATCAGGATCCAGGTATCAGGATCCAGGTAAAGTCATGACAGGAGGTGTTTTTCCTTCCCCCCTGGTCCAATGACCGGCGCCAAGCGCTCTGAGTGTCACGAGGCTCCTCCTCTTTCTGGGGCCAGGCGCTCTGAGTGTCACGAGGCTCCTCCTCTTTCTGGGGCCAGGCGCTCTGAGTGTCACGAGGCTCCTCCTCTTTCTGGGGCCAGGCGCTCTGAGTGGCTCCTCCTCTTTCTGGGGCCAGGTGCTCTGAGTGTCACGAGGCTCCTCCTCTTTCTGGGGCCAGGCGCTCTGAGTGGCTCCTCCTCTCTCCCTCCTCCTTCCTGCTTCATCTGCTGTGACGTCTTCATCTGCTGTTCTCCTTAAAAAGAGAAATCAACCTTGTAAGGGCTATAATTTGCTAACTGCATATAGGCCTATGATGAATAGGTTTGCTTTTCCAAACCACTGTTACTTGGCAATGCTTAGCATTTGCTTTTCTATTCCACTAACAATTAATCACTAGTAATGGATGACTGTATGATTCACTATTGAAGGGAGAGTCTAATACCACAGACTCATCTATCCAGGCCTCGTCTTTACTTTGGACTAAGTCATTTACCTCACGTACAAAAACCTGCATTTCTTTAGGATCAGTAAGAGCCTGAACACCCACAGAAGAGAGAGAGAGGGGGAGAGACATAGAGAGAGAGGGGGGAGGGAGAGAGACATAGAGAGAGAGGGGGGAAGGGAGAGAGAGAGGGGGGGAGAGGGGGGAGGGAGGGAGAGACATAGAGAGAGAGGGTGGAGGGAGAGAGAGAGAGGGGGAGAGACATAGAGAGAGAGGGGGGAGGGAGAGAGAGAGGGAGGGAGAGAGAGGGAGAGGGGGGAGAGACATAGAGAGAGAGGGGGGAGAGACATAGAGAGAGAGGGGGGGGAGGGGAGAGAGAGAAGGAGGGAGAGAGGGGGGAGGGAGGGGGAGAGAGAGAGCTTGTTGAAGAGAAAATAAACGACATGGGTGCTCCTAGAGAGGTGATGAAACAGAAGTGTCATCCCTACACCTCCTGGAATGTTCCTCCTCCTGGTCCTCAGCGTCGCTAGCTCTACGGAGCAGCTACAGCCAGAGCAGACACATATGATGCCCTGGAGGGTTAGGGGTTCTGGAGACAGGCAGAGCGGCCCAGTACAGGCAGAGCAGAGCAGAGTAGAGTAGAGTAGAATAGAGCAGAACAGAGCAGAACAGAGCAGAATAGAGTAGAGTAGAGTAGAGGTTTCTCACTCTCCTATTGGAGGGCCAGGGCTGAGCTCATCGACATTCACAGCCTGTCTCCTCCACACACACACACACACACACACGACTCACACTGGGAGGCACCTATTGACGAGCTAGCGTGCACACCCACAGATCCGCCTCGCACAGCCCGGGACTGAGAAGCCACTGGCTGCATCTCTAATGAGGCCAGTCAGGACTACACTGACCTGTGGAGGCAGGCAGCAGAGCAGCGACCCACCACGACTGCTCTCCTTCCCGCTCCTCCACACGCCGCTCTGAGCCAAGCTGAGGCTCAACTGAGCGGTTAAGGCTGATTCACAGCGTCCATCTGTCCTCCTGTCTGTGTTCCAGACCTCCATGCGGAGCCCCAGCTCTGCTGCTCCGTCTCTACCCAGGAACTGATGACCAGGCTGGGCTTCTTGCTGGGAGAAGGGAACCCTGCCTCAGCCAGACGCCCCATGGAGGACCGCAGGGACAAGGTGAGGCACGGCCGGGGGGAGGGAGGGAGGGAGGGAGGGAGGGAGGGAGGGAGGGAGGGAGGGAGGGAGGGAGGGAGGGAGGGAGAGAGAGAGAGAGAGAGGCTGGTGTGTAGAGGAGGGGGTTGTCGTGTGTGTCGCTGAGGAGTGGGATGTGCTGTTGAGGTTGTGTCAGATGGGATGGATATGGATGTATTTCTCTGGGGTTGATTCCAATTGATAAAGGAGCAAACGATCTATTCTACTCTGAGGCGCTCGGTCTCTAATAGCCTTATTTATCACCAGTCCTACACTGTATGTGTTTGAGACCCACACCTGTTAAAGCCAGCTGTGGTGGCGCTCTGGCTCGCAGACACAAGACAGACTGTATTTGAAGGGTAAACATGGCGCTCACGGGGATGTGTTCAGTTGAATCTGGAGGCTGGTGAGGCTGCTTGTGGCTGTCTCCTCTCCCCCTCCAGCCTCCTCTCCTCCTCCAGCCTCCTCTCCCCCTCCAGCCTCCTCTCCCCCTCCAGCCTCCTCTCCTCCTCCAGCCTCCTCTCCCCCTCCAGCCTCCTCTCCTCCTCCAGCCTCCTCATCCTCCTCCAGCCTCCTCTCCTCCTCCAGCCTCCTCTCCTCCTAGCATGGCCCACTTTCTCCACATCTTCCCCCCCAGGAGCTCCACATCCAGCCTGCCTCGCTGCCACAGCGTTTCTGCTGTGAGCAATGTGTCCTGTCCTGGCTGAGATATATGAGAGTGGGGCAAGGTGGGAACAGCCCTCTGATTCAGCTGCTGTCTGATCCCTGCTTGATCAGAAACATCCCTGTCTGTGAGCGGGCTGGACGAGGGGAGGGGAGGGCTGGACGAGGGGTGGGGAGGGGTGGACGAGGGGTGGGGAGGGGTGGGTGGGGTGGGGTGGGGATGGCTGTGACGGGGTCGGTGTTTGAGATGATGACGATGGATGGGTGTGGGAGGTGTGTGTGTGTGTGTGTGGAGGGGTGATATGAGTGTCTGCTGAGTGATAGGGTAGGCAGGGGGTATTGATTCACGCGTACGCACACACACACGCGCGCACGACACACACACACACACACACACCTTGACCTAAATACAGCACAGGCGTGTGGGTACAGCAGGAAAGGAGGCCAAGAAAGAGGAGAGCTAAATACAAATCTACTCTCTCTCTCTTTCTCTCTCTCTCTCTCTCATCTCTCTTCTCTCTCTCTCCATCATCTCTCTCTCTCTCTTCTCTCTCTCCTGTCACCCCTCTTCCTCCCTCCCTCCCCCCTTTTACTCCCACCCCCCCCCCCCCCCCAGGATCTGAAGCCCCAGCTCCACGCTGACCTGCAGCACCCCATCTCCCTGCTCTGACAGCCCCGGCCCCACCCTCGGTGCAGGGGGGGCCCCTCTGCCCCCCTCTCCCATCCAGCCCCTGTGGGACCCCCCCTGGCCCCGGCCCCAGCCCCAGCTCCACACTGCACAGCCAGGCTAGCGGGACCAGAAGGTTGAGCCTGGCTTCCAGCTCCGTGTTCAGACCACGGATGATGCTGCAGCAGCAGAACATGTCTGTCCTGAGAACAGCTACTCTGATGCCTTTCAGGTGGTAGTCAGAAGTTGTACCCTGTACCCAGCCAAGTCTCGCTCTCTCTTCTTTCCTCTCTCTCTCACCCCCCCCGCTCTCTCTCTCTCTTTCATCCCCTGTGCCTCTTCTGCCTCCAGCCTCTACTCCCTCCTGACTAAATTGGGACACTGCTGTCTTGTTTCATATGGGTCTAGCTCTCTAAAATAGGACAAGCTTTTGTCCCTGAAATAGAGCTGTATTTATAGGTAAATACGACAGGGTCATGGGTCACCCTGAACACCCTAACCGCTTGATCAATACGTTCAGCTGTCACTCCTCTGGGCTGTGATGGGACAGGGTAAACAGTGCTGCAGCCTCAGACAAACACAAACACTCATATTTATATGTTTGTTTATTTAGGAAGTATCTGTGACTATGCTTTTGTAACTCAGGTTATCGTTTAGCTTTGTGTTTGGTGCTGTTAGTGTTGACGGGGCTTACGACCTTGTTCATACTCTCCTCCTCCTCCTCCTCTTCCTCTCCTCCTCCACCTCCCTCTCCTCCTCCTCCTCCTCCTCCTCCTCCTCCTCCACCTCCTCCTCCTCCTCCTCCTCCTCCTCTCCTCCCCCTCTCCTCCTCCTCTCTCCTCCTCTCCTCCACCTCCCTCTCCTCCTCCCCCTCTCCTCCTCCCCCTCTCCTCCTCCCCCTCTCCTCCTCCTCTCCTCCACCTCCTCTCCTCCTCCACCTCCATCTCCTCCTCCTCCTCTCCTCCCCCTCTCCTCTCCCTCTCCTCCCCCTCTCCTCCTCCTCTCCTCCTCCTCCTCTCCTCCACATCCCTCTCCTCCTCCACCCTCCATCTCCTCCTCCCCCTCTCCTCCCCCTCTCCTCCTCTCCTCCCCCTCTCCTCCCCCTCTCCTCCTCCTCTCCTCCCCGTCTCCACTCCCCCCTCTCCTCCTCCTCTCCTCCCCCTCTCCTCCCCATGTCCCAGCAGGTGTCTCTAGCTCCTCAGAGCAGGATGGTCGCAGCACCTCCAGCCTGGAGCTTCCTAAAGATGGCTGCCATAGGAGCCATGACCCCCCTGCCCCCCTGCCCCCCCAGCGGCCTGATGCCCCGCCCAGGACCCCTCCCACCACCCGGCCCCGCCGCCCAGCGCGCCCGCCCACAGCCCCTCCTCCCTGGGGATGCCACGCCCAAACTCCCTGGCCGGTAAGCTGGTGATACCAGACAACGTGTAAAGTAACCACATCTCTGCTAGCAGACACAGTGTAAGTACCACATCTCTGCTACCAGACACAGTGTAAAGTAAACCACATCTCTGCTAGCAGACACAGTGTAAAGTAACCACATCTCAGCTTACCAGAACACAGTGAAAGTAACCACATCTCTGCTAGCAGACCAGTGTAAAGTAACCACATCTCTGCTAGCAGAACCAGTGTAAAGTAACCACATCTCTGCTAGCAGACACAGTGTAAAGTAACCACATCATCTGCTAGCAGACACAGTGTAAAGTAACCACATCTCAGCTAGCAGACACAGTGTAAGTAACCACATCTCTGCTAGCAGACACAGTGAACACTAACAATGTCAGCTACAGCGTTATATAGTCCAGTGTATGATATGGAATGTGGCTCTGTGATGTGGATGATGTGGGAGTGAAGCGGCTCCTGTTCCCACTGGTCTCTGTGACAAGACATGGAAGGATACGTCTGTCTCCTCACCACCCTGGTGGAGGGATACGTAGTTAGAGAGCCTCTAGTTGTCAACGTACATCTGTTCCCCTACTCCCAAACCCCCCCCACACACACACACACACATACAAACACAAAACACACACTCACAGAGAGACACACACATACAAACACCCCAACACACAGTCACTAACACACACACACACCGCACAACACATTCACAAACACCACAACACACACACACACACACACCACTCAAACACGGAACAAGAGCCTGTATTTCCTTCCTTGATGTGTCCTGTAGTGGAGCTGAGAGAGAATCCCAGAGGAGCAGCTCAGGCGGCTGACTGCCTCCGAGACGCTTTCATCATGACAGCAACTAAATATACGTCCTCATGCCTCACACTTCCAGTCAGAGCTTCTCCACCAGAGAGAGAGAGAGAGAGAGAGAGGAGGGGGGGGAGAGAGAGAGAGAGAGAGAGAGGAGGGGGAGAGAGAGAGAGAGAGAGAGAGAGAGAGGAGGGGGAGAGAGAGAGAGAGAGAGAGAGAGAGGAGGGGGAGAGAGGAGGGGGAGAGAGA
>CM042873.1:686600-723346 GCA_023658055.1 Thaleichthys pacificus
ATCAAAATATTTATATATATAGTTGGTAAATGATTATAAAAATTCTTACTCATTTACTCATTTCAAAGAAATGTTGCCTTTGATTCATCATGACCAAAGCGGCAATAGTAACTTTTTTTAATTTTTTTATTATTGACAAGAAAACATACAGAACTCTCATAGGGGAGAAATAGAAAATCTTCATAGAAGATATAATAGAGATATTGTCAGCGTACATGAGAGAAAAGCATCCACTCCAATAGTCACGCTTGGCACATTGATGAAAGACCAACTGACATTTTCGCCTTAACTTGCATCCGCCCACTCTCAAAGAGTTGCCTCTGTTTACGACGTGTGCTTCCTGTGGCGCTGATGGACACTTTGTCTTCTCACTTAATTTTTTTTTTGCTGTGAAAGCAAACTGTTTGGCTCCCGTGGTGTTAAACATGTGTGATTAGCACGAATTAAGTGAACGGGTGTGTTGGTCGGCAGCAAAAATATTTGAGCTCTGCAAGTGGGCTGCAAAGTGAAAAGGTTGTGATTGGCTGCTTGGTTTCTGCTCCTGCTCGTCACAGTAAAGCTCCCCTGTCTGTTAGTGAGGAGGCGCGCGTGCTTCACCTGAGCCCCCGCATCCTGCGCCTCCGGGGGGTTAGAGAGGAGATGAGGAGGAGCTGGGGCAGAACGGCTCGTATTCAGCCTGGGGGAGGGGGAGGGGGGAGGGGGAAGGGGGCCGCGGGCCGCGATAAGCCTCATCCCCCCTCATCTCAGATCCTGTCAGGGGTAACGGCTGTCCTCATCCACATCCTGGAAGAGAAGCCAGTGTTCTCCCAGGAGGAACCTGCTGTGAAGTCCCTCATCAGACACAAAGTGTTCTAGAGGATGAAAAGTAGTTCAGACCGATCTATGTTTGGTAGCCGACGCTAGTTAGGTAGCACAGGAGACCTGGGTGTTACAGTGTGTGACTGTGAAAGGTTTCCCACAGAGCTTTTTAATCCAGCAGCTTTTCGTAACTGTCTTGCTTAAAAGGGGTCAAATCGTAAACCAATGTAAACTGAATCACCTCAAAATTAAAGCACAATTATTTCTTCTCACCCCCCCCCCCCCACCCCTGAGCAGCGAAGACACTCCCAGAAGAGGACTTGGTTGTGTTGGTGGACGGCCTGAACGAGGCAGAGTTCCACAAGCCTGACTACGGCGACACCATCTCCTCCTTCCTCACCAAGATCCTCCCCAAGGTGCCGTCCTGGCTCAAGCTGGTGGTCACCGTCAGGACCGGGCACCTGGTACGGAACCCAGCACACACCACAGCTGCACGAGAGAGAGAGAGAGAGTGTGTGTGTGTGTGTGTGTGGGGGGGGGGGGGGGGTGCTTACTCACTGGAACACGCTTGGTTTCCACGTCACCCCACTCACTGGAACACGCTTCTCTCGCCCAAATGTGTCATCCTGCGTTCGTCTGTGGAAGTGATGATCTCAGAGGAGAGTCACTGTACAGTAGCTCTGACGAGTCATCACACCCAGCTCTGGTCCTCTCCTGCTCCACCAATCACTGCCCCCAGTCAGGGCTTCTACTTCCTGCTCCACCAATCACTGCCCCCAGTCAGAGCATCTACTTCCTGTGTAGCATGGAGGGAGACTTCCTGGTCTGAGGGCCAGTGGTTTATTTAGATTTATGTTTTATATATTTCTGTTGTTCCGGTCTCTTTTCTCCCTCTCTCTCCTGCCTCCACTCCACCTTCCCCCCCCCTCTCCTCCTCTCCCTCTCCTCCTCCCCCTTCCTCTCCCCCCCAGGAGCTAGCCTCCCCCCTTCCCTTCCCCAGGATCTCCCTGGATGACTTCTCGGACAGCAGTGAGATCGGCGCCGACCTCGGTGACTACATCCAGCTCCGTGTCAGCGCCAGCCCTGAGGTCGCCGCCAACGTGACGGCACCCAGTGGCTCCGCCCCCGACCCACTCCTCCTCAGCAAGTTCAGCAGCCACCTGGCCACGCGCAGCCAGGGCAGCATGCTGTACCTGCGCTGCACCCTTGACCTCTTCCACCACGCTCACCTGGTCATCAGGGGGGGAAACTACATGGTGGTGCCCGTGTCGCTGGCGGAGGTGTTCCTGCTGCTGTGCCACGCCAGCTTCCCCGGGGCGCAGGACTTGGAGCGAGCTCTGCCCGTGCTCAACCTGGTCCTGGCCCTCGCTGCACCCGCTCTCGGAGGAGCAGCTGTTCCGGGCGCTGAACGCGGGGTACATCCGCGGGGAGATGGCCTGGGAGGACTTCCTGCTGCGCCTGGAGAGCCTCGCTCCCTTCCTGGTGAGACGTCTGTGGGGGGAGGAGGAGAGGGGGGAGGGGGAGAGGGGGGAGGGGGAGAGGGGGGAGGAGGAGAGGGGGAGAGGGGGGAACACAACACACACGTTGTACACAGGTCACCCAGGTAGAACGTATTTGTTTCCTGGTTGCAGGTGAAGCGCAGAGACGGCACTCGCATGCTGTTCCACCCCTCCTTCAGGGAGTGGCTGGTCTGGAGGGCTGATGGAGAGAGCACCGACTTCCTGTGTGACCCCCGGTCAGTTCCTGTTAGGGGGGGGGGGGGAGGATGAGAGAGGGGAATTCTGGTGGTTAAATTGAAGTGAATTACCAGCCAGAACTACACGATAATGATGATGACTATAATTATGCTGATGGAGTGTTAGAAAAGCATGTCTCGCTTGTTACCGTGTCAACAGTCCTCACGGTGAATAACCCTGTTTTAAGCGATGCAGATGGGAGCGTTTTAATGAAGCTGTATTCCCCCTGCAGACGGTCCTAACAGTGAGCACAGAGGACAACTGCCACCTCTAGATTTCTGTTCAAACTCTCTAACCACTAAGCTCTGCCCCAGGCGGTGTGTACGGCTGCTAACCGCGCTGCTTGGTGTTCCCCTCAGGAGTGGCCACGCCCTCTTGGCCTTCATGCTCTCCAGGCAGGAGGGGAAGCTGAACCGGCAGCAGACCATGGAGCTGGGACACCACATCCTCAAAGCTCACATATTCAAGGTACTGGACCGTACCACACCATACCGTACCACACCACACCATACCACACCACAACACACCATACCACACCATACCTTGATAACAATGTAGTTTAGTTTAGCAGACTTTTATCCTAGGCAACGTACACCTTGGTCTATTTGATCTGCAGTCACTGTCTGCCTAGGTCACAGTGCCTGAACCTGACCTCTGACCTCTGCCCTCTGCCCCCTGCCCCTGTGGTTGTGTCCCCAGGGTCAGAGTAAGAGGACGGGGGTAGGCTCCAGTGTGCTGCAGGCTCTGTGGGTGAGCTGCAGCACAGACAACCTGTCTGCCGCTCTGGGCTCCCTCAGGAACCTGTACACCCCCAACGTCAAGGTCACACACACACACACACATGCACACACACTTCCAAGCACACACACACACCCACACCCCCTCTCTCCCTGACACTCTTGGTCGTCCGCAGGTGAGCCGTCTGCTCATAATGGGCGGGGCCAGCGTCACCTGGCGCACGGAGGTGATTGGTCGAGCCCCGGTGCTGGGGGTGCACGCCCACCTGGGCCACACGGAGGAGGCGGGGCTTCTGCTGGAGATGGGCGCGGCCGTGGACGCGGCCAGCGACACGGGGATGACCCCTCTCTGCCTGGCGGCAGCGGCAGGACACTCGGGGCTGGTCAGCCTGCTCTGCAGGAAGGGGGCAAAGGTCACCGTCTTCATAGATATAGATAGTAGAATAGGTTATAGAATAGATGAAATTGTGAAATAGAAGAGTTAAAAGAGGAGGGTAGATTGATAAGAATTGGTTTGCTTTGCAACCAGGCCAAAAGAACTCTTAAACAGATGAATAGAATACAATGTTATTGTTCGTCCAGGATGAGCATTTCTCTCTGGCGTCACCTCGTTAAAGAGATCAATAGTGACTGTAGGATGACAACCAGGAAGTGAACATGTTCTGTCCTGACCTCTGACCCCTGTGTGTTAGGTGAGCCATGTGGACAAGTCGGGCCAGTGTGCTGTGGTCCACGCGGGGCTGAAGGGACACCAGGACATCATCCACCTCCTCCTGGCCCAGGCCTGGCCCGAGCCCCCGGCCCCCCACAGCCCCCCGGGCCCCCGGGCCCCCCTGGGCTGCCCCGGGAGGGCAGAGGCCTGTCAGCAGGCCCTGACAGCAGCCTCCAGCATGGGACACACACACGTATGATCCCCACACCTCCCACACACATGTACATACACATGTATGACCCACCTCCTACCTCCACAGGAAAACTGCTCACTGTTAGGTACACACATCCATGTTTTAAATATATATGTTCACTTTTTTTGGAGAAGTTCCTTTGTGTTTGTCTGGAAGAACCCTTGCGTCTCCCAGACAAGTAGCAGGACACGTCCTGACCCTCACAGCTGCAGGCAGCCTGGGTTCTTCTGGGTTTGTGTGTTTGATGGGACTAGTTTAATATACAAACATATTTATAATATAGAAGTGCTTCAGAGAACTTTACCTACCTTTACAGTCCGAGTGGCTCACACACACACACACACACACACACAGCTGTGCTTCTGGTCCTTGCAGCTGACACACACACACACACACACACACACACACACACACAGCTGACACGCTGTGTCTCCAGGTTGTGAGGAGCCTGCTGGAGCAGAAGGATGAACATGTGACCCTGCAGATAGACGCTGCTGACTCCCTCTGGAGAGAGACAGGTACTGTCCCTTCCTCTCCCTTCCTCTCTCTTCCTCTCTCTCTCTCTCTCTCTCTCTCTCTCTCTCTCTCTCTCTCTCTCTCTCTCTCTCTCTCTCTCTCTCTCTCTCTCTCTCTGTCTGTGTCTGTCCTTTCATCTCTCTCTCTTTCCCTCCCTCCCTCCTTCCCTCTCTCTCTCTCTCTCTCTCTCTCCTCTCTCTCTCTCTCTCTCTCTCTCTCTCTCTCTCTCTCTCTCTCTCTCTCTCTCTCTCTCTCTCTCTCTCTCTCTCTCTCTCTCTGTTCTTCTTAGCCTCCATCCTTCACTCCCTTGCCTGTGAAACGGCAGGAACTGAAATAGCTGCCTAATCAGGTTTTAGTTGAAATGAAACTAATGAGTGTTTCACGGCGCTGCACATTAGAAAACAACCTTGAATGTTTTTGAGAAGTTATGTTGTGGATTTGGAATCACCTGGAATCACCCCAGCTTCCACTGGCTCCTGTTGCTGGGAAGCTCAAATCCAGTGCATGCCTTTTGGTGGCAACCAGCCAACTGTGAATACAAACTTAATTAAAGCTCATTGATGGCTTTTAGATGTGTGAAGAGATGGGTGAAACCAGTGGTCATTTCCTGTGGTTAATTGCCTCTACCCGTAGGACAATTAAACAAACATCCAGACTTGAATCACTGTTCAGGTCATAATGTTTCTTTTTTTAATAATCTGGCCCCTTGCAGTCCTCCCTACATGGAGCAGTTAAGTGTACGGTCATTGCTATGTAACATGGCTGGGCTGGACTGTATTACCATTGGAGCTGTGCAGAACCTATGAGTGCATGACATCACTGTTTTAGTGGTTAAGTGAGGGTTACTGATTAACTGTAGGTTATTATGCTGACAGACAAATTGTGTGTGGGTGTGGGTCTGTCCTTCACGGGTAATTAGATGCAAAATGTCCGCCATGGGTTGTGTTCCAGGATCATCTAGAGAGGGTACAGCTTCTGAGGAGAGTGTGAAGTGTGGTTACGGCTCCCCCAGCTGGGGTAGTTCAACTACATGACCTCCTGTTGGTTCAGTTCAGATGTCCACAATGTTCAGATATTTGGAGTGTGCTTACATCATCATGGGGTGTGCTTACATCATCATGGGGTGTGCTTACATCATCATGGGGTGTGCTTACATCATCATGGGGTGTGCTTACATCATCATGGGGTGTGCTTACATCATCATGGGGTGTGCTTACATCATCATGGGGTGTGCTTACATCATCATGGGGTGTGCTTACATCATCATGGGGTGTGCTTACATCATCATGGGGTGTGCTTACATCATCATGGGGTGTGCTTACATCATCATGGGGTGTGCTTACATCATCATGGGGTGTGCTTACATCATCATGGGGTGTGCTTACATCATCATGGGGTGTGCTTACATCATCATGGGTGTGCTTACATCATCATGGGGTGTGCTTACATCATCATGGGGTGTGCTTACATCATCATGGGGTGTGCTTACATCTTCAGGTAAGGACAAATACACAACATTACTGTATCTTAAAGTTGCGTTATTATTGATTATTGATTATTATTGGCATCATCAAAAAGTTTGTGTGTGTTTGTCTTCCATCCGCTCACCCAGCTGAGTTCCAGAGCTGTGGTTCACACACACAGCTCTGATTGGCCAGTGTTTCTGGGGAGACAGGAGAGGCCAGGTGTCCCAGGCTGAGTTCCAGTGCTGTGGTTCACACACACAGCTCTGATTGGCCAGTGTTTCTGGGGAGACAGGAGAGGCCAGGTGTCCCAGGTCCTAACCCTGGACTGAGCTCATGACGTTAGTTCCAGACCAGTGATGAAATGTTATGACAAGGCAAAGTACAGGAGCAGTTGAGTGGCAGTTATGTCGCCTCGTTTTACAGCCCGGAGCCATCATCGCTGTCACGTTATTTATTTTTAAATGTTCTTAGCTGTCGTACTTTTGACATATGCAAATGAGAAGCTGCTAAAGAGGTGATCTCTCTCCCCCCTCCTCTCTCTCACTCCTCTCTCTCACTTCCTCCTCTCCTCCTCCTCTCTCTCCCCCTCCTCTCTCCCCCCTCCTCTCTCCTCCTCCTCTCTCCCCCTCCTCTCTCCCCCCTCCTCTCTCTCCCCCTCATCCCCCCTCCTCTCCCTCCTCTCTCCCCCTCATCCCCCCTCCTCTCTCTCCCCCTCATCCCCCCTCCTCTCCCTCCTCTCTCCCCCTCATCCCCCCTCCTCTCTCTCCCTCCTCTCCCCCTCATCCCCCCTCCTCTCTCCCCAGCTCTGGGTGTGGCGTCGGTCGGGGCAGGCTGCAGACCTGTGTGTTCCTGCTGGAGCAGGGGGCCAGCGTGGAGCAGGCCAGCCCCCGGGGCGTGACCCCTCTTCCTCAGCTGCGTCCGCCACGGCCACGCCCAGGTCAGAGGTCATCCTGCTTCTCCCTCACAGGTCAACGCAGTCTGGACTACCAGAGTAACTCTCTTACATCTGTCTCTCTCCTGCCCCCCCCCCTCTCCCCCCCTCTCCCTCCCTCCCCCCTCCCCCAGGTAGCAGAGCTGCTCCTGCAGCATGGGGCGAACATCGAGGCGGTGGACAAACAGGGTCGCACTCCTCTGATGGTGGCAGCCAGTGAGGGGCACCTGACCACTGCTGACCTGCTGTTGTCCAAGGGTGAGGGGTCACGCTTAGTTCTGAATTGATGTTCTGAAATTTGGTTCGTTGTAAACGTGAGTGACAGTTAATGTCATTCCAAAAGTAACCAGTATCTTGTGCGTGTGTGTGTGTGCATGTCTGTGTGTGTCTGTGTGTGTGTGCATGTGTGTGTGTGTGCATGTGTGTGTGTCTGTGTGTGTGTGTGTCTGTGTGTGTGTGTGTGTGTTTCCCCAGGGGCGTCCGTGTCCTCAGTGGACCAGGAGGGGGTGTCGGCGCTGGGGTGGGCGTGTCTAAAGGGCCGCAGGGGCGTGTCCCAGCTGCTGCTGGAGAACGGCTCGGACATCAACCACCTGGACCGCACAGGACGCTCCCCGCTGGACCTGGCCGCACTGGGCGCACACACACACACGGTCAGTCAGCGCACACACACACACACACGGTCATTCAGCGCACACACACACACGGTCAGTCAGCGCACACACACACACACACGGTCAGTCAGCACACACACACACGTTCATTCAGCCAACCTCTGGTATGGTCTCTGACCTCTGTAGGTGCAGTACCTGGTGGAGAGGGGGGCGGGCGAGCCCAGCTCTCACAGGCAGACTGAGCGCTCCAACACACTGCTGAAGAAGGGAGACAAAATAGGTGGGAAAACTTTGACATCTTATTTTATTTATCTGTTCACCACAAACAAGCGACTGGACTTCCTGTGTGCCTCATCGCAACAGCGCTTTGGACCAAAGCATGTGCTGAATGAAGACACAGCAGCAGACCCTGGATCAGAAGCGTGTAGTTCTAACAGGGCTTCAGTGTCGAGGAACGGTCTGGATTTAACTATAATAACAGTATCTCAACTCCCAGGTTTACACAGTGTAGCAGAAACACTGTCTGGTCTGAAGTCTGACTGGCTCAGTTTCACGGTACAGATGCATCTTCCTGTTTGTGACAATGGTGATACATCTGAACATCTTATTCATCTGACACCTCCTCTTGTTCCTCCACCTCTCTCTCCCCCTCTCTCCCTCTCTCCCCCCTCTCTCTCCCCATCTTTCCCCCTCTCTCTCCCTATCTCTCCCTCTCTCTCCCCTGCTCCTGGACACCTGAAAGGCTATAAAACTGCTCCTCATGACCGATCAGGTAGGATGCCTCTATCTAGGTTGATGACTACAGGATTCAACAGTGTGTTTGTGTAAGTGTGTGAGTGACTGCATGTATGAGCGAGTGTGTCTGTGTGACTGTCTGTGGTGTGTGTGTGTAATGTGTGTGTGTGCCTTGAATCAGCCAGCCCTCCCTCCAGGTCACGCCACGTGGGTTAGTCAGGGTTAATGATGTGTGTGTGTGTGTCCTCCAGGTCAGGGTTAGTGATGTGTGTGTGTGTGTCCTCCAGGTCACGCCACCTGGGCGATGGCCTCTTCCAAACCAGACGTCCTCCTCATCCTGTTGCAGAAGCTCATGGAAGAGGGCAACCTGCTGTACAAGGTACTGTAGCTCTGTAGTCCTGTTCCTCTACTGTAGTCCTGTACCTCTACTGTAGTCCTGTTCCTCTACTGTAGTCCTGTACCTCTACTGTAGTCCTGTACCTCTACTGTAGTCCTGTTCCTCTACTGTAGTCATGTTCCTCTATGTAGTCCTGTTCCTCTACTGTAGTCATGTTCCTCTATGTAGTCCTGTTCCTCTACTGTAGTCATGTTCCTCTATGTAGTCCTGTTCCTCTACTGTAGTCCTGTACCTCTACTGTAGTCCTGTACCTCTACTGTAGTCATGTTCCTCTATGTAGTCCTGTTCCTCTACTGTAGTCCTGTACCTCTACTGTAGTCCTGTACCTCTACTGTAGTCCTGTTCCTCTACTGTAGTCCTGTACCTCTACTGTAGTCCTGTACCTCTACTGTAGTCCTGTACCTCTACTGTAGTCCTGTTCCTCTACTGTAGTCATGTTCCTCTATGTAGTCCATGATCTCCACTGTTGTTCAAAATATCTTCTGTCTTTCTCTCTCCCCATCTCTTCTCCTCCCTCTCCCCTCCTCCTGTCCTCCTCCTCCAGAAGGGGAGGATGAAGGAGGCGGGGCAGAGGTACCAGTACGCCCTGAGGAGGTTCCCCCGGGAGGGCGTGGCCGAGGACCTGCGCTCTCTGAGGGAGCTGAAGGTGTCCCTCTACCTCAACCTGTCTCGCTGCAGCCGCAAAAACAACGTACGTGCCTCCACCGGGCTCTGGGGTGTGTGTGTGTTGTGTGTGTGTTGTGTGTGTGTGTTGTGTGTGGCGTGTGTGTGTGTGTGGGGTGTGTGTGTGTCAGAGCCGCTGCTGATGTGGGGGTAGGAATGACGGGATGGAAAATGTCATCTTCTGGTCCGCTCAGCCAGGAGTAATGGAAGGCTTGATAGGCTGCGATAAGGTCACCCTCGCTCCGAAGCTGCTCGCTAATAAATCAAAACACACACACACACACACTCTCGCTCTCTCTCTCTCTCTCTCTCTCTCTCTCTCTCTCTCTCACACACACACACACACACTCTGTCTCTCACACACACTCTCTCTCTCTCTCTCACACACACACACACACACACACACACACACACACACACACACACACACACACTCACACAGCTCTTCCCCCTCCCTGGTTCCTGCTGGGGGCTACGTCCTAGCAGGGTGGGGATCTGGACGGGTCATGTGCAGCAGGTGAGAGCTGTGAGGAGAGGAGGCCTTTCATACGTCATCATTAAATCTCCAGCCCTCTCATGCGCTCAGAGCTGCTGGCTCGACCTCACTCTCAAGGGCAGCAGCACAATGATGCCGCTCATTAGAGATTCAGCTGCCAGAGACCAGGAGGAGCACGCCTAGATACTGGCTGGGGGGTTGGTACACACACACACACTCAGTACACACACACAGTACACACACACACAAGTACCACACGTACACACAGGCATAAGTGTACACACAGCTACTCACACATAATCAAGTATACACACACAAATGCATGCACACACAGATACGACACGGTTATGAAAACCCTATTGTTGTGGGCCAGATGTAATCTTTGGCATGTGATTGACAGGGCTATTCTGGGAATAAGGGCTGTGCCTGGCTGGAGAAGTCATTAAGACGGCAGTGCTCCACCGTGAGCAGAAAATAACTGCTATTTAACTCTCCAGTTAAGCAATGATTATTGTTATGCTGATTACTCATTCCAGTCAGCTAATGCAGGGAGCAGCTCTTTCCACACTCTGTCTGGATTCATAAGTGCCTCTGCTAACATCACTGAGGTTAATGACTGCAAGCTGGTGGGAGGAGATTGTTCCTCTCCAATACAAATTTCTGTGGAACATTAAAATTCTCATGACTCTTTTCTGACTCTTGTGTTTTAAATCCAGGACTTCGGCATCGCGGACGACTTTGCTACCAAGGCCCTGGAGCTGAAACCAAGGTCCTACGAAGCCTTCTACGCTCGCGCCCGCGCCAAGAGAAGCAGCAGGTGGGGACCTGCCACCAGGACACACACACACACACACACACACCCTCAGTGGTTAGAGCATGTGTGAGGTGTGTGGTGTCTCTCCTTCCTTCTCTCAGGAAGTTCTCTGCAGCTCTCAGCGACCTGAACGAAGCATCCCGCCTCTGTCCCTCCAACCGGGAGATCAGACGGCTGCTGCTGCGTGTGGAGGACGAGTGTCAGCAGCAGCCCAGCACCACCCAGGACCCCCCCCACCACCAGCAGCCCTCGGATGGGGAGGCAGACCTCCACAGTCAGGGGAGCCCAGACCGACAGAGCCCTCCCGAGCTGGGGGAGGAGGAGGTTCCTGTGAGGAGCGGGAGGAACCCTGATCAGTGGCCTCAGAACCCGTACGGGCACAGCCGGGCCCTGCAGCCTGCCCTGGGGGACCACGGCCCCCCCCCGGCCCTGGACCTGGCCCCCCCGCCGGCCCAGCCAGGCCAACACAGCGCCCGGCTGCCCCACAACCCGCCCAGCCAGCCCAGACAGCACTGCCACTCCCTGCAGCCAGGGGGCAGGGTCGCGGGCCGGCCCATGTCTCTTTGTGGGCCGTCCAGCCCTCTGCCTGGCAGACACCTGAGCCCTGACATCAGCCCTCTGCCCCCTTCCACCTCCAGCGAGCACCTCCCACCCTCCCCTTCCTCCCCCTCTTCCTCGCCCTTCTCCCCCAACGCCTTCTCCTCCAGCCTCTCCAGGGCGATGGACCGGCTCTCGGCCCACCCCGGGGCCCCCGCAGAGGGCTCGTGTCCTGGGGCGGGGCCGGCTGCCATGGAGGTGTGGAGGGAAGGGGCCTCTCGGGGCTCCAGCTCAGGCAGCAGCACGCTCTCGGACAGCGGCGTCCCCCGGCCTCAGGGCGTCCCCGGGCTGCAGGGCCCCGACGCGCCTCGCCATGCCGGCAGCGTGAAGACCAAACCGGAGCTGAAGCCGCGACCGTTCATGGGGGTGAAGGACAAGGCTGTGCGTGTGCAGGGAGCACCCGGGCTGGGCTGGCCTGGGCTGGGCTCCGAGGGAAGACCTGAGACCTTCGGCATGGCCGCCCTGGACCGCCCCGGGGAGTTCCAGCGGGCCTCGTACCAGGACAAGCCCCAGGGGGGTGGAGGGGGCCTGGCTAACGGCCAGCAGTACCCAGACAGGCAGCTCCCCAGGGAGGCTCGCAAGCAGCAGTACCCAGACCCCCGGAGCCTCCAGCCCAGCCTCACCCGGGACAACCCCGCCCTGCACGCACCCCCCATCAAACCCAAACGCTCTTTCATAGAGTCCAACGTGTGACAGGGCGGGAGCAGGAGCTGGCTGGGTCCTCAGACACACGACACGCAGACCAGATACCTGGAGGCAGACCGGACATCCGGGGGAAAGCAGGTGGACTTGAAGCTACTGTGCTTTTTGCTTCAGCAGATTTCATGTGTAGGGCAGCTTTTCCAAGCCGACAGCACATCAACAGACCTCAGCAGCTCAACACAAGGCAATAGAGACACATTAGTCCAACACGCATCACAGCAAACATGCAGATAGAACGTAAGGTTGAAACGTACTCGTGAATCTAGAAGACAAGAAGCCATTTGAGATGAGTGGCAAGCGACGGGCATTTTTATTATGGGGAATTCTAGTATTAACAAAAGAGTGTTTTGTTATTTATTTATAGATTTGTAAATGCCGTATTTATAGATGGTAAACCTCCTAGGTGGTGAAACAGCCTTTAGTGTAAGCGAGGGAGCTCGTTGTGTCCCTGTGTACTCTTCATAAACACCTAGAGACAGTACTGTTAGGTCTGTTAACTTTATTCATTGCGCCGATAGCTTGGAAACTATAAGAGCAATATATAATATATATTTATTTTTGCACATTTGAAAGACTTGTTGAGAAGTTTGTGGACACGTGACACGAGTGTACAGTAAGGCAGGAGAAGGTACATAACTGCTCGTATCTGAAGTTAGGAAGTTTACATGTACTTTGTTACCATGCTTGATTTATTACAATGTACTATTGTATGCTAAACTACTACTAGCAATTACCATTATGAAACAATAAAGTCGAATGAAACAAGCTCTCCTTCCTTTGATAATCCTTCCATCTGAGTATCTACTGTAAGTACTGCTACAATTTCAAGAGCATTTCAAAATATCCCGCATGAAACTGTGTATGGACCAACGTGAGAATCTCTAAAGTTTGTTCTCCTCAAACTATGTTGGCTAGACAGTGTTAGGGTCTCAAATGACTATTTCAATCATTTCAAAACATTTAGTTTCATGAACTACACAACAACACCTACTGTAACATTGCTGGTACATGGGAATTGTTATGTAATTAAATTCAGTGTAAGAGGTTTATTGCAAATGTAACCTTAAGGTAAAATGTAGCCTTCACTTCTTACAGAACATACAAATATATATAAATCATGGAGAGACATCGCAGGCAGTGACAGATTGTACTAAGCTCAATACACCTGAAAGACATTTCACAGCTCGTGCTCCAAGCGAAGCTTGCGGTCGACTGGAGGAACAGAAGGATAGTCTCTGGGAGGATGGAAGAAGAGTGGATCCCACGCGGCGAGTCCTCCTCTCATTGGCTGGTCTGCCAGCGACCAATAGCCATCTTGAGCGTTCTATTGGGCGTCAGCAGAGTAGTCTGTAAGGGCAGGTTGGTCATTGGGCTGGTCCGATTCTTACTGCTGATCCAGCTCTCTATCGCCTCTCTCTCGTACGAGTAACCGTCTGGTTAAGAAAACAGAACCCAGGGTTCAAATTACGGGGGGGCATGGGGGGGTTTGACCTCTTAATTAAGACTTGGACCCCCCCAAAAGAGGTAAAAACAATAGGTCGGGGGGGTCGATACATTTATATATCGTTCTTACCTGTAATCGTAAATAGGTAAGGGGTTAGCATGTGTGTTTGGATGAAATGACCAAAGGGGTTAGTATGTGTGTTTTGTATGAAATGACCAAAGGGGTTAGTATGTGTGTTTTGTATGAAATGACCAAAGGGGTTAGCATGTGTGTTTTGGGATAAATGACCAAAGGGGTTAATATGTGTGTTTTGAATGAAATGACCAAAGGGGTTAGCATGTGTGTTTTGGATGAAATGACCAAAGGGGTTAGCATGTGTGTTTTGGATGAAATGACCAAAGGGGTTAGCATGTGTTTTTTGGGGTCAATGACCAAAGGGGTTAGTATGTGTGTTTCGGATGAAATTACCAAAGGGGTTAGCATGTGTGTTTTGGATGAAATGACCAAAGGGGTTAGCATGTGTTTTTTGGGGTCAATGACCAAAGGGTTAGTATGTGTGTTTGGATGAAATGACCAAAGGGGTTAGCATGTGTGTTTTGGGGTAAATGACCAAAGGGGTTAGCATGTGTGTTTTGGATGAAATGACCAAAGGGGTTAGCATGTGTTTTTTGGGGTCAATGACCAAAGGGGTTAATATGTGTGTTTCAGATGAAATTTCCAAAGGGGTTAGTATGTGTTTTTTGGGGTCAATGACCAAAGGGGTTAGCATGTGTGTTTTGTATGAAATGACCAAAGGGGTTAGCATGTGTGTTTTGGATGAAATGACCAAAGGGGTTAGCATGTGTTTTTTGGGGTCAATGACCAAAGGGGTTAATATGTGTGTTTCGGATGAAATTTCCAAAGGGGTTAGTATGTGTGTTTTGTATGAAATGACCAAAGGGGTTAGCATGTGTTTTTTGGGGTCAATGACCAAAGGGGTTAGCATGTGTGTTTTGTATGAAATGACCAAAGGGGTTAGTATGTGTGTTTTGTATGAAATGACCAAAGGGGTTAGTATGTGTGTTTTGTATGAAATGACCAAAGGGGTTAGCATGTGTGTTTCGGATGAAATGACCAAAGGGGTTAGTATGTGTGTTTTGTATGAAATGACCAAAGGGGTTAGTATGTGTGTTTTGTATGAAATGACCAAAGGGGTTAGTATGTGTGTTTTGTATGAAATGACCAAAGGGGTTAGCATGTGTTTTTTGGGGTCAATGACCAAAGGGGTTAGCATGTGTGTTTTGTATGAAATGACCAAAGGGGTTAGCATGTGTGTTTTGTATGAAATGACCAAAGGGGTTAGCATGTGTTTTTTGGGGTCAATGACCAAAGGGGTTAGCATGTGTGTTTTGTATGAAATGACCAAAGGGGTTAGCATGTGTGTTTTGTATGAAATTACCAAAGGGGTTAGCATGTGTTTTTTGGGGTCAATGACCAAAGGGGTTAGCATGTGTGTTTTGTATGAAATGACCAAAGGGGTTAGCATGTGTGTTTTGTATGAAATGACCAAAGGGGTTAGGATGTGTGTTTTGTATGAAATGACCAAAGGGGTTAGCATGTGTGTTTTGGATGAAATGACCAAAGGGGTTAGCATGTCTGTTTTGGGGTAAATGACCAAAGGGGTTAGTATGTGTGTTTGGATGAAATGACCAAAGGGGTTAGCATGTGTGTTTTGGGGTAAATGACCAAAGGGGTTAGCATGTGTGTTTTGGGGTAAATGACCAAAGGGGTTAGCATGTGTGTTTTGGATGAAATGACCAAAGGGGTTAGCATGTGTGTTTTGGGGTCAATGACCAAAGGGGTTAGCATGTGTGTTTTGGGGTCAATGACCAAAGGGGTTAGCATGTGTGTTTTGGGGTCAATGACCAAAGGGGTTAGCATGTGTGTTTTGTATGAAATGACCAAAGGGGTTAGCATGTGTGTTTTGGGATAAATGACCAAAGGGGTTAATATGTGTGTTTTGAATGAAATGACCAAAGGGGTTAGCATGTGTGTTTTGAATGAAATGACCAAAGGGGTTAGCATGTGTGTTTTGGATGAAATGACCAAAGGGGTTAGCATGTGTTTTTTGGGGTCAATGACCAAAGGGGTTAGTATGTGTGTTTTGGATGAAATGACCAAAGGGGTTAGCATGTGTGTTTTGGATGAAATTACCAAAGGGGTTAGCATGTGTGTTTTGGATGAAATGACCAAAGGGGTTAGCATGTGTTTTTTGGGGTCAATGACCAAAGGGGTTAGTATGTGTGTTTCGGATGAAATTACCAAAGGGGTTAGCATGTGTGTTTTGGGGTCAATGACCAAAGGGTTAGTATGTGTGTTTGTATGAAATGACCAAAGGGGTTAGCATGTGTGTTTTGTATGAAATGACCAAAGGGGTTAGTATGTGTGTTTTGTATGAAATGACCAAAGGGGTTAGCATGTGTGTTTTGGATGAAATTACCAAAGGGGTTAGCATGTGTGTTTTGGGGTAAATGACCAAAGGGGTTAGCATGTGTGTTTTGGATGAAATGCCCAAAGGGGTTAGCATGTGTTTTTTGGGGTCAATGACCAAAGGGGTTAATATGTGTGTTTCAGATGAAATTTCCAAAGGGGTTAGTATGTGTGTTTTGTATGAAATGACCAAAGGGGTTAGCATGTGTTTTTTGGGGTCAATGACCAAAGGGGTTAGCATGTGTGTTTTGTATGAAATGACCAAAGGGGTTAGCATGTGTGTTTTGGATGAAATGACCAAAGGGGTTAGCATGTGTTTTTTGGGGTCAATGACCAAAGGGGTTAATATGTGTGTTTCGGATGAAATTTCCAAAGGGGTTAGTATGTGTGTTTTGTATGAAATGACCAAAGGGGTTAGCATGTGTTTTTTGGGGTCAATGACCAAAGGGGTTAGCATGTGTGTTTTGTATGAAATGACCAAAGGGGTTAGTATGTGTGTTTTGTATGAAATGACCAAAGGGGTTAGCATGTGTGTTTTGTATGAAATGACCAAAGGGGTTAGTATGTGTGTTTTGTATGAAATGACCAAAGGGGTTAGTATGTGTGTTTTGTATGAAATGACCAAAGGGGTTAGTATGTGTGTTTTGTATGAAATTACCAAAGGGGTTAGCATGTGTTTTTTGGGGTCAATGACCAAAGGGGTTAGCATGTGTGTTTTGTATGAAATGACCAAAGGGGTTAGCATGTGTGTTTTGTATGAAATGACCAAAGGGGTTAGCATGTGTTTTTTGGGGTCAATGACCAAAGGGGTTAGCATGTGTGTTTTGTATGAAATGACCAAAGGGGTTAGCATGTGTGTTTTGTATGAAATGACCAAAGGGGTTAGCATGTGTTTTTTGGGGTCAATGACCAAAGGGGTTAGCATGTGTGTTTTGTATGAAATGACCAAAGGGGTTAGCATGTGTGTTTTGTATGAAATGACCAAAGGGGTTAGCATGTGTTTTTTGGGGTCAATGACCAAAGGGGTTAGCATGTGTGTTTTGTATGAAATGACCAAAGGGGTTAGCATGTGTGTTTTGTATGAAATGACCAAAGGGGTTAGGATGTGTGTTTTGTATGAAATGACCAAAGGGGTTAGCATGTGTGTTTTGGATTAAATGACCAAAGGGGTTAGCATGTCTGTTTTGGGGTAAATGACCAAAGGGGTTAGTATGTGTGTTTGGATGAAATGACCAAAGGGGTTAGTATGTGTGTTTTGGATGAAATGACCAAAGGGGTTAGCATGTGTGTTTTGGGGTCAATGACCAAAGGGGTTAGCATGTGTGTTTTGGGGTAAATGACCAAAGGGGTTAGCATGTGTGTTTTGGATGAAATGACCAAAGGGGTTAGCATGTGTGTTTTGGGGTCAATGACCAAAGGGGTTAGCATGTGTGTTTTGGGGTAAATGACCAAAGGGGTTAGCATGTGTGTTTTGGGGTCAATGACCAAAGGGGTTAGCATGTGTGTTTTGGGGTAAATGACCAAAGGGGTTAGCATGTGTGTTTTGGGGTCAATGACCAAAGGGGTTAGCATGTGTGTTTTGGGGTAAATGACCAAAGGGGTTAGCATGTGTGTTTTGGGGTCAATGACCAAAGGGGTTAGCATGTGTGTTTTGGGGTAAATGACCAAAGGGGTTAGCATGTGTGTTTTGGGGTAAATGACCAAAGGGGTTAGCATGTGTGTTTTGGGGTCAATGACCAAAGGGGTTAGCATGTGTGTTTTGTATGAAATGACCAAAGGGGTTAGAACCGTTTGATATACTAGCCTAGTGTATTCATATAAATAAATAAAATATTGCACATCAATTATGAAATACAAATACAGATGACGTGTATAACCCTGTCCTGGCTTATCTTGGTGACATGACGACATTTGAACACCATATTAAGACCATTAGCTCTCTAGGCCTACGTAGCTGTACTCCCCACACTGGCTAGCTAGCAAAGCCGTTAGCGGATTGTGTCAGCTAAGTTGGCTAACCAACACAGGCGGTCACGTTGTGAAGGGACACCTGGACAGGCGGTCACGTTGTGAAGGGACACCCGGACATCCCGCTCAGCGCCCACCTGCAGCGATGACCGGGTCCCTCATCAGCTCTCGTGTGATTGGACAGAGGAACTCGTCAGGAACACCGGTGCACACGCACGCGCTCTTCATCTCCTCGATCTTCCTCAGAACCTTACTACGCAAGCCCATCGACTCTACACACACACACACACAAAGAAGAACTGTATTCAGGCGATTGACCTGTACTGTAGTACGTTTTCATGGGCAACTTAACTATAAACTTATAATAAATGATAACGTTTCTGTAAATTCTGCATTGAGGAAGATATGGGGAATCATTCTGACAAAGTCATATTGGAGGACATTTTACTAAATCTGTAAACCATATTATGTTAGGCTACACTGTATGAATATACTTTAGGATCAGGGATTGGGTTATGTAACAAGCCCTGCTTTTCCAAGCAGATTACCATGTTGGAGCAGGAAAATCACACCCTAATGCATGTACACTAAAGCCTAATATGATGTAATCCTGAATAAATCTCCCATCCAACATCCTTTCTATGTGTGATAGTGGTGTGTGTGTGTCACCTATATGTAGCTCAGAGGCCAGGGTGTCCCTGGTCAGACTGAGAAGCTCCGCCCCTTCGATGTTATTGGCTCTGAAGACCTCCACCAGCCCTTCCAGCCCCTCCTCCACCAACCAGCTTGCCACCTCCTCCTCTGACCAATCACTGACCAGCAGCTTGGAGTGACCGGCCAATGTCCTCCCTGGGGGACATCAAAACAGGAAGTGAATTGTAATTATCAGTTAAAGAACAACCCGCACCTATCCACCCTCAGCTTCCTGTAACTGTGTGAATCTACCTTCGCTCGAAGATGCTGAAGATTCCTCTGTAGGGCAAAAAGAAAACATCTCAAATGAAGAGCACCATCTTAAAAGCTGTGAAGACTCGTCTGATAAAAACATAAAGAAGCATTAAGAAAAGAAACAAACGCTATCAGGACTCAACAGACACAGATAAGAATGAAGATGAGGAGGGGGAGAGGCAGCACTGTACAAAGCTATCATCAGTTATCCACAAGATGTGAAGCCAATTCTGCTCTCGGCAGGCAGTGTTTCTAGTGAGGGCTGAGTCTGGGGGGGGGGGGCGCCGGCTCCTAGCGGTAAGAGGGCTTCACCCTGCCGAGTCCAGCAGTTGATAAAACCATCTCTGATATCAGCAGGGTGCCGGGCTCTCCTGGATGAACGGCAGCTCCATGCGGCTCATAAACGGCCGGCAGATAACACTCACCAGGCAGAGACTTCTCTCCTTTTAGTGGGAGTGGAGGGGTGGCCAGGCATGGATGAGTGATTGGAGACGTGCACAGAGAAGAGTGCGTGCGTGGAGGGAAGGGGAGGGAGAGAAGAAAGAGACGGAATCAAACAAAAAGACGACAGCAGAAATGATGCGAGTACTTCACCTACATGAGAGAGACGAAGGGTGTGTGTGTATATATGTATATGTACATGTTCCATGTATCTGTAAGCGTGTACATGTACTGTATCTGTGCGTGTACCCTCCTCCTCCTCCACCCACCATGCCGGCTGTACCCGTCCTCCAGCCTCCAGATGTTCACAGTCTTGTCCATGGAGCCTGAGGCGATGAGGGGGAGCACAGGGGAGCAGGAGCACGCCGTCACGTACCTGCGACCGCAACCACAGACACCCCCAGATCAGGAGATCAACCTCGACCACAGACACCCCCAGATCAGGAGATCAACCACGACCACAGACACCCCCAGATCAGGAGATCAACCACGACCACAGACACCCCCAGATCAGGAGATCAACCACGACCACAGACACCCCCAGATCAGGAGATCAACCACGACCACAGACACCCCCAGATCAGGAGATCAACCACGACCACAGACACCCCCAGATCAGGAGATCAACCTCGACCACAGACACCCCCAGATCAGGAGATCAACCACGACCACAGACACCCCCAGATCAGGAGATCATCCACGTTAAACCCTCCACCCTCAGAGCACTGAGGAGGGATGCGGCAGGTGTCCTCACCTGTCATGCTGGTTCAGAGTGTAGAGAAGGACTCCACGGTTCTGTTGGCATGGAGACAGGAGGTGATGAGAAGGATGTTTGTCATTACCAGGGAGGTCCAGCACAAACAATTGAATACTAATCTACACAGTACGTACACATCACCATGGGAACTGTAAAATTACATCTAGGGAAGGTCTATGTAATGAAACTCACAGCATCGTAAACTGTGACGGTTTTGTCCACAGAGCTGCAAAACAAAAACACATTTGTCCACATCAGGGATCATGTCAGAGTGATATATGTACACCACACACCACACCTGTGTTAGACATCACTGCCTCCAGCCTGCACCCTTAATACTGATGACTCTCTCAGGACCAGCAAGAAATAGAAAATAGTATGCTGCCCTCCTGTGGTCAGATGGAGTTACTGTTAACTGGACCCAAAATAATAAGCTAAAGCGTGTAGCGAGACTGGAAGTGGTTTAGCTCAAGGGGCACGCAGCATCTAAACCTTCCAAATCTAAGCACAGTAAGCATGCTTGACATGCTGATATCCCTGTGAGGGCCGGTCACACAGCGCTCCTGTGAGGGGTGGAGGGCAGGTCCCACGGCCGGTCACATGGCCGGTCCCACAGCGCTCCTGTGAGGGGTGGAGGGCCGGTCACACGGCCGGTCACACGGCCGGTCACACGGCCGGTCCCACAGCGCTCCTCACCCAGACACCAGCAGCTGGCCGTCAGCAGAGTAGGAGCAGGACAGGACCGGGGCGGACTGGCCTGTTAGACAGTACTGCAGCTGCACCTTACAGCCTGCTGGCCAGAACACACACACACACATCACACACACACACACACATCACCAGCACATCACACATCACCACACAGAGGACAGAGATGGTCACTGTGATGTGATGGTCACTGTGATGTGATGGTCACTGTGACTGGACTGGTCAGGATTCAGTACCTGAGCTGGACTTGGAGACGAGCCAGATCTTCAGCAGGCTGTCCTGCCCACATGAGGCTAGATAGACCTGCATCCCCCTGGAGTCTACAACACACAGAGCACATGGAGGAGGGGTGAGGAGGAGGGGAGAAGGGTGAGGCAGAGGAAGGAGGAGAGGGGTTTAGGAGGAGGAGGGAGAGGAGGACCGCCTCACCGCTGAGCATGCTGGGAGAGAAGCAGCAGCAGGTCACCCCCAGGTCGTGAGCGTTCTTCTCTGCGTGAAGCTGGGTCAGCTTCACATCCCACAGCCTCAGGTCCCCGTAGGTGGAGCCCGTCACAAACACCTGGCCACACGGACTGAAGGAGCAGGCCACCATGGTGGTGTCACTCACAGCTGCCGTCCTGCACACACACAACACCGTCATTAGCATCGCTACCCTCACAATCACTATCCACTTTGCAGACAACCCCTCCCTGTCAACCTGGAGACTGGACAACCGATAATTATCGCTCCCGAAGACTTGGAAAATAATCGTCATAAATTGATAATGAGCGTCAGTCCAGTTGCTGTAGTAGCTTGTTAACTTTTCATGTGTAGGAGGGAAAAAAACGCCTACCCGCTGATTGTTTTAGTAGTGAAGTCCCAGAGAGCCAAGCTACCGTCAGAGGCACCGGACACCAAGTGGGTAGAGTCGGGGGAGAAGGCGCACACCCTCACGGGACTACGACCCGGATGCTCCAGCACGGCCTCAATTTCACCCGTCGTCGTTGACCATACCACCGTCGTTGCGTCCGTTGAACACGAAGCAAGGAATTGACCGCACGCACTGAACCGGCAGCAGTGGACACCGTAGCCGTGACCCGTCAGCGGAGAGAATGACAGTTCTGAGAAGTCTTGGGTGGAGTATATTCGGACCGTTTTGTCGCCTGAGCAAGTGGCTAGGTGAGACGCGGAGAAGGCGCACCAGTTGACATCGTCTCGATGGTCTTGCAGGGTGCAAATGAGTGACACCATTTCCTTCGCGGAAAAAGCCAAGTCGGCCTAGCTAAAGACAATGAAACACTGATATAATATAACCGAAACAGTAACAGGCTAGCCCAAGTAACGTCAGCTTAATGCTAATGCCTTTTAGCCCCAATCATTTGAACTAGGCTACAATAGACTGTGCTGCTGACCAGCGACCAAGTTAGCTATCTTGCTAAAGTAAGCATAATTCACCTTAAATGTTTGATCAGATATTACTATTCCTCATGCATAATATTCATTTGACACAGTCGACGTGGTATTAAATGTAAATCTTGTTTAGTGTGTGAAGTTAAATGGTTACCTCTTCTAATCCACTGTTTACTTCCTGGATTTGGTCACGCGCTGCCTACTGATTATTTGTCAGTGACGTCAACCAGATTTTTTATTTTTTTATTTTACGACCAACATTAGCTGTACTTCTACTTGAGTGAAGGATGTGTGTACTTTTGCCATCTCTGGTCATTACACACTGATTACACTGTTATTACGCTGTTATTACGCTGTTATTACGCTGTTATTACACTGTTGTTCCACTGTCATTACACTGTTGCAGAGATGGGAAGTAACAAAGTACAAATACTTTGTTACTGTACTTAAGTAGATTCTGTATTTGGTGGCAGAAGTTTTTGTCGAAACTGTTCGAAATTGTCAGTGTCAACAATGCGCAGCATGTCTATAGTGTGTTTGTATTCATGTATTCATATGTGCTCCTTGTTGTTCTTATAGCTTCACAGAGAAGAAGAAAAGCACACCAACATCCCTGATCGGTTGAAATTTTTTATTTTATTTTACGACCAACATTAGCTGTACTTCTACTTGAGTGAAGGATGTGTGTACTTTTGCCATCTCTGGTCATTACACACTGATTAGACTGTTATTACGCTGTTATTACGCTGTTATTACGCTGTTATTACGCTGTTATTACACTGTTATTACGCTGTTATTACGCTGTTATTACGCTGGTATTACGCTGTTATTACGCTGTTATTACACTGTTGTTCCACTGTCATTACACTGTTGCAGACAGCGTCGGAAATACACGAGGGCAAAGGGCAAAAATGCCCCTAAGAAATATCATTTTGCCCCTGATATCACTAGGAGAGGGGCAAAAATTGCCCCCAAAACAAACGTTTTGTAATTTTTTTTATCGATCCAGTATTTGCTTCAAAAACAACTTAAATTCGATGTTTGCTCCGGAGGCAGAAGCGCTCATTGCCACAGGCAGCAGCACTCGCTGCTCGCTTTGTGACGCATTTGACGTCAAACGCGTCACAAAGCAAGGGACTCAGCAGAGGAGAGCTCAGGCAGATAAACCAAGTGCACTAGCTGGGCGTAAAAAAGTTGGTCTTAACTCCTACGTCGGTCATACGTCCGACTTTGTGATTTGAATTTACACCAAGTGCACCAAGCTTGACAGACCACGGTCGTAGCTACGCCTGGTTTTAAGATGCACGTCCTTGTTGAAAATGCGAAAGCGTCGATCGTTGCCAATCAAAAAAAAAAAAGTAAAAAGAATCTAAGAAAACACTTTGAATCTGTAGACTACTGCTTAATAATCTTATTTTTGCCATTTGGTGACAATTTCTCATATACTGTTAGCCTAAATAAGCATATTTATTATCTTGAACAAAGGTTAAATGTTATTTCACAATTTTCAAAAAGTGCCCCCAATTTTTTTTAAATGCCCCTGGATTTCAGTCAGTGGGGGCAAAAATTGCCCCCCCAAAAATATATAAATTTCCTACCCTGGTTGCAGAGATGGGAAGTAACAAAGTACAAATACTTTGTTATTGTACTTAAGTAGATTCTGTATTTGGTGGCAGAAGTTTTTGTCGAAACTGTTCGAAATTGTCAGTGTCAACAATGCGCAGCATGTCTATAGTGTGTTTGTATTCATGTATTCATATGTGCTCCTTGTTGTTCTTATAGCTTCACAGAGAAGAAGAAAAGCACACCAACATCCCTGATCGGTTGAAAATTTTTATTTTATTTTACGACCAACATTAGCTGTACTTCTACTTGAGTGAAGGATGTGTGTACTTTTGCCATCTCTGGTCATTACACACTGATTACACTGTTATTACGCTGTTATTACGCTGTTATTACACTGTTATTACACTGTTATTACACTGTTATTACGCTGTTATTACGCTGTTATTACGCTGTTATTACGCTGTTATTACGCTGTTATTACGCTGTTGCAGAGATGGGAAGTAACAAAGTACAAATACTTTGTTACTGTACTTAAGTAGATTCTGTATTTGGTGGCAGAAGTTTTTGTCGAAACTGTTCGAAATTGTCAGTGTCAACAATGCGCAGCATGTCTATAGTGTGTTTGTATTCATGTATTCATATGTGCTCCTTGTTGTTCTTATAGCTTCACAGAGAAGAAGAAAAGCACACCAACATCCCTGATCGGTTGAAAAACATTTTTTTATTTTACGACCAACATTAGCTGTACTTCTACTTGAGTGAAGGATGTGTGTACTTTTGCCATCTCTGGTCATTACACAGGGATTACACTGTTATTACGCTGTTATTACGCTGTTATTACACTGTTATTACGCTGTTATTACACTGTTATTACGCTGTTATTACGCTGTTATTACACTGTTATTACGCTGTTATTACGCTGTTATTACACTGTTGTTACGCTGTTATTACACTGTTATTACGCTGTTATTACACTGTTATTACACTGTTATTACGCTGTTATTACGCTGGTATTACGCTGTTATTACGCTGTTATTACACTGTTGTTCCACTGTCATTACACTGTTGCAGACAGCGTCGGAAATACACGAGGGCAAAGGGCAAAAATGCCCCTAAGAAATATCATTTTGCCCCTGATATCACTAGGAGAGGGGCAAAAATTGCCCCCAAAACAAACGTTTTGTCATTTTTTTTATCGATCCAGTATTTGCTTCAAAAACAACTTAAATTCGATGTTTGCTCCGGAGGCAGAAGCGCTCATTGCCACAGGCAGCAGCACTCGCTGCTCGCTTTGTGACGCATTTGACGTCAAACGCGTCACAAAGCAAGGGACTCAGCAGAGGAGAGCTCAGGCAGATAAACCAAGTGCACTAGCTGGGCGTAAAAAAGTTGGTCTTAACTCCTACGTCGGTCATACGTCCGACTTTGTGATTTGAATTTACACCAAGTGCACCAAGCTTGACAGACCACGGTCGTAGCTACGCCTGGTTTTAAGATGCACGTCCTTGTTGAAAATGCGAAAGCGTCGATCGTTGCCAATCAAAAAAAAAAAAGTAAAAAGAATCTAAGAAAACACTTTGAATCTGTAGACTACTGCTTAATAATCTTATTTTTGCCATTTGGTGACAATTGCTCATATACTGTTAGCCTAAATAAGCATATGTATTATCTTGAACAAAGGTTAAATGTTATTTCACGATTTTCAAAAAGTGCCCCCAATTCTTTTTTAAATGCCCCTGGATTTCAGTCAGTGGGGGCAATAATTGCCCCCCCAAAAATATATAAATTTCCTACCCTGGTTGCAGAGATGGGAAGTAACAAAGTACAAATAATTTGTTATTGTACTTAAGTAGATTCTGTATTTGGTGGCAGAAGTTTTTGTCGAAACTGTTCGAAATTGTCAGTGTCAACAATGCGCAGCATGTCTATAGTGTGTTTGTATTCATGTATTCATATGTGCTCCTTGTTGTTCTTATAGCTTCACAGAGAAGAAGAAAAGCACACCAATATCCCTGATCGGTTGAAATTTTTTTTTTTCTTTTACGACCAACATTAGCTGTACTTCTACTTGAGTGAAGGATGTGTGTACTTTTGCCATCTCTGGTCATTACACAGGGATTACACTGTTATTACGCTGTTATTACGCTGTTATTACACTGTTATTACGCTGTTATTACACTGTTATTACACTGTTATTACGCTGTTATTACGCTGTTATTACGCTGTTATTACGCTGTTATTACGCTGTTATTACGCTGTTGCAGAGATGGGAAGTAACAAAGTACAAATACTTTGTTACTGTACTTAAGTAGATTCTGTATTTGGTGGCAGAAGTTTTTGTCGAAACTGTTCGAAATTGTCAGTGTCAACAATGCGCAGCATGTCTATAGTGTGTTTGTATTCATGTATTCATATGTGCTCCTTGTTGTTCTTATAGCTTCACAGAGAAGAAGAAAAGCACACCAACATCCCTGATCGGTTGAAAAACATTTTTTTCTTTTACGACCAACATTAGCTGTACTTCTACTTGAGTGAAGGATGTGTGTACTTTTGCCATCTCTGGTCATTACACACTGATTACACTGTTATTACGCTGTTATTACACTGTTATTACGCTGTTATTACACTGTTATTACACTGTTATTACACTGTTATTACGCTGTTATTACGCTGGTATTACGCTGTTATTACGCTGTTATTACACTGTTGTTCCACTGTCATTACACTGTTGCAGACAGCGTCGGAAATACACGAGGGCAAAGGGCAAAAATGCCCCTAAGAAATATCATTTTGCCCCTGATATCACTAGGAGAGGGGCAAAAATTGCCCCCAAAACAAACGTTTTGTAATTTTTTTTAGCGATCCAGTATTTGCTTCAAAAACAACTTAAATTCGATGTTTGCTCCGGAGGCAGAAGCGCTCATTGCCACAGGCAGCAGCACTCGCTGCTCGCTTTGTGACGCATTTGACGTCAAACGCGTCACAAAGCAAGGGACTCAGCAGAGGAGAGCTCAGGCAGATAAACCAAGTGCACTAGCTGGGCGTAAAAAAGTTGGTCTTAACTCCTACGTCGGTCATACGTCCGACTTTGTGATTTGAATTTACACCAAGTGCACCAAGCTTGACAGACCACGGTCGTAGCTACGCCTGGTTTTAAGATGCACGTCCTTGTTGAAAATGCGAAAGCGTCGATCGTTGCCAATCAAAAAAAAGTAAAAAGAATCTAAGAAAACACTTTGAATCTGTAGACTACTGCTTAATAATCTTATTTTTGCCATTTGGTGACAATTGCTCATATACTGTTAGCCTAAATAAGCATATTTATTATCTTGAACAAAGGTTAAATGTTATTTCACAATTTTCAAAAAGTGCCCCCAATTTTTTTTTTATGCCCCTGGATTTCAGTCAGTGGGGGCAAAAATTGCCCCCCAAAAAATATATAAATTTCCTACCCTGGTTGCAGAGATGGGAAGTAACAAAGTACAAATACTTTGTTACTGTACTTAAGTAGATTCTGTATTTGGTGGCAGAAGTTTTTGTCGAAACTGTTCGAAATTGTCAGTGTCAACAATGCGCAGCATGTCTATAGTGTGTTTGTATTCATGTATTCATATGTGCTCCTTGTTGTTCTTATAGCTTCACAGAGAAGAAGAAAAGCACACCAACATCCCTGATCGGTTGAAAAACATTTTTTTATTTTACGACCAACATTAGCTGTACTTCTACTTGAGTGAAGGATGTGTGTACTTTTGCCATCTCTGGTCATTACACACTGATTACACTGTTGTTACGCTGTTATTACACTGTTATTACGCTGTTATTACACTGTTATTACACTGTTATTACACTGTTATTACACTGTTATTACACTGTTATTACGCTGTTATTACGCTGGTATTACGCTGTTATTACGCTGTTATTACACTGTTGTTCCACTGTCATTACACTGTTGCAGACAGCGTCGGAAATACACGAGGGCAAAGGGCAAAAATGCCCCTAAGAAATATCATTTTGCCCCTGATATCACTAGGAGAGGGGCAAAAATTGCCCCCAAAACAAACGTTTTGTAATTTTTTTTATCGATCCAGTATTTGCTTCAAAAACAACTTAAATTCGATGTTTGCTCCGGAGGCAGAAGCGCTCATTGCCACAGGCAGCAGCACTCGCTGCTCGCTTTGTGACGCATTTGACGTCAAACGCGTCACAAAGCAAGGGACTCAGCAGAGGAGAGCTCAGGCAGATAAACCAAGTGCACTAGCTGGGCGTAAAAAAGTTGGTCTTAACTCCTACGTCGGTCATACGTCCGACTTTGTGATTTGAATTTACACCAAGTGCACCAAGCTTGACAGACCACGGTCGTAGCTACGCCTGGTTTTAAGATGCACGTCCTTGTTGAAAATGCGAAAGCGTCGATCGTTGCCAATCAAAAAAAAAAAAAGTAAAAAGAATCTAAGAAAACACTTTGAATCTGTAGACTACTGCTTAATAATCTTATTTTTGCCATTTGGTGACAATTTCTCATATACTGTTAGCCTAAATAAGCATATTTATTATCTTGAACAAAGGTTAAATGTTATTTCACAATTTTCAAAAAGTGCCCCCAATTTTTTTTAAATGCCCCTGGATTTCAGTCAGTGGGGGCAAAAATTGCCCCCCCAAAAATATATAAATTTCCTACCCTGGTTGCAGAGATGGGAAGTAACAAAGTACAAATACTTTGTTATTGTACTTAAGTAGATTCTGTATTTGGTGGCAGAAGTTTTTGTCGAAACTGTTCGAAATTGTCAGTGTCAACAATGCGCAGCATGTCTATAGTGTGTTTGTATTCATGTATTCATATGTGCGCCTTGTTGTTCTTATAGCTTCACAGAGAAGAAGAAAAGCACACCAACATCCCTGATCGGTTGAAAAACATTTTTTTATTTTACGACCAACATTAGCTGTACTTCTACTTGAGTGAAGGATGTGTGTACTTTTGCCATCTCTGGTCATTACACACTGATTAGACTGTTATTACGCTGTTATTACGCTGTTATTACGCTGTTATTACGCTGTTATTACACTGTTATTACGCTGTTATTACGCTGTTATTACGCTGTTATTACGCTGTTATTACGCTGTTGCAGAGATGGGAAGTAACAAAGTACAAATACTTTGTTACTGTACTTAAGTAGATTCTGTATTTGGTGGCAGAAGTTTTTGTCGAAACTGTTCGAAATTGTCAGTGTCAACAATGCGCAGCATGTCTATAGTGTGTTTGTATTCATGTATTCATATGTGCTCCTTGTTGTTCTTATAGCTTCACAGAGAAGAAGAAAAGCACACCAACATCCCTGATCGGTTGAAAAACATTTTTTTATTTTACGACCAACATTAGCTGTACTTCTACTTGAGTGAAGGATGTGTGTACTTTTGCCATCTCTGGTCATTACACAGGGATTACACTGTTGTTACGCTGTTATTACACTGTTATTACGCTGTTATTACACTGTTATTACACTGTTATTACGCTGTTATTACGCTGGTATTACGCTGTTATTACGTTGTTATTACACTGTTGTTCCACTGTCATTACACTGTTGCAGACAGCGTCGGAAATACACGAGGGCAAAGGGCAAAAATGCCCCTAAGAAATATCATTTTGCCCCTGATATCACTAGGAGAGGGGCAAAAATTGCCCCCAAAACAAACGTTTTGTAATTTTTTTTATCGATCCAGTATTTGCTTCAAAAACAACTTAAATTCGATGTTTGCTCCGAAGGCAGAAGCGCTCATTGCCACAGGCAGCAGCACTCGCTGCTCGCTTTGTGACGCATTTGACGTCAAACGCGTCACAAAGCAAGGGACTCAGCAGAGGAGAGCTCAGGCAGATAAACCAAGTGCACTAGCTGGGCGTAAAAAAGTTGGTCTTAACTCCTACGTCGGTCATACGTCCGACTTTGTGATTTGAATTTACACCAAGTGCACCAAGCTTGACAGACCACGGTCGTAGCTACGCCTGGTTTTAAGATGCACGTCCTTGTTGAAAATGCGAAAGCGTTGATCGTTGCCAATCAAAAAAAAAAAAGTAAAAAGAATCTAAGAAAACACTTTGAATCTGTAGACTACTGCTTAATAATCTTATTTTTGCCATTTGGTGACAATTGCTCATATACTGTTAGCCTAAATAAGCATATTTATTATCTTGAACAAAGGTTAAATGTTATTTCACAATTTTCAAAAAGTGCCCCCAATTTTTTTTTAATGCCCCTGGATTTCAGTCAGTGGGGGCAAAAATTGCCCCCCAAAAAATATATAAATTTCCTACCCTGGTTGCAGAGATGGGAAGTAACAAAGTACAAATACTTTGTTACTGTACTTAAGTAGATTCTGTATTTGGTGGCAGAAGTTTTTGTCGAAACTGTTCGAAATTGTCAGTGTCAACAATGCGCAGCATGTCTATAGTGTGTTTGTATTCATGTATTCATATGTGCTCCTTGTTGTTCTTATAGCTTCACAGAGAAGAAGAAAAGCACACCAACATCCCTGATCGGTTGAAAAACATTTTTTTATTTTACGACCAACATTAGCTGTACTTCTACTTGAGTGAAGGATGTGTGTACTTTTGCCATCTCTGGTCATTACACAGGGATTACACTGTTGTTACTCTGTTATTACACTGTTATTACGCTGTTATTACACTGTTATTACACTGTTATTACACTGTTATTACGCTGTTATTACGCTGGTATTACGCTGTTATTACGCTGTTATTACACTGTTGTTCCACTGTCATTACACTGTTGCAGACAGCGTCGGAAATACACGAGGGCAAAGGGCAAAAATGCCCCTAAGAAATATCATTTTGCCCCTGATATCACTAGGAGAGGGGCAAAAATTGCCCCCAAAACAAATGTTTTGTCATTTTTTTTATCGATCCAGTATTTGCTTCAAAAACAACTTAAATTCGATGTTTGCTCCGGAGGCAGAAGCGCTCATTGCCACAGGCAGCAGCACTCGCTGCTCGCTTTGTGACGCATTTGACGTCAAACGCGTCACAAAGCAAGGGACTCAGCAGAGGAGAGCTCAGGCAGATAAACCAAGTGCACTAGCTGGGCGTAAAAAAGTTGGTCTTAACTCCTATGTCGGTCATACGTCCGACTTTGTGATTTGAATTTACACCAAGTGCACCAAGCTTGACAGACCACGGTCGTAGCTACGCCTGGTTTTAAGATGCACGTCCTTGTTGAAAATGCGAAAGCGTCGATCGTTGCCAATCAAAAAAAAAAAAGTAAAAAGAATCTAAGAAAACACTTTGAATCTGTAGACTACTGCTTAATAATCTTATTTTTGCCATTTGGTGACAATTGCTCATATACTGTTAGCCTAAATAAGCATATTTATTATCTTGAACAAAGGTTAAATGTTATTTCACAATTTTCAAAAAGTGCCCCCAATTTTTTTTAATGCCCCTGGATTTCAGTCAGTGGGGGCAAAAATTGCCCCCCAAAAAATATATAAATTTCCTACCCTGGTTGCAGAGATGGGAAGTAACAAAGTACAAATACTTTGTTACTGTACTTAAGTAGATTCTGTATTTGGTGGCAGAAGTTTTTGTCGAAACTGTTCGAAATTGTCAGTGTCAACAATGCGCAGCATGTCTATAGTGTGTTTGTATTCATGTATTCATATGTGCTCCTTGTTGTTCTTATAGCTTCACAGAGAAGAAGAAAAGCACACCAACATCCCTGATCGGTTGAAAAACATTTTTTTATTTTACGACCAACATTAGCTGTACTTCTACTTGAGTGAAGGATGTGTGTACTTTTGCCATCTCTGGTCATTACACACTGATTACACTGTTATTACGCTGTTATTACGCTGTTATTACGCTGTTATTACGCTGTTATTACACTGTTATTACACTGTTATTACACTGTTATTACACTGTTATTACGCTGTCATTACGCTGTCATTACGCTGTCATTACGCTGTTATTACGCTGTTATTACGCTGTTATTACGCTGTTATTACACTGTTATTACGCTGTTATTACGCTGTTATTACGCTGGTATTACGCTGTTATTACGCTGTTATTACGCTGTTATTACGCTGTTATTACGCTGTTATTACGCTGTCATTACACTGTTGCAGACAGCGTCGGAAATACACGAGGGCAAAGGGCAAAAATGCCCCTAAGAAATATCATTTTGCCCCTGATATCACTAGGAGAGGGGCAAAAATTGCCCCCAAAACAAACGTTTTGTAATTTTTTTTATCGATCCAGTATTTGCTTCAAAAACAACTTAAATTCGATGTTTGCTCCGGAGGCAGAAGCGCTCATTGCCACAGGCAGCAGCACTCGCTGCTCGCTTTGTGACGCATTTGACGTCAAACGCGTCACAAAGCAAGGGACTCAGCAGAGGAGAGCTCAGACAGATAAACCAAGTGCACTAGCTGGGCGTAAAAAAGTTGGTCTTAACTCCTACGTCGGTCATACGTCCGACTTTGTGATTTGAATTTACACCAAGTGCACCAAGCTTGACAGACCACGGTCGTAGCTACGCCTGGTTTTAAGATGCACGTCCTTGTTGAAAATGCGAAAGCGTTGATCGTTGCCAATCAAAAAAAAAAAAGTAAAAAGAATCTAAGAAAACACTTTGAATCTGTAGACTACTGCTTAATAATCTTATTTTTGCCATTTGGTGACAATTGCTCATATACTGTTAGCCTAAATAAGCATATTTATTATCTTGAACAAAGGTTAAATGTTATTTCACAATTTTCAAAAAGTGCCCCCAATTTTTTTTTAATGCCCCTGGATTTCAGTCAGTGGGGGCAAAAATTGCCCCCCAAAAAATATATAAATTTCCTACCCTGGTTGCAGAGATGGGAAGTAACAAAGTACAAATACTTTGTTACTGTACTTAAGTAGATTCTGTATTTGGTGGCAGAAGTTTTTGTCGAAACTGTTCGAAATTGTCAGTGTCAACAATGCGCAGCATGTCTATAGTGTGTTTGTATTCATGTATTCATATGTGCTCCTTGTTGTTCTTATAGCTTCACAGAGAAGAAGAAAAGCACACCAACATCCCTGATCGGTTGAAAAACATTTTTTTATTTTACGACCAACATTAGCTGTACTTCTACTTGAGTGAAGGATGTGTGTACTTTTGCCATCTCTGGTCATTACACACTGATTAGACTGTTATTACGCTGTTATTACGCTGTTATTACGCTGTTATTACACTGTTATTACACTGTTATTACACTGTTATTACGCTGTTATTACGCTGGTATTACGCTGTTATTACGCTGTTATTACACTGTTGTTCCACTGTCATTACACTGTTGCAGACAGCGTCGGAAATACACGAGGGCAAAGGGCAAAAATGCCCCTAAGAAATATCATTTTGCCCCTGATATCACTAGGAGAGGGGCAAAAATTGCCCCCAAAACAAACGTTTTGTCATTTTTTTTATCGATCCAGTATTTGCTTCAAAAACAACTTAAATTCGATGTTTGCTCCGGAGGCAGAAGCGCTCATTGCCACAGGCAGCAGCACTCGCTGCTCGCTTTGTGACGCATTTGACGTCAAACGCGTCACAAAGCAAGGGACTCAGCAGAGGAGAGCTCAGGCAGATAAACCAAGTGCACTAGCTGGGCGTAAAAAAGTTGGTCTTAACTCCTATGTCGGTCATACGTCCGACTTTGTGATTTGAATTTACACCAAGTGCACCAAGCTTGACAGACCACGGTCGTAGCTACGCCTGGTTTTAAGATGCACGTCCTTGTTGAAAATGCGAAAGCGTCGATCGTTGCCAATCAAAAAAAAAAAAGTAAAAAGAATCTAAGAAAACACTTTGAATCTGTAGACTACTGCTTAATAATCTTATTTTTGCCATTTGGTGACAATTGCTCATATACTGTTAGCCTAAATAAGCATATTTATTATCTTGAACAAAGGTTAAATGTTATTTCACAATTTTCAAAAAGTGCCCCCAATTTTTTTTAATGCCCCTGGATTTCAGTCAGTGGGGGCAAAAATTGCCCCCCAAAAAATATATAAATTTCCTACCCTGGTTGCAGAGATGGGAAGTAACAAAGTACAAATACTTTGTTACTGTACTTAAGTAGATTCTGTATTTGGTGGCAGAAGTTTTTGTCGAAACTGTTCGAAATTGTCAGTGTCAACAATGCGCAGCATGTCTATAGTGTGTTTGTATTCATGTATTCATATGTGCTCCTTGTTGTTCTTATAGCTTCACAGAGAAGAAGAAAAGCACACCAACATCCCTGATCGGTTGAAAAACATTTTTTTATTTTACGACCAACATTAGCTGTACTTCTACTTGAGTGAAGGATGTGTGTACTTTTGCCATCTCTGGTCATTACACACTGATTACACTGTTATTACGCTGTCATTACGCTGTCATTACGCTGTCATTACGCTGTTATTACACTTATTACACTGTTATTACACTGTTATTACGCTGTCATTACGCTGTCATTACGCTGTCATTACGCTGTTGGCAGAGATGGGAAGTAACAAAGTACAAATACTTTGTTACTGTACTTAAGTAGATTCTGTATTTGGTGGCAGAAGTTTTTGTCGAAACTGTTCGAAATTGTCAGTGTCAACAATGCGCAGCATGTCTATAGTGTGTTTGTATTCATGTATTCATATGTGCTCCTTGTTGTTCTTATAGCTTCACAGAGAAGAAGAAAAGCACACCAACATCCCTGATCGGTTGAAAAACATTTTTTATTTTACGACCAACATTAGCTGTACTTCTACTTGAGTGAAGGATGTGTGTACTTTTGCCATCTCTGGTCATTACACAGGGATTACACTGTTATTACGCTGTTATTACGCTGTTATTACGCTGTTATTACACTGTTATTACACTGTTATTACGCTGTTATTACGCTGTTATTACGCTGTTATTACGCTGTTATTACACTGTTATTACACTGTTATACTGCTGTTATTACTCTGTATTACGCTGTTATACGCTGTTATTATACACTGTTGTTCCCACTGTCCTTACACTGTTGCAGACAGCGTCGGAAATACACAGGGCAAAGGGCAAAATGCCCTAAGAAATATCATTTTGCCCTGATATCACTAGGAGAGGGGCAAAAATTGCCCCCAAAACACACGTTTTTTGTAATTTTTTTTATCGATCCAGTATTTGCTTCAAAAACAACTTAAATTCGATGTTTGCTCCGGAGGCAGAAGCGCTCATTGCCACAGGCAGCAGCACTCGCTGCTCGCTTTGTGACGCATTTGACGTCAAACGCGTCACAAAGCAAGGGACTCAGCAGAGGAGAGCTCAGGCAGATAAACCAAGTGCACTAGCTGGGCGTAAAAAAGTTGGTCTTAACTCCTACGTCGGTCATACGTCCGACTTTGTGATTTGAATTTACACCAAGTGCACCAAGCTTGACAGACCACGGTCGTAGCTACGCCTGGTTTTAAGATGCACGTCCTTGTTGAAAATGCGAAAGCGTCGATCGTTGCCAATCAAAAAAAAAAAAGTAAAAAGAATCTAAGAAAACACTTTGAATCTGTAGACTACTGCTTAATAATCTTATTTTTGCCATTTGGTGACAATTGCTCATATACTGTTAGCCTAAATAAGCATATTTATTATCTTGAACAAAGGTTAAATGTTATTTCACAATTTTCAAAAAGTGCCCCCAATTTTTTTTAAATGCCCCTGGATTTCAGTCAGTGGGGGCAAAAATTGCCCCCCAAAAAATATATAAATTTCCTACCCTGGTTGCAGAGATGGGAAGTAACAAAGTACAAATACTTTGTTACTGTACTTAAGTAGATTCTGTATTTGGTGGCAGAAGTTTTTGTCGAAACTGTTCGAAATTGTCAGTGTCAACAATGCGCAGCATGTCTATAGTGTGTTTGTATTCATGTATTCATATGTGCTCCTTGTTGTTCTTATAGCTTCACAGAGAAGAAGAAAAGCACACCAACATCCCTGATCGGTTGAAAAACATTTTTTTATTTTACGACCAACATTAGCTGTACTTCTACTTGAGTGAAGGATGTGTGTACTTTTGCCATCTCTGGTCATTACACAGGGATTACACTGTTATTACGCTGTTATTACGCTGTTATTACGCTGTTATTACGCTGTTATTACACTGTTATTACACTGTTATTACGCTGTTATTACGCTGTTATTACGCTGTTATTACGCTGTTATTACGCTGTTATTACGCTGTTGCAGAGATGGGAAGTAACAAAAGTACAATACTTTGTTAACTGTACTAAGTAGATTCCTGTATTTGGTGGCAGAAGGTGTTTGTCGAAACTGTTAGGGGGGCGAAATGGTCATGTCACAATGCCGCAGCATTCTAAGTGTGTTTTGTATTCATGTATTCATATGTCTCTTGTTCTTATAGCTTCACAAGAAGAAAGCACCCCAACCTCCTGATCGGTTGAAAAAGCATTTTTTTTCTTTTACGACCAACATTAGCTGTACTTCTACTTTTGATGAGGATGTGTGTACTTTTGCCATCTCTGGTCATTACACACTGATTACACTGTTATTACGCTGTTATTACACGGGTATAGCTGTTATTACACTGTTATTACACTGTTATTACACTGTTATTATAGCTGGTATTACGCTGTATTCCGCTGTTATACGCTGTTATTAACTGTTGTGTCCACTGTCATTACACTGTTCAGACAGCGTCGGAAAATACAACACGAGGGCAAAGGGCAAAAATGCCCCTAAGAAATATCATTCTTGCCCCTGATATCACCTAGGAGAGGGGCAAAAATTGGCCCCCAAGACAAACGTTCTTGGTCATCTACTGCTTCTTAGCGATCCAGTATTTTGCTGAATCGTAAAACACACTGTAAATTCGATGTTTGCTCGCTGAGGCAGAAGCGCTCATTGCCACAGGCAGCAGCACTCGCTGCATCGCATTTCGTGACGCATTT
>CM042873.1:723446-733446 GCA_023658055.1 Thaleichthys pacificus
AGATACCCCCAAGGACGCTTTGTATTATCTATGCAGTGAAGAAGTAAAAAAAGAAAAATATCACCACGGGTTAAAAGAAAGCCCAAGCAACAATACTTTCCTCTCAAGGAAACCTGCAGCGCGAGTCCCCTTTTCCTCCCCCACAGCTATTTACTCTCTGCTGTTCTTCACGGCTCCCAGAATAGCGAGAAACGGTTTCTCAATGCGTATATCGCCCCAAACTCAGAGCGAGAACAGGTTCCCATTCAGGAGTTTCCCTGAACCTTCTTTCACCAAGCGGTTGCCGCCGTTAAGCAATATCACACCATTGGGAATAATTAATTTCTGTAACAGACTATTCTAGGAAAGCTATCCTATTCTCCGCTGTCTCCTCAAACTGCAGGGCAATTACTATGTGTTTCACCACACCAATAACTATTTCACCCTAGCGCATGTCAACACACACGAGAGGGGACACGCCGACCCTAACAACCATAAGGAACAAAGTACCATCACGTAAACACACCCACCGATCAGTGCGAGACACACACACCCCACATTTACATAGGAATACATACACAACCACCACACACCTCATCCGCACACCAAATACCGGTTTTCTCCCACTGTCATCCGAGCCCTCACGTCACATTTCACACCAGCAGCAAAAAACAAAACACCTCCTTACTGCCACCCGCCCCACCACAGCAAGCAACACTTATACCCTCGTCCATAGTCTGGTTATGTTTCGACATCCGGGTTACACACCACACACGCATCTGGAACCACACACGACACATACTCTGGTGTACCAAACCAACACAAGGGGCACCACCCCTTTTTTTAAAAACAAAACAACCACCAGAAGAATCCCCTTGCACTTCACAGCGGCTTTAGTGTACTGGGTGGTGTGTGATGATGCCTGTGTGTGGGACGGGCGCGCCGAGGGGGACCTCAACACCCCCACTTACCTGCCTAAAGCCGGTAGAGGGGACAGACACGACATGACCATCGGCACTAAGTCAAACTCTGTTTTAATACCAGCCAGTTTTGGTTAACCACGGGGGGGGGAAAAAAAAAAAATTTAAGAACTACAGGGAGAATGCTGTAGTTAATCCTAGTGTGTACGTTCAATAATAAGTGGACGTGGGTTCATTTGCTCTGTTCGTCCTGGTGTTGTAGAATGGTGTGTTTGTCGCCTCAAGTCTATTATCGGTAAACTTATTCAGATAGGAAAAGACCAGGACACCCACCCACCGGCGCTGGGGAGGACTTCCCAAGTGGGAGACGTGGGAGAAAGACGTGGGACGGGGGAGACAGTGGGAGGTAGGGAGAGGGCTAAAGGAAGACGTGGGGGCGGAAGGAACGTGTGGGAGGCGTCGTGGAGGCAAAGTTTGGGATGGGGACACGGAGCTGGGAAGGCAAACTGAAGGCGTGGGATTGGGATGAGAGACGTTGGGCGAAGAGAGGAGACCGTTGGAGGACGGGAGGAAGGACGTGGGAGACGTGGGAGACGTGGGAGGCCTGGGAGACGTGGGAGACGTGGGAGACGTGGGAGGACGTGGGAGGCTAGGGAGACGTGGGAGACGTGGGAGACGTGGGCAGGAGCGTGGGAGCTAGGAGACGTGGGAGGCGTGGGAGGCTAGGAGACGTGGGAGACGTGGGAGACGTGGGGGAGACGTGGGAGGCTGGGAGACGTGGGAGGACGTGGGAGCTGGGAGACGTGGGGACGTGGGAGACGTGGGAGACGTGGGAGACGTGGGAGACGTGGGAGGCTAGGAGACGTGGGAGACGTGGGAGGCGTGGGAGACGTGGGGCGTGGGAGGCTGGAGACGTGGGAGGCTAGGAGACGTGGGAGACGTGGGAGGCTAGGAGACGTGGGAGACGTGGGAGACGTGGGAGGCGTGGGAGACGTGGGAGGCGTGGGAGACGTGGGAGGCGTGGGAGGATAGGAGACGTGGGAGACGTGGGAGACGTGGGAGACGTGGGAGGCTAGGAGACGTGGAGGCTAGGAGACGTGGGAGGCTAGGAGACGTGGGGAGGCGTGGGAGGCTAGGAGACGTGGGAGGACGTGGGAGGCTAGGAGACCTGTTATACAGGAGATGAATGAGTCACATCCTCACAGAGCCAAACACTTGGGCTGTGGAATGATTGTAGAAAGTATTTAGTGAATGGAGAATGTAATGTTATTTATTATTATCGAGAAAACCATCAGCCTATATAAATGATTCAGCATAAATAAAACATTGCACAAGACCTGTGGAATCCCTGATTCCTCTAAAGAAGAGCTCACTCTGAGTACAAGAACGGTGCATCAGTCAAGTCAAATGTAATATTATTATTGAGACCAACATTGTGCTCAAAAGATTTCACAAACGATCCTAATCGTTTGTGAAATCGGCGTACATCTGCCAAAGGTAGGCCAGATGAATAAACTCATCCATAACCTATAAGTAATCCACAAGAAGTGAAGTGTGTCTGCAGGTTGTGTGAACCAGAGAGGGCATGTCATCCTGTGTCAGCACGGTGAGGATGAGGAGGAGGATGAAGAGGAGGATGAAGAGGATGATGAGCTAACCCCAGCATGATGACCCACGCTGAGAAATCTGAGCGTCCTTGAAACCAGCATTGTTGGTCTTCTGTCACACACAACAGAGAGGGGGTTGTTAAAGTCTCTCCTCTCTGGTGGGTGTGTGTGAGTGTGTGTGTGTGTGAGTGTGTGTGTGTGAAGAGCGGGGGATTCTCTGGGGTGTGTGTGTGTCTCTGAAAGAGCACCAGTCAGAGTTTGGCTGCAGACATGTTCCTGAAACCTTCCTGAACCAAACATCATGGCTTGACAACTCTGCCACAGTCTTCACACGATCAGACGCAGGAAACCGATCCCTAAATAGCAATGATTCATCAGTTCATCCCTCACAATGCAAGTACAGAGAACACAAAGAGCCTCTATTTCCCTCTTTTTTTTGCTGTTCCTCCCCTTTAGATCTCTCTCTCCACTATCTTTCTGGTTCTCAGTTCCCTCCCCCTCCCCCCTCCCCATCCTTCTCCCTCTCTGTTTAAAGGTTCTCCCTCTCCCTCTCTGTTTAAAGGTTCTCCCTCTCCCTCTCTGTTTAAAGGTTCTCCCTCTCCCTCTCTGTTTAAAGGTTCTCCCTCTCCCTCTCTGTTTAAAGGTTCTCCCTCTCCCTCTCTGTTTAAAGGTTCTCCCTCCTCCCTCTCCCTCCTCCCTCTCCCTCTCTGTTTAAAGGTTCTCTCTATACCAGCTCTGTGATTTACTGGCACTGTTTAACTCCAGGGCAGCATCTTTTATCGTTACATGATCTGGAGCTGAAAGCTGGACAAAATGGAACCTGTGCAAGTGTGTGTGTGTGAGGATGTAAGTGTGTGTGAGAGAGAGTGTAAGTGTGTGTGAGTTTGTCTATGAGAGGGTGTGTGTGTGTGTGTGTGTGTGTGTAGGGGGGGGGGGTTAAGCCGGGAAGAAGGAGAATAAAAAAAACTGAAACGTTTGCCTAAGAGCAATTGAAATACTCTCAGCTTATTCAAAGGGTGTGTGTGTGTTTTGTGTTTTTGCGTGTGTGTTAAATGGCTTCTTCCTTGATGGAGCTAGCCTCATCACTAGGGAATGGGTTACACAGCACAATGTAAAGCTCTTAGCAGACATGCTGAACAGCCCAGCACATCTGAGGGAGAAGGGGAGACCAGCAGATACTGAGACTGACACACTTCAACAACTCTCTGTTCATCCCTCTGTCTGTCTTCTCATGTGCGTGTGCATGTTATGTGTGTGTGTATGTTATGTGTGTATGTTATGTGTGTGTGTATGTGAGTGTTATGTGGAGGGAGATTAAAGACAAAGAGAGAGCATGTGTGTGTGTTTGCTATGTGTATGTGTTTGCTATGTGTATGTGCCATTAAGCAGCCTGTCATGTTTTCACTCAACATGGCTGAAAGCCTCTCTCCCAGTTAGAGCTGCTCTGCTCCCAAACACCAGCTAGGACCCTCTCTCTCTCACTCCCTCCCTCTCTCTCACTCCCTCCCTCTCTCTCTCACTCCCTTCCTCCCTCTCTATCTATCCCACCCTCTCTCTCTCCGTCTCTCACTCCCTTCCTTCCCTCCCTCTCTCTCTCCCACCCTCTCTCTCCTTACCTCTGTCTCTCTCTCTCTCTCTCCCACACTCACCTCGCATTTACATGAACAGTATATCTCCGTACAATAGAGTGTGACCTAAATATCAACGCCGTTCAACAAACTGTGGAGATTAAACGGTATATCGTTGATCTGTTTCTGGAAGGATCTGGCTCACTGGAACAGGCCATGTGCAACTTCAGATACAAGCTACCGTTGAGCCGTAAATGAACGTCATTTTTGTGCTCTTCCAAAGATCAAACGCTGGGTAGAATGTGTGTGTCGGAGGTCAATGACAGTCCGATCAAATGGACTTCAGTCCTGGAGTGTTTTCAGTCAGAGCCCAACTAGAAGCTCAACAGATGAGGACTGGGTCCTGAAGGGATTCTCTAAAAAAGCCTCCTCTCTTCGTTGGCGAAACTGTTATTAAAATTAATGTTCTTGACTTGAATAACTCGTGTTTGGAACAGAGATGAACACATATTCGAAAAACTGCCGCTCTTAACCGAACCAACGTCGACTACTGGGATCTGTGATACGTACGCTAGCCACTGAACTACATCTCCGCTGGACATGGTCCATCCTGATATAGGCCGGACGGTCAGAGGAGCTACACAGCAGAACCACTGTCATGACTGTCCAATCACCGTTGCTTCAGTCGTCAGGGCGGTGTGAGACCAGGAACCCTCTACTCCACTCAACATTGCTGCTACGCTTGTTGCAAATGCTCTTAATTTTCTTTTTCAGAACGCTAAAACGATCGGCCACCATAAGCTGTGTTCCGTAAGCTTTAGCCAGTTAGCTTAGCCGTAGCCTGTTAGTCCAACTTTAGCCTGTTAGCTTGGCCTCAGCCCATTAATCTAGCTTTAGCCTGACAGTGTTGCTTTAGCCTGTTAGCTACTAAGCTTCAAAGGTAGCATGTGTGAGTCGCGCGCACGGGTCAAACAAATGTACCAGTGGTGTTCCGGAACACAGCAGGAGAGGAGAGGCTGGAGCTCCTGTGTTTTAGCGGTTAGAGTCTCCATTAAATGGATCTCCTGTCTCAATCAGGGAGTCAATAAAGACCCAGTACAGTCCAACCCTTAGGGATGTGTGTGAGTGTGTGTGTGTGTGTTGGGGAGGGGGGGGGGGGGGTTGGAAGTGCTCTGACAGGTGAGTGATTGAGTGCTTTCATTTTCCCCCAGCATCAAGATGAGCCACAAACATACACATCCAGAGAGACAGAAAGAGAGAGGAGAGGGAGAGAAAAAGAGAGAGGAGAGGGAGAGAAAAAGAGAGGAGAGGGAGAGAAAAAGAGAGAGGAGAGGGAGAGAAAAAGAGAGAGGAGAGGGAGAGAAAAAGAGAGAGGAGAGGGAGAGAAAAAGAGAGAGGAGAGGGAGAGAGGAGAGGGAGAGAGAGACAGATGGATAGCGATAAGAGGAGGAAGAGAGAGAGGTATAGAGGGTGAAAGACAAGGGGAGGGAGAGAGAGGAAGGAAGGGAGAGAGAGAGAGAGAGAGAGGAGGGGAGGGAGGGAGAGAGAAAGGGGGAAGAGGGAGGGAGGGAGAGAGAGAGAAGGGGGGGAAGAGAGAGAGAGAGAGGATGCTGCTGAATGCTTAAATTAGCTCTAAATGTTTGGATTCCAGCCGGGAGCTCTGACTGAGGATTTACCAGAGGTAGGACCAGAACAATGACTGTGTTTCCATCTCCGTATGCATGCTCACGCAGTCACACACACACACCCGCAAGCACACACACACACCTGCACAAACACGCATCTGCACGCACACACCTGCACAAACACGCATCTGCACGCACACACCTGCACAAACACGCACATACACACTTGTATAGCACACACACTCACACAAACACTTGTATTCCACACACACACACATACCCCCATTACATATTACCCCATTACATATTACCCCCCACACAACAACACAACCCTCCCTGGCCCCGACCATAGCTCCTGTACCCAGCCAGATGCCCTGACCATAGCTCCTGTACCCAGCCAGATGCCCTGACCATAGCTCCTGTACCCAGCCAGATGCCCTGACCATAGCTCCTGTACCCAGCCAGATGCCCTGACCATAGCTCCTGTACCCAGCCAGATGCCCCGACCATAGCTCCTGTACCCAGCCAGATGCCCTGACCATAGCTCCTGTACCCAGCCAGATGCCCTGGACCATAGCTCCTGTACCCAGCCAGATGCCCTGACCATAGCTCCTGTACCCAGCCAGATGCCCTGACCATAGCTCCTGTACCCAGCCAGATGCCCTGACCATAGCTCCTGTACCCAGCCAGATGCCCTGACCATAGCTCCTGTACCCAGCCAGATGCCCCGACCATAGCTCCTGTACCCAGGCCAGATGCCCTGACCATAGCTCCTGTACCCAGCCAGATGCCCTGACCATAGCTCCTGTACCCCAGCCAGATGCCCTGACCATAGCTCCTGTACCCCAGCCAGATGCCCTGACCATAGCTCCCTGTACCCAGCCAGATGCCCCGACCATAGCTCCTGTACCCAGCCAGATGCCCTGACCATAGCTCCTGTACCCAGCCAGATGCCCTGACCATAGCTCCTGTACCCAGCCAGATGCCCCTGACCATAGCTCCTGTACCCAGCCAGATGCCCTGACCATAGCTCCTGTACCCAGCCAGATGCCCTGACCATAGCTCCTGTACCCAGCCAGATGCCCTGACCATAGCTCCTGTACCCAGCCAGATGCCCCGACCATAGCTCCTGTACCCAGCCAGATGCCCTGACCATAGCTCCTGTACCCAGCCAGATGCCCTGACCATAGCTCCTGTACCCAGCCAGATGCCCTTCCCCTGGAAGGAGAGGGGGAGGAGACAGTCCTCACAGACAACACTGATGTTCCCAGACCGACAGCAGCGAGGGAAGAGGTCAGTCACCCCCTCCTCCCATCCCCAGTCTCTGATAAAGGCCTCTCTCCTTCCTTCCTTTGCTCTCCCTCCCTCCATCTCACTCCATCTCTCCCCCCACTCCCTCCCTCCATCTCCCTCCATCTCTCCCCCCACACCCTCCCTCTCCCTCCCTCTCTCTGCCTGGTGTGAGGGGCGTCTCATGTTACAGCTGTCTCTCAGTGTCATCGTTTAGACGGGGAGAGGGACAATGGCTGAGCGCCGGGAAGCGAGTGAGCCTTTCATGGCTGCCTGGAGGAGAAACAAGAGGAAGAGGCAGCAGTCTGAGGAGGAGGGCGGCCCTTCTGCACCCAGACAGCAGGAAGCACCTCCATTTCAGCTCCCAGGAAGAGATGGACTAGAAAACAGCTTATCTCTTCTCTGAGAGAGAAGTGGAAAGAGAGAGAAAGAGAGAGAGCGAGAGAGAGGGGGGAGGAAAAGAGTGATTGTCACCCTCTCCATGCCTCCCCCCCCCCTATTCTAACTTCTATAAGGAGTTGTAAACAATGTGATCTATTCTTTACAGTCACACTTGTCATGGGGATTAAAAACAAACACAAAAAAGCCACGCACAAACACGGAAGAATAGAAGCGGTAGAAACGTCTTCCCAGCGGAGGAGGGTGAATCCCGGCTCTGGAGGAGAAGCAGAGCAGCTCCGATATTCTCACACCGGCGTAGATTACCTGAATCCCTGTCTTGGTAGAGGTGAGGCTCTCTCCCTGACCTCGCTGGCTATAAACAGACTCCAGTAATGGCTAATCCAAAGGAGGATGCTGTATTTGGCTGCTCTGTTACAAGCTTGTGTAAACACCCTGCCACGCTGAGAGGATGACACAGCAAGACCATTTCCTCCTTGTGGACTCAAGTTGGAGTTCAAGTTAAACGCTGATATTTAATGATGGGAAGTTTGAGCGAACATGTTGACGGTTGCTTGAAAAGTATTTGGAACGAGCACGTAACTCTCACGGCAGGTCGTTGCGTCTGCGTTTGGCGTCTAGCTCGGGTCAGATATCAGGAGAGAAGGTGATGGTACACACAGGCCTGTGATGCCTGCTGACTGCTGCAGCCCTGCAGAGCACATCCTCTCGTTTTTACACTCCTCACTTCTCCTTGTCATTTCTCGCAGCGCTCACTCAGAATTAAATATTGAAATTCTGGCGTGGTTGCAGCAGTCTTTGCCAGCGCAGCTAAAATGAAAAGGCTTTGTGGCAGCAGTGACCAGATTTTAAATGCTGGAGAGGATCAATACATAAAGGAAGGCTGCTGAGGTGCAATCTCAGAGTGTGTGTGTGTGTGTGTGTGTGAGTGTGTGCGTGTGTGTGTGTGCGTGTGTGTGAGTGTGGCTGGCCATACCCATGGTTGTGTGTGTGTTTGTGCCTCTGCATTCCTGTGTGTGCTCGAGTGTGTGTGTGTGTGTGAGCAGGCACCAAGGCCTCATCCTTCCCTGGTCCAGTATCTCCACAGACACCCCTGAACCTCCGCAGCAAGACAACACAAACCACCTCATCTCCACATCTGTACGCCTCTCCCAGCCCCATTTGCATGTGACAATCCCCTGCATGCCGCTATCTGCTGTTTCAGCTGAGGAATGTAAAAGAGTCGATAAGCAACGAAAACCAAGCAGGCCAGCAAGACGCGTCCAGAAGCCCGTCTCCATTATCACAGCAGGGGGAGGCTGGGGGGAGGCTGGGGGGAGGCTGGAGGGAGGCTGGGGGAGGCTGGAGGGAGGCTGGAGGGGGCTGAGCGGCCGTGCGCCTGCTCAGACAACGTGACAGCCCTCCTCAGAGGGACGGAGGGAGGAGGAGGTGCGTGACGTGTTGGTCTCACGGGGGGTGGAGACGGAGGAGAGGATGCTAGGGAGGCCTGGACAGAAGCTCTCTCTCTCTCTGTCTCTCTCTCTCTCTGTGTCTCTCTCTCTCTCTCTGTCTCTCTCTGTCTGTCTCTCTGTGTCTCTCTCTCTGTCTCTCTCTCCCGTTCTCTCTCTCTGTCTCTCTCTCTCTATCTCTTCATCTCTCCCTCCATCCCTCTCTCTCTCTTCATCGTCTGGACACAGAGAACCTCTGGACTTGTGGTCACAGAGAGGAGAGCGCTCACGCTGTCTGACGGGTGCAGCTCAGCGGTTAGAGCGTTCGACTGCAGATCGAGAGATTGCAGGTTCAAATCCACCCCTGTGTGTTTCCGCAGCGTTTGGTTCTCACCAGCTGTGTTCGTGTCTGGGTGTTGTCATGTCAGCGTTCAGCAGACACTATCATCCAAAAGCAACGTCAATCTGCCATGAAACGCTCCACGTCTGCGCTGTCCCCCCCCCCCCCCCCCCCCCCCCCCCCCCCCCCCCCCCCCCCACAGTCACTCCGTCTCAGAGGGATGACTAAGTACAACACGTGGTTTTCTAGCGTAGCGACTGTCCCCCACCACCAAACCAAGGTCAGGAATATGCTAATTGTCAGTTGAAGAAGAAAATGAAGAGGATGTGAATAGTTTGTTAATAGCTACGAAGAGATACCATTTCTATGGATTTATGTGTTTATCTGTTCTGGATCTATCCGTAGCATACTAGACAAATCCTTTCTTCACAGGCAAATCAACCTTTTCTCCTTGCTGGGGAAGGAGGGAAACTGGCCTCCAGGCAGACTGCACAACAGAGAAATAACCTTGAGTTTCATCAAGGAACATTCTCACAGCCAATGATAATGGACGCTGGTGGGACGAACAGCAAATAAGCAGCTAATCGTCCCCCGACTAACATCAGCACGCCAACAGAGGGGAACCTGTGATTAGCATGTAGCATGTGGCCACGTTGAGTCTACATGCTACATGCTAGTTTCTACACTAACGCCTGTGAGGCCGTGATATGGGCTGTTAGGGTACGCCACTATCCGCCTCGCGATTATCAGGTCAACCTAAAGTACAGTGTGACTAAAATAGACCAGTAAAGCAAGGTGAAGTAGATCATCTTAGGACAAACTAAACAGCCAAGGACATTAACCTT
>CM042873.1:735946-920946 GCA_023658055.1 Thaleichthys pacificus
CATAAGAAATTAGCTTCGGGAGAGTAAGACCGCACTGGTAAACTCCACACCCTGGAAATGTAATCCTATGTGATCATGTTATTTAACACGTATGGCATGACAGCCAGTCCGCACCTCAAGGAAAAGCCGAGTCTGTTACAGTGAGACTATATGTTCAACATAAACGCCAACAACTGGCAGAAAATTCACATATGAAACAGTTTACTTCAACTGCACAAATTGATGAAAATGAAACAAGGTTTGTGTGAGCAATCCTACGGTAGATTATCAATCTGTATTCATTCAGTTATTATTCGTGTTAATCACATTAGTATGGTGTAAACCATGATAATATATCATAATCATGTCGTATATAGTCAATGCTATGTCTCTTAGATAGATCCAATAGTTAAGACACAATAATACATTTTTTTAAACATTGTCATATTCAAAGGCATATTCTGAAAATAAATAAAACAATTTGCCGACAGCTAGTGAAAAGTTTGTAAAAATATAAATCAAAAGGAAGTTTGCATCCCATTTAAATCTGTCATATAGCCTACAGTTATTAAAAAAATGTTTATATAGCCTACGTCACTTCAGGGCTATATTTAGTGTGACCGAACAATGTATATATGTATTTGACAAAATTATTCTACTAACTGCTACATTGAGACCATTTCCCTCCCCTCGGAATTGACATCAACAAATTGCTTCAATTGCCGACAATCGTGCATTGGCTACATTTTTCTTAAACTTCATATGACGTCATGATAGTAGTCTAACATTTCTTTCCGAGGTAAACTTTCTCTAGCCTGTGTAGCCTAAAACATGGGATGCGTTTTCATTTCAAGAGTGAGGTGCTTGGGGAATTTAAATCAACCAAGATGGCGAAAGGCTTGTTGTTTGGAAGGGCAGAAAAATGGAGGATATTGTAATGTACACAAAGGGATAAATTTCAACAACTCGACCAAGCAGCAGCTGCTCCTCGTTTGAGGAAGCAACAAAGATGTCGCGCGGACCAGTTGTAAAGAAGCCTCGAACTCGGCGGAAAATACCACACCGCTCAAAAGTGTTTTACCAATTCCATACACAATCTGTTGAAAAGGAAGAAGAGTGTATTTGTCCTTACTAATTATTTTATTTTCGCATTGAGGAACTATTAGCTGGCTGGATTTTGCCCTGTCTGTAAACGGACAGCTAAGTAGACCAAAGGTAGCTGTGTGCTTCCCACCTTCATTGACTCCCACAATATTGTGTCTTCGCGATTCCGGTCCAAAATAAATAACCGGATACAACAGCGCATTATAACAGCAGCATTTCACTACAAAGTTAACAATCTGAACTTGATACAACTGTTTATTTTGAGGCATAACTGTTCAATTTAACAGCACAAGAGAGGACACAAAGACGGTTCCGACTATCAGGTCACCACTGGCATGATCCGAAGAACGACAAGCACTTCGCTTTTTAATCTAGCAAAACTTTGTATTATTCCACAATCGTAGAGTATATAAACAGGATGGTTGCTTGGATTATCAGTCTAACTGAGATAACTTTATATCAATCTGCAATTGACGATTGAGGGACACACGCAGAAGCCAACGAAACTACAGATCGCACTCGAAAGAAATCAAGCCAGCTACACACACATCGCTTGTTCTATGATATAACAGAACGTCTTTACCCGACCTCGAAATAAACAGACACCTACCTTTACTTTCGACACTTCTACTTATTTCCAACGGGATTTTAGTTCAAGTAATACTTCGGAGAGCCTTCTGGTCTCTTTTCCTTAGCGATTTCGTTTTGGTAGAGGTCGGTAAGAGATGATAAAGAAGGGAATTGGGCAGTAATTGAGTCGCGGTGTGAGTGAGTGTGTGTGTTAGTTACTAAGAGCAGATTGAAGCGGACTCTTCTCAAGGTTTATTCAGCTCCACTTCAAGGAACCTAAGTGACGTCAGCCTACAAGCTGCCACAAAGAAAACTTAAATCTGTGCCTAATATATATATATTACTGCACATGGAAAAATGGCAAATTGTTTAAATAGACTTGAGTCAATATTTATACAGTGAGTATAACTCAGTAGAAGTCATGTAGCGTGAGTAAAACCAAAACAAACAGAACCATCCTCGTTTAACCTATACTGTATATGGGGAGATAGTTGCGCTAATATATCTATATTTAGTAATAACTCTAACGGACATGTTCTTGTCCCAGAAACCTGTTGTTCTAAAATTAGAATGATTTGATATAGATATGTTTCTTAAATAAACTCTAATTATTTTAGTGTCTCTTGTTGGTTTAGGTTATTATTTAGATCCCAGATAAGGATGAATAAATGTATACATGTTTTCTGTATATAATTCATTCATCTTTTTCAGATTTTTCTTTTTTTGGGGGGCCACCAAACTTTCTGGATTGTGGTTCCTTAAAAATACTTCCTTTCACATGTTAAAACAAACAACAAAAATGTTGAGTGAGAGTTATCAAAGTTTATCATCTTCAAATATTTTGACACATGTGCAACTCCTGCAGAATTTCATTAGGGTTTTGATAGAACAAGCAAAACTGTAATCTCTCTATATGTTTGTGTGCCCCCAGAGAGTATTGTGTAATATTTGATCAAAGGCTCCTGTACCCATCCATATCATTGAAATGAAGGCACTTACAACAAGAACCAAAAGCCCTTTAGTTTCTATTACAATGCATTAGCCTCCTCCCTCCTAAAAAAACAGAAAAAAAAAAGAATACAGCATAAATAATCAGGATAGTAGAGAGAGATCTCTCTCTAAGCTAGAGATCAATACACTGCCAGGCTAAGTCGCCATCTGTGTCTAATTGTATCTTGTATTCTAGCTCCTTCTCTGGAAACACAATAAGCAACAGGCTGAGCACAGGCTCTATGACCCAGACGGTCTCGAGACATGGCTTCAGATTATTTTCATTCAACTGGAAAACAACAAGGGGGCGGGGTGTGTATGTGTGTGTGTGTATGTGTGTATGTGTGTGTGTGTGAGAGAGACAGAGAGGGGGTTGAACATGGACTGGACAACTGTTTGCCTGCCCCACCCTTGAAAAGATAACCAGTCCAAAGATGAGCTTGCTGAGTGTAGGACTGCCCTGCTAACTGCTGTCTGGACAGTCGACTAATCATAGATGTATTGTGTATGCTTCATGAAGGGTTATTACAGGACTTATGAACTTATAGTCACAGCCTGACAGACCACCGATGATTGAGTAATAAACCAATATTAGTCACTGGTAAATCCATACAAGTGCATCGTAAAGAAGGTTATTGATGTATATATTATACTGTATGTTTTCTTGTTTTGTTACGTTATTTATTTCACTGTAGGCATTTAATAAAAATGTGATTACAAATTAAAAGGACAAATCATGTCGGTTGATGGGTGCATTATCTCTGAACAACACTTGGCCTTTAAGTAACTGATACTTTTAAATTATGCATACATATTATCTCTCAAGGCTGCAAACGTTTATATATATTCTATATTAAGTCATAGAAACATAGCTTTCCCAGTGTTTTTCAGAAACCAGTCCTTGTTCAGCTGTCTGGTGCATAAAAAGCCATTTGATACAAGCTTGTTCTCCATGCTCTTTGGACATTGATTTTTTTTCATCCCCCCCTTCCATTACCTGTTGGGGGTGTTGGACCTCCTCTCTCTTCCTGTCCTCTCTCTTCCTGTCCTCTCTCTTCCTGTCCTCTCTTCCTGTCCTCTCTCTTCCTGTCCTCTCTCTTCCTGTCCTCTCTTCCTGTCCTCTCTCTTCCTGTCCTCTCTTCCTGTCCTCTCTCTTCCTGTCCTCTCTCTTCCTGTCCTCTCTCTTCCTGTCCTCTCTCTTCCTGTCCTCTCTTCCTGTCCTCTCTCTTCCTGTCCTCTCTCTTCCTGTCCTCTCTCTTCCTGTCCTGTCCTCTCTCTTCCTGTCCTCTCTCTTCCTGTCCTCTCTTCCTGTCCTCTCTCTCCCTGTCCTCTCTTCCTGTCCTCTCTCTTCCTGTCCTCTCTCTTCCTGTCCTCTCTCTTCCTGTCCTCTCTTCCTGTCCTCTCTCTTCCTGTCCTCTCTCTTCCTGTCCTCTCTCTTCCTGTCCTCTCTCTCCCTGTCCTCTCTCTTCCTGTCCTCTCTCTTCCTGTCCTCTCTTCCTGTCCTCTCTCTTCCTGTCCTCTCTCTCCCTGTCCTCTCTCTTCCTGTCCTCTCCCTTCCTGTCCTCTCTCTTCCTGTCCTCTCTCTCCCTGTCCTCTCTTTATGATGCAGCTGAGAGCAGAGCCAGTGTCTTCCCCCTCACCCTCCCCCAGCATCACCAGAGATGAGCCAGGAGAGAAGACTGTATCTGTGTTTGTCATCCAGTAACAGGAGGGATGACTGAAGCTGTGTTTGTCATCCAGTAATAGGAGGGATGACTGAAGCTGTGTTTGTCATCCAGTAACAGGAGGGATGACTGAAGCTGTGTTTGTCATCCAGTAACAGTGAGGCACAGGGATTTTTAATTGCGTTGGAGAATCTTCATTAAAGAGAGCGCATGGGGGCGAGTTTGAAAAAGGCGGGGGTGGGTTGAGGGGGGGGGGGGGGGGGGGTGCTGGTGTGTGTGTGTGGGGGGGGTTGTGTGTGTGTGCTCTTAGCAGTGTCATTAAATGAAGAAGGCACTTGCAGCCAGGCCCTCTTTGCATGCACAGCGAGAGTGGCGGCCGTACCTTGGTCATTTGTAACATAATAAGTGCCTCCACAATGACTGCAACACCAACAAGCCCGCCACAGGGAACACGGGGGGGGGGGAGGGGAAACACACTGTCTCTCTAAAAAGGATTTTTTAAGAGTCTTGATTAGAAAGTATAATGAGACACTAAGAACTGGTAAAAAGAAGATATCCCCCGAGACTGATGGAAAACAAATTAATGTGGTGATTTGGATTTAATTATTATTTTCTATTAGTCCACGGCAAGACAGAGGTAGCCATCAGTACAGGGAGCCGTGCTCGCATTTATTGATTTTTTGACACATTCAGGGAATACAGATTCATCTATCCCCACACAACCAGTAATAACACGTAGACCTTCCAGCAGCTCCGAGGCCTTTAATTTGAGCTCACATTTCTGTTACAGACTAAAATAGGCTTCTCACAGAAAAAGAAAACTGGCCTTAGGTTGTCTCTTAATATAATTGAATTAAAAGTCGCTCTTGTAATGCCCTATAAAGTACCGACTGAACAGCAAATTCTGCAATTAGGATTAAGATAAAGACTATTCCTCTGACGTTATATTTGGTCATTCAGTGATTATCTTTGTGAAATGATGACTTTAAGCTATTATGTACAAATCTTTATCTGACGCATGTCTCATGTCATCTTTACAAAATTACACGGGATAAGATAGGACAGAGACTCTGAGCAACGACTCACAAAGTCAATTAATTGAACTGCCTGCAATTCTAACACCAGGGACCAATTGCCTACAATTATAGCACACTATGTGTGCTACATTACTATAACCAATACATTTAGATGTCTTGACACTCTGCAATTAAGCCAAGATGAACATAGCTATTGATCACTGTCGTCCATCCCTGGCTGAAAGAAATGTGTAATAAATATGGCCGCCGCTGTTTCCCCTCCCCTGTTCCTGAACGGCCCACAGGAGTGGAGCTAGCCTAAGTGGCTCATGGGAATTCACTGTGACAGTGAAGAATGTATCGACCTTTGACCTCAGCGCAAGGCCATCTACAGGAGGCGGGTCAGGGGATGTTAGAGGAGAGATGCTTTGTACCTTAAGTGTTTTTGGACCCGGCAAGCTCTTTTTAGTTGTCCGTCACAATGCCTGTGGAGAATATATACAGTGAGTTTGGTCATGATGCAAATATGCAGTGGTCAGAGTAATACAGTAGTTAACTGCTGCTTCATGGAAGGAATTTACTATTGTAGTTTCTTCCTGTAAAGGGGAAGCCCAGGAGAAAAAATAATCGTAATATAAGTATCCTTACAAAGTGTAAGCATGTGAATTTACAAAAGCAGTACATTTTAAGTGGATTTTCATTTGTGTAGAAAATGACAAATGAAGATGTATTAAGCTCTCATTTAAAACATTTAAATTATATATAAGTATACTCTTTTTCCACTTGTGAGTGTTAATGCAAGGTGAGATGGATAGAGAAGTGAAGCTGTTTGTTGCATGATGTAATAGCCAGAAAGCAGAAATCATGTAATCATGGTAGCAGAGTTGTAGTGAATGATTCACTGATGAGACACTCAAAGACACAGGCAGCAAGATAGAGCAAGAGAGAGAGAGAGAAAGAGAACTAGGCGATAGATAATGCTAGTGTGTGTGTGTGTTTGAGTGTGTGTGTGTTTGAGTGTGTGTCTGTGTTTGAGTGCAAGAAAGAGGGAGAAAGAGAGAGGGAGAGGAGCAAGAAAACATATTGTCGTGCTTCTTTTTCTGGGAAAGCAGAGTCATTAAATTGGCAAGCCGGGAAAGTAGAGAAGCCAGCCCCTGAGCGGAGAGTGAAACATCTCCTCAGAGGATGACATCACAGCTCGTCACCATGACCTCCACTGAGACAAGCGTCCAAAAAGACAAAACAGACAAACACATCTTTACCCGGATCAAAGGTAGACAGCATGGCAGAAGATCCTCCATTTGTCAAATGCGTTCCTGACAGACTGGCCAAGAAAGACAAATGTGTGTAGAAGACTGTCTATACTAACCGATGCAGATCACAGGCTATTGTCCATATGACATGCACTTAGCATGTTAAGAAGACAACTGGGGGATAATAATTGTTGGCCAATGCTCGCATGTGCATTTTTCTCACTGAGGGAAGAGGGACTTGTCCATTGAGGCGACATTAGCAAGATTGAAATGGAGAGAGAGCTGGCTGAGTATGGATTGACTACTCTGAGAGGGATAGTGAAACTAAATCTGAGGACAACTAGAGTTCTGGATCTTGGCAGATAAAACACATAGTAATATGTCACTGGATGGTTAGGGGGGTCTTTAAACTGCAAGTACATTCTTCCAAGATTGGCTTTCACTTTCAGTGCCTGCCAACATATGTTAGGTTAATTTAATTTGATGGTCGCTTCATATGGTTTTAAACTATTTTTTTTCTCCAAGAAAAGTGTTTGCCTGAAGCATTTCTCTCCTTCAGGTAGTCACCACTATGCCGCCAAGCACACAGGACGACATCGACACAAGTTGATAACATTAAAATTGGCTTAGGGCAATCTTTTGGACAAAGGCTGTCTTTTGTTATGTAAAGTGTTTCCGGTGTGTGGGGGCCAAACTCTTGTAGAATAAATACAGCACAGCCATGACATCTATTTCAATTATTCAAACAGTACAGCACCTCAGTTTAAGACATCTTTAGTACAATAAATCTGTGCAGTTAGAATTCAGTGCTCTCCTCAAAGATGGTCGTTTTTCTGCCTTTTTGACAGCTCCCCTTCTTGATCTAAAATGACACATAATTCACGGCTGGTGAATCCACAAGTCTCACTCAACTGAGATCTTTTGTCATTGTTTCTAAAGCAGTGTTACACGGTCTTTTGTGTCAGCCTGTCTTAGTGCTTGTGCAAATTGGGCCTGTTTTAATTAAAAGTGGCAGGTCGCTGCTTCTACAGGCAGAGCTGAAGCGTTCTAGACGACCCTCTGTGATGCCTGGTCAGAAATAGGCCACCACAGCACCCAGTAATGATCACCACGGTGACATCACCGCTCTCGAAATGTACGCTCTCCTTTTCCCTGCGAGCTCCGGTGAACAAAGAGGAGGATCTGAGTGGGAGAGGCAGATGTCAGGAGAAGAGGGCATATGGGTTTCAGCAAAACGAACACAAACAAACGTTTCAGCTTGGAGTCTCACGCTGACTCAAACTTGATTAGAGGTGAAGAGCTAATGTTTCACAAGTGCCTCTGGTGAGATTTCACCTGACAAGATACAAGGTTCTAAAGATACAACAGTTGAAAGTGAAAAGTTGTTGTACCAAAACAGCACCGACCAATCGTGATTTAGCAGAACTCCTCAGGTGTTTATCTACATTCTTGGTGAAGGATTGGCTTCAAGCAAGCAAGCAAAAACAAGGAATCAAATATGGTTCTGGTGAACTGAAACAAAGTCGACACATGCAGACGACCTCTGTGTTCTGGACTGTGACCCGTCAACATGTGCTCCCAAGGGTTCACACACGCGTCTGTGGTTCAGAAACGTTTCTGACTGATCTGTAAGTGTGTCTGAAGCAGGTCTGTTAAAGTTTGCTGCAGTAAGGGTGACACGGTTGGTCTTATTAAACAATTTAATTTTAAGGCACTATCTCTCTCTGTTCCAATAGAATATCTGGGAATTCAAGTAAGCTACTCAAACTCATTTTCCCAAATCACAAGTAACATCATCTAATTTCCTGTATCCTCAAGGATAGTGTTTCAAGAATTCCACTCATGTGATTCACACCGGTTTCAAACCAGGAAATAAAAAAATTATCCTAGAATTCCTTTTGTCTTTTTGCTCCTTCCTCCAAGGTTAGACTTGAGGCATCCGTTCTGTGTGCTGGAGACTGCCACGGTATTGTCCTCTCCACTGATAAATTAACCTTTGTAGTATATTCATGTGTCTTTGGGAACTGAGAAGGGAAATAGTTTTTTCGGGTCCCAGAGAAACCGTGGGAAAATACGGGACTGTGGAAGAGGAAAAGCAGAAATGTCCCAGGGCATTCCTTTGTGATTACACATAGCTGGAGAAATCCAGACATTCTTGGAAACCGTTCAGTGTCTTTAGAACTCTTTCCATCGACAAGCCCGATACAAAGCCCACTCTTAAAGTCATAAGCACAGTTGTTTACAGTTGCTAACACGACACGTTTCCTCATGCTCGAGGTGGAACTAGCTCGGCCGTTCATTCACAGACTACGGGTTCACACGCGAGCTGGAAAACTCCATCTTGACGTCTTCGTGTAGACAACATTTCTATTTTGAAAGAGATGGTACCCCCTGATGGACAATGTCACTCCCTGTTCCCTGTTAAACATTCTGAGAAGCAGTTCTCAGGAATGTTCCTTTGTTGTCCAATCAGCACAATTGGGGGAGGAGAGCGCAGTGAATAGAGACATTGGCCTCCGAGACCTGTAATGGTTTCAGACTACTTTTCATTAGTGATGGATCCAGTGAAGAGAAACGTCCACATCGAGCCCGACAGAATGAACAGTTTCACTTGTCGTTCAACAATCACGCTGTCTCAGGTTATCTTGTCTCCAGAACATTTCAATCTCCAGAGAAGCCACACACGAGAATGATACACCGGGCATTGCTCCCCTGCAACGCTTCCCAGGTCACGAGGTGTCCTTTTTGTCAGCAATTAATCAGTGGCACACAACACTCTCTCTCCTTCACCTCTCGTTCGCCTTCGCTGGATATACGCCTGACGGCGGCCCCACTATGTCCATGGGGTTAATAAGGCCTGTCTCAGCCAACCCATGTATGAGCTGTGTTGAGCAAGCACGATGAGTATCTTGTTGACCTTGCACTGTAGACTACATATTCAGTTGTTGTTCTACACCTATGTTCACCCTTCGAGACCAAAGTGATTTCTGAACCGCATAGTAGGCCTAATGCGTTAAAATCATGAAATCGCACCACACACTTTATACATTTCATTAATATAAAGTGATATTGGTATTATGAGGCTACGAAAAGGTATTACACTTTAAAATTGTCAATGTGCCAAACAGTGATGACTTGTTAATTTGTTGTGTTCAAATATGCAGAGTTGGCTGAAATACTGCCAATATTATTTTTATTTACCGTGATGGAAGAAAAAGCGCACCATATGAATTGTATTATAAATACAGAAAACAAATATTAAGCATGAAAGCGTAGGAAGCTAATATCCGTCATCTTGTTACTTTATATAGGATTTACTGTCATTACAGGGTCAACAAATACATTTATGTCAATGATTAAAATTAATCTAATTAGTGCTGTTGGCAATGGCTTTAATTACCTCTCTGCCAACACAAACATGAAGCTCCAGAATGCAAATAATGGAAGAGCACAATCTGTTTTCCAAAGTGCTCGTGCAAAGTGTGAGGTAGGCTACTGCGCCCTCTAGTGAACATGTCTATGAACAACCGGAAAATGCAATAAATAATAGTTTTTTCCAGTTTTGGGCACATATGTTCTCATTTAATTGTTCACATTAATGTAGTCTTTAAGTTATTGTGTTTTCATTTTTATTATTTCTGAAAGCAGTTTTGATACTGTTTTTTTTTGTACTCGTGCCTAAGACTTTTGCACAGTAGGCTACAGTATTTTTCTTGGTGATCCAAATCACCAAATCATCTTTAACAACATGTCATCCTCTTCTTCATCACGATCATCATCATCTACACAGTACATTTTCTCAACATCTTCTTAAATTAAATCGCCAATAAACCTGTTAACTGATCAACCTCCACTGGTCCATATGTAAGAGGCGGGTTCAAGGTGGCTAACACACATGTTATTGGCTAGAGCACATGCCAATAACTCTTTGCTTTTTACGTATTTCCTTTTGGTGTCTGGTTCCATTGTTGTCACACGGCCTTCTGTCAGGGACAGCTAGAATAGTCCCATCATGGGGGGCGAAAATGACTGATACACTGTGATAGGGACGATTTTATATTAATAAAAAAGGCCGAAGCATAAATACAGATGTAAATACTAGCCTACATAAAGTTGAAGTGCGTTGTTTATTGGTTACAATAACGAGTTAAAGCAAAAAGTGTCATTGGTCTACTATCATGATAATTAAGTAAACATTGAAGTCATAAGAAATAATTGTGCCAAAGTCTTCAACACAGTTGCATTTTGAATTTTTATCACAACGTTTTGCAAGCCAGGTGCTATGTCGGCCTAAGGTTCAGAAGACTATAAGACACGTTACCTGGATTCGTCAGTTTAAATTCGATTATGGACATGCCGAAGACTACTTAACATCAAAATAACATTCTCAGATTAGCGCCAAATCAAAGATCTAACCTTATTGTTAAGTTTAGAGTGTACATTTTTGTTGTACTTTTTGTTGTACTTTAAACGCTATTTTGCAATATTTACAAAACAACAGCCAAAAATACATAGTTTCCGGGTCCGTACAGCAGAAGGGGAAGAGGCGGATCTTCAGTGCTCTATATAAACACACAGACGCCATCGTTGTAAAATTTCAATGCAGAATCGTGGAAGTAAAGGTGAGATTGTGTGTTCATGATGACATATTTAGGCATCATACTGTGTTCAGAATTTCGACGTAACTAGACTGCAAACATAGATTTACACGTCGAATTTACTTGACACCTTGCACGATTTTTTTTTTTGCATCGCGCAAGCTTCTTTGCTAGAACAGTGACATGTAGCAAACTGCAAGGCTGCTGTCAACATAAAGACATATACACGGGCTGCCTCTGTTTTCGCTAACCTAATTTTAGGCGTGCTTAAATTAGAATAATCTAGCTACATGTCGTTCGACTACAATAGTTAATTAGTAGTTAATTTTAGGGCTATGTCTGGAAGTGTTATTCAGTTTAGTCGTTTTTGCTGGCTAACCAGCAAACTAGCTTTGTAACATTGCGTTGAGGGCCACATCAGAGCAGATAACAACAGCTCACTGCAGCCAGATACTTCCTGTTTGTGTAACTTGTCTATCTAGTTGTTCTTCTATAATCACGCTGGAACATAGACATTGATTTTGTTGTCACTTGGATTACTGTTAATAAACGACGCTTTGGGGCTAAGTCTTGTCAACAGGACACTTTACACAGCCACGTTATCGCTAGTACAGGACATTTTTTACGGAGTTGTCCGTGTAGGTTGGGCGTCTTTTAGGCCAAGTGCTGTACAGAGTCAAACTGCAGTCGTACATGGGGATTGCATTAGCTTGCAACGCACCGCACATTTCGTAAAAACACGTTGTAGTGAAAACAGGCGTTGGTCAGATCCTTTCTGAGGTGACACCGCAAGGCCTTGCTGACAGGCCCTGTTATGTTTTCGTTTAAAGGCTCCAAAGTTTTCCTCAGAACTTTGCCCCCAACCCTGAAGTAGATAACGTGTCAATTACCTTTCAACATGACCTGTGTGTGTGTGTGTATATATAAGGGGTTGTGGTTTTTTACTAAGGATGACAGGTTCCAAGGAGAAAAGTAAAACTTAAGTCTTCAGCAACCAGCTGCAACTCTGATCAATGCTGTTTACTGCTAAGTCTGAGTGTTGTAGCTGAGCTGGCAACTTTAAGGTTGGTCGCCAGCCACAATGTTGGCAGACGTGGTTTGCGCAGGTGCACTCTGATTCGCCAGCCTTAACGGTTTGACCAAGTTTAGCATCGCCTAGGTTTTATAACGTTGAGTTCAGTCCAGCTCGCGCCCCTTGCTCACAACGGCAATGGTCTATTTTAGGGCAGTTGTGGGCAGCATTACTATTTAAAGCAGAGCACCTTGGCCCCTTAACTAGGTCGTCTATCAGACTGAGGCACTAGCAAGGAAAACACAAGCAAGCTAATGAAACTTTGCTTGTTTTCCTGAGCAGGATCTGGGTGGGGCAGGCTTCATAAGAGGAGAGATTCGCCTCTCCCTGCCTCTCCCTGCATGGTGCCTCTGTGGTCCTGCCTGGCACAGGAATGTAGCGTTAATAAATGATGTTGCTGTAGCTGTCTCACGTCCAGTCCCTCTCTCTCTCCCTCTCTCTCTCTCTCTCTGGAAATGTCACAATCAACTTCTCCAATCCGGTTCCAAGGACATGCATGTGACTTACTGCTCTGACTGTGTAGAAACATGCTGCTATCTGCTGCCTCAGCACTCCTGCCATGACTGCCACCGCCATCAGATCTCACCTGGCTCTGGTGTCTTCCTGGTATCAGCTGTAGGTGACAAGGAGTCACATTCTGAAGCTGGTTTAAAGGCGCCATCAGTGACACATGCAGGACTTAGTAGGACTGCCTGAATGTGTCATGTGCCTAATTGGAAGTCATTAATGTACTTTTTGGTAGTAAGATTCTCTCTCCTTTTCTGTTGTTGGTTCAGCAGTTGGATCAGTGATGGATTCCAACCCTCGTAGGCTTCCCTTCACGGTGTCCAGCTCGTCTTCCTACTCTCCGTCCTCCTCTTCCTCCTCCTCCTCGCTGAGGCCCAGCAGGCTCTATGGGAGCAGCAGCAGCATCCCCAGCAGGGACAGCTACACCCACGCCAAAAACCTCAAACTAGATGCAGACTACAAGGTGAGGAAGCGCCCTTCAAGCTAAACGAGGCTTTCATTTATAATTGAGCTTTTAATGAGGTGCAATGATCTGTATTTTTGAAGTACCAAGTATTTTGTTTAGAACGCGTGTTTACTTAACCTGTTATCTTTGGGTCATTCTGACCCATCAGTCATTGTGACCCACAGTCGTATTGCGACAACTTTACCGCATACAAAAACAAAGTGAAGCATTTTCTTTTAACTGTCTCAGACCCCCCCACATTGCGAAGGTTAAAAGAAAATGCTATTTATTTGTTTTTGTATTGGGTAAACACAACGATGGTTCGTTGTGAACCTTTGGGTCATGTGACCCGAAGGCAGCACAAGGGTTAAGTGTCGTACACCATCAGAGGAAGCATTATCTTAAGTTCTGGCTGCTGTCGATGGCATGCAAGGTTAGGAACACCAAGAACAGAAAAGCCAACATTTTCTTTTGACTGACAGGAGAAGGGGGGAGGGCTGGATCATTTTGTTATCTATTAGTTGGCGATTCTTTCGAATCATTACATTTCTTTTGAGTTGTTCCCTTCCAGCGTAGTGGCTTCATGGTGGAATAAAACCACTGACCTTTCGTTCTGAAGCAGGCCGGCGCCCTGTTTAGGTCCTGCCGTGTGCCCTCCCCTCTCCCAACTTGTTTTCCACGTGGCTCTCGTCTACATGAGGGCCTGTTGTTTAAGATTCCAGGTCGTTCTAGTGAGTTCTCCCCTGACGGGACCCCTCTGTCGGGCCCCAGCGCGACGCTCGCCTCCCTCATGGGTCTTTTTATAGGCCGGGCCCATTCCTGGGAGAGCAGCCAGGAGCTGATATCAGCCTGCTCGTCAAGGACGGGCCTCAGATAGGGTTACCTCCGGCCCGCCAGCGCTCAGCTGGGGTCTACAGGAGGGGAAAACAAACAGGCTGTGATGTCGGCGACACGTGTGGTAAACACACCTGGAACTCCTGAGCAGACTCCTGCACACGCACACGCGCGCACAGCACACACACACACAGTGCCTGGATAGATCACATACCTGTACATCCCATGACTCTCTCTCTCCTCTCTGTCCCCCCCACCAGAGCTCCTGGCTTCAGCTCCCGTCTCGAGACTATACCCCGTCTGATGTCCGTCCCTCCTGGAAGACCCCCTCCACGGCGCGCGACGCCCCCTGGTCCCAGAGCTCCCTGTCCAGCCGGAGCAAGCTGGTGGGTACTGACTGACCTCCAGGGTCTGAGGGGAGGAACACAAGTGAAACACTTAAACAAAGATCAGTTCCTGTGGTTGAGTTTGGTGGAGCAGCACATTTACATTTAGTCATTTAGCAGACGCTCTTATCCAGAGCGACTTACAGTAAGTACAGGGACATTCCCCCCGAAGCAAGTAGGGTGAAGTGCCTTGCCCAAGGACACGTCATTTGGCACGGCTGGGAATCGAACTGGCAACCTTCAGATTACTAGCCCGACTCCCTCACCGCTCAGCCACTTGACTCCCCACATGACTCTGTCCCCCCTGCAGACTGAGTCTGAGCGGAGGCTGGGCACGTACTCTGGCCTGGTCGGCTCCTCAGACGATGGAGACACCAAGAGAGCCAAGCTGTCCTACATGAACCGGACTTCATCGTACACCAGAACCCCTTCCTCCTCTCTGAGCAGCTCCTCCTACACCTCCCCCCTCACCAGCACCTCAGGTACACCTCCCCCCTCACCAGCAGTCAGTAGAATCAGTCTATTCATGTTTTGAATGCTGCAGTAGATGGGGATATTCATGGAATATGACATTAAAAGCCTTGTTTACTCACTCCACTGATTTATTTTACCCCCCAACTTGTCTTTTCCACCACACAGGTGAATAACAAACTGCCACCTTGTGTTTAGATTCCTCCTGGAGAACATACCGGCCTTTGTCCCACACGTCCTCGTCCTCCTCCTCGGAGGCGCTGCGCTCGTGGAGGGAGCGGGAGCAGAGAGCTGACGGAGGCCTGAAGGAGACCAGCTACAGGAGTAGCAGCCTGGGGCTGGGCTCCTCCCTGTGTAGGCCTCCACCCCTCACGCAAACACACACACACACCACACCCTTGATCTCTGGCTCTACTTAATATCCACTATCCTCACGTCACTTTGCTCCCAAGCCAGCAGAACGCAGCGTGAGGACGTCCCGTCAGAACAGCAGACCATCCTCACTCTCCTCTCTCGTTTCAGATCGTCCAGACCGCCTCTCCTCCAGCTACGCCCAGGGTGCCCGGCCCAAAGAGCCCCTCTACTCCACCTCCTCCACCTCCTCCTCCTCGGTCCGCGAGGGCTCCTCCCTCAGTCGCCACCTCTCCTCGGCCTACCAGCCATCCCCCCCGGCCCGAGACCCCCGCCCCCCTGCCCGCTCCCTCTCCTCTTCCTCCACCTCTTCCTCCACCTCTTCCTCCACCTCTTCCTCCACCTCCTCATCCACCCTTCGTTCCTCCCTGCAGCAGGTCAAAGAGGAGCACCCCCCCACTCCGGCTGTCTCCTCCTCCTCCCAGCCCTCCTCCTCCTCCTCCTCCTACTGGTATTCCATGGCCTCCAGCCCCCCGGCCTCCAGCCCCCCGACCTCCAGCCCCCCGGCCCCCCGCCCGGCCCCTGAGGGTGGAGACTCTGACGGCCGTCGTTCCACGCGCCGCCTTCTCTCCCGCCTCTTCTCCCGGCGCTCCAGCCAGGACCCCGCCCCCCCTCCCCTCCCCTCCTCTCCTCCCCCCGCCCCCCCACTCCTCCCCTCCTCTCCTCCCCCCGCACCCCCATCCCTCCCCCACTCCTCCTCTTCCTCCACGGATACAGCTCAGGCCTTCGCCTTCCTCCGGCGTAGCTGCCAGGGCCTCTCCCCCGCCCAGGAGAGAGAGCCCCCCCGTGGAGGACCGAGCCAGCCCAGTCAGGAGGCCTGGCGCTCGGGCAGCGAAGGCCCCGGGGGCCCCTCCTGGCTCCGGTCGCGCTGCACTCCTCTCTTCTCCCGCCACAGGAGGGAGGGGCGCGACGAGAGCGCCCTATTGGCCAGCAGCAGTTCGGAGGAGGGCCTCCGAGGCTCCCAGTATCCAACCAGGAGACGGAATGAGCCCGAGCCCAACCCAGAGGAGGAAGATGAGGACGATGGTGAGGGTGCCGCGGGGGTGATGGCCGCTAGCGCAGCCCTGCAGGAGGAGTTGAGAGTGGCGGGGAGGAGCCAGCGACTGGCCCGGGTCATGAGCAGCCCGCTCACCCTGCGAGGCATGATGGCCATTGACATGATGGGCGTGGCCAGGAGCCAACCAGAGGGCCAGGAGAAGGACAAGCCCGCCCCTTCCAGAGATCCAGAGAAACTGCGCAAGATCCAGGAGAGGTGAAGGATCTCTGATCTGACAGGGTTTGATGGGTGTGAATCAAAAGTTTAACACCCCCCATCCTCAGTCACATTTAGATCTTCTCAATTATCCATTTATAGGAAAATCTCAGGTGACTCTTTCAATTGTTAATTTTCTAACTCCTCTCCCCCCCCCCCCCCCCCCCCAGCCTGCTGCTGGAGGACAGTGACGATGAGGAGGGGGATCTGTGTCGCATCTGCCAGATGAGGGAAGAGTCTCCGGCCAACCCCCTGATGGTGCCGTGCCACTGCACAGGCAGTCTGCAGTTCGTCCACCAGGACTGCATCAAGCAGTGGCTCCGCTCCAAGATCAGCTCCGGTACCCAGGCCCATCCTCTAGGGTCCTCAGGACACCAATCCCACAGTGTTCAACTAGATTAGATGTTTGTTTTTATTACCTTGAAGTGACAAACGGTGCATGTAGGAAGGGACCAGGTCTAGGGTTGATGGGCTCAGCAGGTGATTGGTGTTGTGGTGTGTGTCCTGGAACAGGAAGTGATCTGGAGGCCATCACCACCTGTGAGCTGTGCAAGAAGAAGCTGCAACTCAACATCGAGAACTTTGACATCAACGAGCTGTACAGGACCCACGGCAGGGTAGGCCTGCTACACACGCACCACACACACGCCTAAAACGACTTGTTTTAAACCTAATAGTTTCTGCATACCAGCAAGTCAGTGTTTCCTTACTATCACATTGTCTGAACTCCCTCTCTCTCTCTCTCGTCCTTTCTCCCCCCCCCTCCAGTCAGAGTATGAGTTCATCTCCTGTGGGCTGTACCTGGTGGTTCTCCTACACCTGTGTGAGCAGAGGTTCTCTGACGTTCTGGGAGCAGCCAATGATGCAGGGGTAAGAGAACCACCTCCATCACACAACTGTTTGTTTAGGGGGGAATTTGAACCTGCAACCTCTTGATTCTGTCTCTAATGCTCTACCTCTCAAGCTGGGTAATGCATGTAGACACCATCTGTATACAAGGACACCGGCCTGAACAGCCACATACTAATACTGTAGACATGACACCTTTTTGATCAAATCTAGTAGCAATAGGATTATTTGGTAATCTGAGTTTGTTGCCTACATTCATGTCACTCAGAAATGGGGCCAAAGAACTACTGAATCACACTGGTTGAAATGCAAGCAGACATGTTTGATACCCAGTGTGGCAGGTGTCCTTGTTCTCAAACTATTCTCCCCTCTCGCTCAGTTCTTCAACCTGGCGAGGACCCTCCACGAACACATGGACAATCTGGAAAGTACGTTTCTAAACCCACTCTCCCTCGTGTGTGATATTGGCGGTAGTGAGTTAGCCGAGCGGTTGTGATGCTAGCGGTAGTGAGTTAGCCGAGCGGTTGTGATGCTAGCGGTAGTGAGTTAGCCGAGCGGTTGTGATGCTAGCGGTAGTGAGTTAAGGCCGAATTATACTTCTCCGATTCCGTTACGGACGGAGTCGGACGGATTGGTTGAATTTATAGTACTCCGAAGGCTGTGGGTGCTGAAAACACTTCACTGCCAGAAGAGTAGGTGGCGCTGCACTGCGATGCTAGCTAGGTTATCGAAAAGTCGGAGCAAATTTACAAATTAACCGTTTCATCAATAAAATAAGCACATTTTCAGCAACTACACTGCCCATTTCTCGTCACATTTTAATTCAGATGCTGATTTACATGTACTGTTTAGCTAAAATATGAATTATAAAAACGTACAGCAATGGCGGTCAAAGGATTCTGTTCGTCTTGTTGGTCACGGCAACCCCGCCCCTGACGCAAGCGGTTCTTAATACGGACCAATCACAGCCAAGGGGTATCCGTAAAATGACGGACGGACAGTCAGGAAAATCAGGAGGTGCACGTAGAGCTCTCCGAGAGGCACGGAGAGGGAGTTCCTCGTCGGAGAGGGCGTTCCCTGTGTCCGTCAGGAACACAGGGAAGTATAAATCGGCCGGTGTTGTTGGCTCCAGGTGATCATGACGCTGCTTCCTGTTCCAGGTTCCTATAGCGACTCGGACGAGGAAGAAACTCAGGACACCCGGCCCTCTATCGACTTCTGTGACCTTGACGACGACCTGGAGGATTGATTAGTAGAGGTGTGGGAAATGTGATGTGTTCTAGGTGAATGGTTGTGTTTGTTTTGTCTGTCTTATTTCAATGTAGTGGTATTGTTTTGCTTGGCCCTAAACAATGGTTTTCTTTATTTTACTTATTGCAATAAAGTTTTGAATGTATAACTAGCATGTTTTGTTTATATAACCTAGATTTGATTAAATCTACACCAAATGAAGACGATGATTTTCAGGGAAAAACAAACCAGTTTATTGAAGCAAATGTCAGCAGGGTTGCAATTTTGGATTTTCTTAAGTATTCATTGAAACATTTTGCGGGTTCACCTTTTTGATATGATTAAGAAGCAACTAAAAGAAGCAACTAAAAGACGGGTATGTCACAAGTCCAAAGCATCTTTGGTTTGTTTGGAAAACAAATTGATATTTACAAGGCATTTTACAGCAGTTGAGGCAGTTTCAGGCCTCTGCAGTGCGCTTGGCTCAGGAAGCTAAATCCTAGTTGGCTCTCGAACAGAACTATTGTGCATGAAGACGGCAGGAACTGCTTGTAAGGCAACACTTGTAGGAACACAACTTTTTTTAAAGTGCATCATTATCAGTAGCTTTAGTGCAAAGGACAGGAAAGAGGCAGTCTAGCTCAAACCCAACAAGACGTTATAAATCAAGCGGATCGTTCTAGAATCTAGAACTACGCTTTGTTCTGCGGTTCAGCCGTTATATAGTAAGATTGGATGTCCGCAGCGTTTGCTGAGGAAGGGTTAACTCGGCACTCCGGTAAAAATAAACTCGCCCGAATGATTACATGACTTCCTACAGTAATATTCCAATCCACATAACTGAACATTTGCAGTGGTCAATATTTACATGACTATCAACAATACTTTCAGCTGACGTACCACTTAAGACTTTCACTCAAACCAAATCGTGTAAGAATTATTCACAGGTCAGCAGAAGAGGGAAACAATCACTATTTGAAAGTGCAATGCAGATACTTTTCTGCAAGAATTATTCATTAAAAAGAGTTTGAAAAAGTGTAGCCAACCTTTCTAAACGTACAAAAGCAATAAACAAGTTAAACCAGACGATCCAGTGCTTAAATATTAACAGCCAAGAAGCCATTTCAATCCTATCTGACGGCTTGTTCCACAAACACTGGACAGACCAGCTTCCTCATTGACATTCAGATTTAAAACAACTGCACTTTCAGGTCACACAATCCTGTCAATATTTACAACTTAAAAGACACTTCTTGGTCTGTCTACCTTTGTGGGGGGGGGGGGGTCAAGGAAATAAATAACTTGTCGTCAAGGCTGCGCTGTCATGTTTGGGGTTTGTGTGGGACAGCATCACTCGTCCTCGTTGATGATGCTGGTCGTGTCGGCTTCATCGAAGTTCCTCTTGTACCGGACGGTGGAGGAGAAGCGCGTGCGGTTCTTCTTGTACACGATGAAGACGACAGCAGCCAGGAGACTGAGCAGGAGGATGATGAAGAAGCCCAGAGCCACGGGCAACCCTCTCGACCCTGCGCAGAGAGAGAGAGACACAGAGAGGGAGAGAGACACAGAGAGAGGGAGAGACACAGAGAGAGGAGAGAGACAGAGAGAGAGGAGAGACAGAGAGACAGAGAGAGAGAGAGACACAGAGAGAGGGAGAGAGACAGAGAGAGACACGCACACACACACACAGAGAATCAGCTAGGGTGTTCTCTCTTGGAAAAGATGACCTCTGATTTCACTTGAGGCTCGTCTTAGGTCAGTCAGCCTTGATGTGTGCGTGTAGTGAAATCAGTCAGTCTTGATGTGTGCGTGTAGTGACATGTGTTGGCTCCTCTCACGTGTGCTGGTCTTGCAGACGAGGCGGCTGAGGCTGTCCTTGCAGCTGACCGTGGTCCAGGATCCTGCGTCCGTAGACAACATGACCACACAGGGGGGCCCCACGCCCCGCCCAGACCCCCAGACGCCCGGCCCAGACCACTGCCCGCCCGGCCCGAAGTTGGAGAAGCTCACTGTGGATCCGTCCATCCAGGACACTGGCTGTCCTGGATGAGGAGAAGAGGAAGAGAGACAGGAGAGGAGGGAGAGAGAGACAGGAGAGGAGAGAGAGAGACAGGAGAGGAGAGAGAGAGACAGGAGAGGAGAAAGAGAGAGACAGCAGAGGAGGGAGAGAGACAGGAGAGGAGAGAGAGACAGGAGAGGAGAGAGAGAGACAGGAGAGGAGAAAGAGAGACAGGAGAGGAGAGAGAGACAGGAGAGGAGGAGAGAGACAGGAGAGGAGAGAGAGAGACAGGAGAGGAGAAAGAGAGACAGGAGAGGAGAGAGAGAGACAGGAGAGGAGGGAGAACAGCAGGAGATTAAGGATCAGGTGAGGAGTTCTAACTGTGTTTCATTGGTCAGAGTCAACGAACGCTCTGTATCTGGGCCAGGGTCAGTGGTCGGCCCCTGACCCAGGGTCAGTGTGCGTACCCTCTGTGTCCAGGTCCAGACCCAGCCAGGCGCGGCTGGTGATGAGGGGGTTCTTCTCCATGTAGTCCCTCACAAAGTCATTCTCCTCCATGGTCTTGATGGTCAGCACCTGGGCACCTGGGGACCAATGACAGGCGAGCATCTCGTCACCGTCGTCCAATCAGAAGTGACAGCAGAGACAGGTCAGAGGTCATGAAGGGAGAGGGGAAGGAGGCTCACCCAGACTCAGACAGATGTCCTTGGCCTGCTCCATGCTGTAGACCGAGTAGTTGTAGAAGGTCATGTCGAAGGCGTAGCAGTGGTCCTGGAACTCCACCCACCTCGACAGGCCCTGGCTCTCTGGACAGTAGTTGGTGGTCGTCGGGGGCAACTGCTGGGTGGCTCCTAGCAACCCCGCCACAATGAGAAAAAAATGGTATTAAGTGTTAGTGTAGTTTATTAAAACAAAGTTTGAGGTGGCTGGTTGGTGAGGGAGATGTGTGGAGGGAGGGTGTCGAGGCTGTGTGAGGGTGTAGAGGCTGTGTGAGGCTGTGTGAGGGTGTGTGAGGGTGTGTGAGGGTGTAGAGGCTGTAGAGGCTGTGTGAGGCTGTGTGAGGCTGTGTGTGGTCTCACTCTGAAAGGGGGTGGAGAAGGTGGTGTTGTAGCAGATGGCTCCGTCCACGGTGTCGTGGCAGTCCTTTCTGTCCCAGGCCCCGGAGGGCGTCACGAACACGCAGCCCTTCAGACCCGGGCTCAGACGCTGGTAGTCGTTCTTTGTCCCATCAGACCACTCGTACACAGAGCCCTGCGCCTGCACACACAGCACGGTGTCACCCCCCACAACATGCTGTCACCCCCCACAGCACGCTGTCACCCCCCACAACATGCTGTCACCCCCCCACAACATGCTGTCACCCCCCACAGCACGCTGTCACCCCCCACAGCACGCTGTCACCCCCCACAGCACGCTGTCACCCCCCACAGCACGCTGTCACCCCCCACAACATGCTGTCACCCCCCACAACATGCTGTCACCCCCCACAGCATGCTGTCACCCCCCACAGCACGCTGTCACCCCCCACAACACGCTGTCACCCCCCACAGCACGCTGTCACCCCCCACAGCACGCTGTCACCCCCCACAGCACGCTGTCACCCCCCACAACATGCTGTCACCCCCCACAGCATGCTGTCACCCCCCACAACATGCTGTCACCCCCCACAACATGGTGTCCTCTACAAAAGCACCCCCCTCCTGGGTCACTTCATAGTCACAGAGGGTTTACAAGTGAAAGCATATTATATTATATATTTATTATTATGTTACTTGAGGCTGTGTTGACGGTTTAATATAAAAGTGTAATATTATTATTCTCACGTCCTGACTGGACAGGCCGATCCAGAGAGGGAATCCGTCTCTCCTGGCGATGAGCTTCACGTGCGCGTCGTTCTGGGCGTCGTGCACGCTCGCCAGGTGCCCCCCCTGGGCGCCGCACGCCCCCAGCGCCTCGAACCAGCTCAGCTTGCTGCGCACCACCGAGTAGCTCAGGTTACCGTAGCGCTCGTACGCACTGGACGACTGGTTGTAGTCCGCTTTGGAGTCTGGAGGGGAGTGGTAATGTGGAGGGAGGGGTCAGTATCTGTTCACTACACAATGTTGTGTTTGTGTGTTACATTACATTTAGTCATTTAGCAGACGCTCTTATCCAGAGCGACTTACAGTAAGTACAGGGACATTCCCCCCGAGGCAAGTAGGGTGAAGTGCCTTGCCCAAGTGCCTTGCCCAATTTTGGCATGGCCGGGGAATCGAACTGGCGACCTTCAGATTACTAGCCCGACTCCCTCACCGCTCAGCCACCTGACTCCCTAGCCACCTGTGTTGGGGGGGGGGGGGGATGCGTACCGTTGTCCAGTTTGCAGGCCACGATGCTCCTCTGTTTGAGGGGGTTGAAGAGGCGAGCGTTAGTGAACACCTCCCACTCTCCGTCTGTGTTGAGGGCGGCCATGAAGTCTGTCTGCACCAGGGGTCGGCCGCCCCGCCAGTTAGAGAACTGCACGTTAGTGCCGTCATACCACTTCATCTGCTGGTCTGGGGACAGACAAGGTCATACAAGGTCACACGCTGGCTACACGCGCACACACACACACCTCAAACACTCTCCAACACACACACACACCTCAAACACTCTCCAACACACACACACACACACCTCAAACACTCTCCAACACACACACACACACACCTCAAACACTCTCCAACACACACACACACACACCTCAAACACTCCAACACACACACACACACACACCGGCGTGGTCAGCGAACAGCCCCAGCCAGACAAACTGAACCAGGTTACTGAAGGGCAGCAGCTGCTGCTGGATGAACTTGTTCTCCTCAGCAGTCCTGATGGTCAGGATGTCAGCGCCCGCATCTGCAGACGCACGAGAGAGAGCGAGAGAGAGAGAGAGCGAGAGAGATAGAGAGAGCGTGTAAGAGAGAGAGAGCGAGAGAGAGCGTGTAAGAGAGAGAGAGAGCGAGAGAGATAGAGAGAGAGCGAGAGCGCGAGAGAGTGAAAGGAATGGATTTCTATAATTCTAAAACGTTATAAATATCAACTACCAGGTGTCAGTGCCTTCCCTCCCTCCCTCCCTCCCTGCCTCCCTCCCTCCCTCCCTCCCTCCCTGCCTCCCTCACCTAAGTTCTTGCAGGTGTTTTGAATCTGTCCTTTGTCGAACTCGTCCCACCTGGACGAGCTCAGCTGGAAAGTGTAACAGTTCTGCTTAAAGGGGATCCAGTTGGGTCCGCCGATCTTGTGAGGACATTTCACAGCTCTGTCCTCCGGCGTTGCAACGGTCTCGTCTGAAATGGAAGGGTTGGAAAGGACGTTTCTCTCTTCTAAGAGTCAGTAAACCCCGTAGGTCACAGAGACACACTTCCTGACTGGATCCAGGGGGGTCTTACTGTTGGGGATGTGGCAGACGGCTCCAGCCAGCACCTGGTGGCAGGGCGTAGCCCTCCAGAAGCCCTGCATGTCCAGGTAGACACAGGCGCCGCTGCTGGGCTCCGACGACCAGCGGCTGAACAAGGTGTGGCTGTGGTCCGTCCAACTGTAGTGCACCCCCTCCTGGAGGAACACGGCGACACGGTCATCAACAACAATAACATCAACAACAAGATCAACAACACTAACTAGTCCAGGAGAACGTACGTCTTGGCTGATCAGGCCGATCCACATGGGGCTGCGTGCTCTGCTCACGTGCACGCTAAGGACAGCCTGCTGCAGGGCGTCGGCCACGCTGGCCAGGTCCATGCCCACATCCCGGCACGCCTCCACCGCCTCGTACCAGGTGAGGTTCTGGTGCAGCAGCTGGAAGGTGTGCTGCTTCACCTGGAAGGGCTCCGTGGAGACGCTCGGAGCCTCAGGCTTCTCTGGGAACGCAGCGGCAAAGAAAAACTGTGTCTGTGCTAGCTGTGTGTGTGTGTAATAAGCATGTGTGCTGTGTGCAGTGTAAGTGTGTACCTTGTGTGTGTACCTGCATAGTGTGTGTGTGTACCCGTGTTGTGTGTGTGTGTGTACCTGCGTAGTGTGTGTGTGTGTGTACCTGCGTAGTGTGTGTGTGTGTGTACCTGCGTAGTGTGTGTGTGTGTGTGTACCTGCATAGTGTGTGTGTGTGTGTGTACCCGCGTTGTGTGTGTGTGTGTGTGTACCCGCGTTGTGTGTGTGTGTGTGTACCTGCGTAGTGTGTGTGTGTGTGTACCCGCGTTGTGTGTGTGTGTACCTGCGTAGTGTGTGTGTGTGTGTACCTGCGTAGTGTGTGTGTGTGTGTACCTGCGTAGTACTGGCAGAAGGACAGAGTGCTGTGTGTGTGTGTACCTGCGTAGTACTGGCAGAAGGACAGGGTGCTGTGTGTGTGTGTGTACCTGCGTAGTACTGGCAGAAGGACAGGGTGCTGTGTGTGTGTGTACCTGCGTAGTACTGGCAGAAGGACAGGGTGCTGTGTGTGTGTGTGTGTGTACCTGCGTAGTACTGGCAGAAGGACAGAGTGCTGTGTGTGTGTACCTGCGTAGTACTGGCAGAAGGACAGAGTGCTGTGTGTGTGTACCTGCGTAGTACTGGCAGAAGGACAGGGTGCTGTGTGTGTGTGTGTGTGTGTACCTGCGTAGTACTGGCAGAAGGACAGAGTGCTGTGTGTGTGTACCTGCGTAGTACTGGCAGAAGGACAGGGTGCTGTGTGTGTGTGTGTGTGTACCTGCGTAGTACTGGCAGAAGGACAGAGTGCTGTGTGTGTGTGTACCTGCGTAGTACTGGCAGAAGGACAGAGTGCTGTGTGTGTGTGTACCTGCGTAGTACTGGCAGAAGGACAGAGTGCTGTGTGTGTGTGTACCTGCGTAGTACTGGCAGAAGGACAGAGTGCTGTGTGTGTGTGTACCTGCGTAGTACTGGCAGAAGGACAGAGTGCTGTGTGTGTGTGTACCTGCGTAGTACTGGCAGAAGGACAGAGTCTTCTCGTCGGAGCAGGAGGTGTAGTCCCAGGAGCCCAGGATGGAGGAGTGGGGGTCACTGGGGATGAACACACACAGGTCCATGCTGTCTGGGTCCAGGGTCTACACACACACACACACACACACACACACACACACACACACACACACACACACACACACACACACACACACACACACACACACACACCAGGATCACAGGCTCAATAACAACACAGGGAGACAGGGTGCAGCTCAGTGGTTAGAGCACTCAACTGCAGATCAAGAGCTTGGCAGGCTCAAATCCTCGCTTTTGACTAAGGTGTCTGCTAAATGAACAGAGAGATGTCAGTGGGGGGGGGGCAGGGAAGGAGAACTTGCATTGACGACCATGGGTCTGAGGAGGCCGTGAAGCAGGGGGTTAAAGTTGAGGAAGGAGACCGCTGTGTCGTCCACCCACTCAGGCTCCGAGTGCCTCAGCTTCAGCCCGATCCAGGAGGCCTGGGGCTCCGCGGGGAGCAGCGTGGTGACAAAGTCTAGCAGTGACACACACACACACACACACACAAATACATACACACACCTTGTCAACAATCGTTGGAACCCAGTTCTAAGCCCACTCTGCAGGATGCAGCTGTGAAGCTGTTTGTTGCCCTCAGTCTGTGCTTATTGTAATATCGGCGTTGATGTTATTCTTGTTTGCGATGTGCCTGGTAAAAATACAGAACGTTCCTTGATTGTCGTCAGAACTTCTGATCCTTTATCTTCTGTTGTGCTTTTTCTACACAGACTATTTGTACTTTGCTTAGGATAACGGCGTGTGTTGAATGACGAAGGTGCACATGGAGGTTCAGGAGCAGAGACCTACCCTGCTCCACCTGGTCAGAGATGGACAGCAGCGTTCCTGTCAGGGACTGGCAGAACTCGTTAGCTTGTTTGAACGTGACGTCTCTGGGCTTGACCACCTTGTAGCACTGGAGAGACACAACAACACATTAGATGTTGTTATACTGTGTGTGTGTGTACAGTTTATACTACACTGTGTGTGTGTGTGTACAGTTTATACTACACTGTGTGTGTGTGTGTACAGTTTATACTACACTGTGTGTGTGTGTGTACAGTTTATACTACACTGTGTGTGTGTGTGTACTGGCAGGTGTCAGGCATTGACCAACCTTGTCTCTGAAGGCGATTGAATCGTTCCTGCAGGGCGTCCCCCAGGGGTGGGGCTGAAGAGGGTTCCTCTCCACCAGTGTGCTGTTGTGTCTCTCACACACAAATGGCAGGTGGGTCCCACAACTACGCTCGTAGTCTGGTTTGGAGGAAGAGTGTGTATGTGAGAGTGTGTGTGTGTGTGTGTGTGTGTGTGTGTGTGAGTGTGTGTGTGTGTGAGTGAAACAGAGGGAGAGGTTGTCAGTAAAACACCACATGAATGATCAGTCAAGCTCTGTGGAGGGTCACTTATGTCCAGACTTCCCAACGCCCCAGTCTGAGGTGTGAGCAGGTCACAGCTCTACAGCCTCTACCTCTGGACAGGAAACAGGAAGTGATGCGTACCTGGGAAGAGACTGCCCAGTCTGAAGGAAGTACACCGGCCCAGGAAGTTCTGGTGGAAGTGTCTCATCTGGTTGAAACTGAGGAGACATCTGTTCATCAGCCTCTGGGGTTCTTGCTGTGAATGTGGAGTGTGCGTGTGTATACTATGTGTGTGTGTGTGTGTGTAACTTACGTCATAGGGAAATAACTTCCTGGATCCCTCAGATCAACCCACCAACTAGTCACTGGCACCTGCTCAGTGATGTCACAAGACACAACAGTGAAGGCAAGGACAACAACCCACACACACACACACACACTTGCACTTGTGTCCACACGCACACACACTGGTGCTCACCTTGGGCAGGTGTGTGTTGATGAGCCTGGCTGAGTCGAAGCTGCGGGGCGAGGCCAGCCGGCTCCCGCTGGAGGAGCAGAATAGACTGGCCTCCTCGTACGGCAGCACAGGCTCCGACACCAGCCAGAACTCTGACCTGTCCATGAAGAAGGACGTCTGGTGGTGGCCGTCTGACACACACACACACACACACACACACACACACAATCACGTTCCTGCGCCCTGGAATTAACCCTGCTCTTGACATTTGTACTTTTTTTGTGTGCACACGAATGTGGCATGTACATTTAGTCGTTTAGCAGACGCTCTTCTGGGTGTGAGAGTGTAGGGGTGATGTCTGGGTGTGGTGTCTGGGTGTGAGAGTGTAGGGGTGATGTCTGGGTGTGAGCTGTAGCTGTCGGTTGAGGTTCTTACCAGGGTTGTACCACTCTGGGGTCAGAGGAGTCCTTCCTGTTGAGACAAAACCAATCACACCATGAACTGAGACCATCCAGTGACCTCTGACCCTTGCTCCTATTACCCCAGGTCGTCAGGGGTCATCAGAGGCACACACACAGGTGCTCGCAGAGACATACAGTACCACTCAAAAGTTTGGACACATTTTCCCATTCAATTGACACTGTACTGTAACACACACACACAATCTCACACACGTAGACAGAGACACACTCACAAGCACAGATCGACAGGAGCGCACACACACACACACACACACAGTGTCTCATTTTACCCCTGGGTATCTGGCAGACCCACTCCATCTTGGCGTCACAGTGGAATGGGGAGGTGAAGAAGGGCTTGGGAGGGGGGTCTTGAAGCAGGAAGAGGAACAGGCTCCGGAACGTTCCTCTCGTCGTCTGTCGAGGAGGAACAGACAGACGTCACCTCCAGAGGAACTGATGCTGGCTGGATGAGCAGCTCCGTCTCTCTGACGAGGGCTGAGGGTGTTACTCACAAATATCTTCACTTTAGATAATAGATGACCTGAATTCAGATCAGCAGTTTTCAGACTTACAATAGTCTCTCTATACAGACCTCTCTCTCTCCCCCTCCCTCTCTCTCTCTCCCCCTCCCTCTCTCTCTCTCTCTCTCCCCCTCCCTCTCTCTCTCTCCCCCTCCCTCTCTCTCTCTCTCCCTCCCTCTCTCTCTCTCCCTCCTCGCTCAACTCAACACACTACTCATGTGAAGAGCATTGAGCGGAACAGACTAGATAATGTGATAGAAAGATGTAATGAAGTTAGAACCGGATGAGCCAACAGACGACACCGAGAGCTGGGTCAGTCTTGGTCACACGCCACGCCCCACACTAGAGCCCGACCGATAAAGGATTTTTAAGGCCGATACCGATACAAATATTTGGTGATTTAAAAATCCGATATTCCGATATCTTTTTAAAATCCAGAAACGCGTAACAAAACAAACTGATTTCCCTAACAGTAGTTATTTGTAGTTTACATTTAGTCACTTTTAGCAGAAGTTCTTATCCAGAGCGACTAAGTACAGGGACATTCCCCGAGGCAAGTAGGGTTAAGTGCCTTCCCAAGGACACAACGTCATTTGACATGGCCGGGAATCGAACCAGCAACCTTCTGATTAATAGCCCGATTCCCTAACTGCTCAGCCATCTGACTCCTGTTATTATTTCCTCACTAAAATAATATGTTAATGCAGTTTCTGATAAATAAAATTTATTAAAATACAAACTTAAGATATGAAACTTAAAGTCCTTTGAAAAAAAAAAAAAAAAAAAAAAAAAACATTAATATTCATTTATCGGCCATTATAAATGCCGATACCGATAGTTTGGAAAATGCCCAATATCGGCCCAATATCGGCCGATAATATCGGCCGGGCTCTACCCCACACCAGGGTCAGTCTGGGTCAGATCTACCAAACACGCCACGCCCCACACCCAGGGTCAGTCTGGGTCCATCACACCTACCTTGAAAGCGGCACAATTGCGGTCGTACTCGTCATCTTGGTGGAAGTCCTGGTGTAGCACGTCCATGGACACCTACCAGGAGAGACACCGGGAGAGAGAGGAGGAGAAAGCAGGAGAGAGGAGGTCAGACTGCAGCCAGTAGACAGCTTGACAGTTATCAAAGATAAGACTTCTTTGTGTGAGGTGTGTGTGCTTCAGGGAGGAGGTGTGTGTGTGCTCCAGAGAAGAGGTGTGTGTGTGCTCCAGAGAGGGTTGTACCGGCCGGCCGTCGCTCCACGTCCAGGCAGGGTCAGCGGGGTTCCTCCGGTTCAGCCCCACCCAGAAGAAACGGTCGTTACTGCAACAGGAAGCAGGAAGTGACACGCCACGGTCAGGGAGGTTCTGACAGACCAATCATTAAGTTATCCATGTGTGTGTGTGTGTGTGTGCATACCTGATGGTGTCCCTCATGACAGAGTGCAGAGCAGACATCTCCAGGGGGTGGATGAGGCTGGGGAGGTGAGCCCCCAGACCCTCACAAAACCTTTCAGCCTCCTCCCACGACCTCTTCCTCCCCAGCCTCTCCTCGTGGAACACCTGACACACACACACACACTTAATGAAGGTATACACACACCCCGGAATATCTTGAACAGGCAGGTAGACAGGCCCACACACACACACCCCTACTCCTTGCAGACCCCAGCCTCACCTTGTAGCAGTAGGATATTCCCTCTCTGGAGACCCAGCTGTCTGGGCAGGGCAGCGAGGGGGAGGGGGGCGTGGGGGCCGGGGGGGCCGGGGAGCCCACGTCTGTCCTGCAGATGGAGCCGGCCCTGAACGCACTGCAGTTCCTCACCTCCCACCTGCCCAGCTGGGCTGTGGGCATCACCACGCAGCCCCCCACCGTGGCTGCAACACACAACAAGTTTGGATTTCTATCCTCAATGGGCCCGACCATTCAAAAGTGTGTTATCTCTAACCCCTAACCCTTGATGTCATTATAATCCTAACACTAACTCTAAAACTGTTAAAAGCATTTGAAGTCACAGGGTCCAGCTAAAGGCCCCCAACAGGTGAAGTCTTTCACGTCTCAATACACTTGGGACAACATTTGGTCTCCCACAAGGGCAGCTAAACAGGAGCACAATCTCAAAGCCCCACACCACACACACTCACCGTCAGGCTGGTCCCAGCCCCAGTTGGCGTAGCTGAGAGGCTGGGCGGGCTGGGAGGGGCCGGTCCACAGGAACTCCCCAGTGTTGTTGACATCCTGCAGGCTGGTCCAGAAGAAGGGGCTCTGCTGCCTGTCCTGCTTCCCAAGCAGCCTGCTGACGAACGCCTGCTCATACCTGCAACCCCCACGCAGGAACCAGAAACACACGAGAGACTGAGAGATAAAGACAGTGAGACACAGATAACAGAGAGAGATAAGTGAGACCGAGAGAGAGAGTGACAGAAAGAAAGAGACAGAGAGAGAGAGAGGTATGTAGAGAGACAGAGAGAGAGAGAGAGAGAGAGAGGGGTATGTAGAGAGATAGAAAGAGAGAGAGGGGTATGTAGAGAGACAGAGAGAGAGAGAGAGAGAGAGGGGTATGTAGAGAGATAGAAAGAGAGAGAGAGGGGTATGTAGAGAGACAGAGAGAGAGAGAGAGAGAGAGAGAGGGGTATGTAGAGACAGAGAGAGAGACAGAGAGAGAGAGAGAGAGAGAGAGGGGTATGTAGAGAGATAGTAGTCCTGTACCTGTTCCTGATGCTGAGGTTACAGCGCTCCTCGAAGGCGACCTGTTTCAGGTCCACTTTGTAACAGGAACTTCCGTGTCTTTGCCACCCCTGGAACAGAGAGGGGAACATCATGGCCCTGCGCTGGGCTGTGTGTGTGTGTGTGTGTGTGTGTGTGAGGACGAGGGGCGTGTCCTCACAGGGAGGCATCCTGAGGCGGGGGTGCAGGGCTCCTGGCCGGGCCGCTGGCAGAGGAAGAGCAGCTTGCGGTCACAGTCTTCCACCCTCCAACCATGAGACTGGAGAACACCATGACAGAGACAGAGAGAGACTCAGGTGGCAACACAGGACTGGACATGCTCGCTGACACACACACACACACACCCTCACACACACTCTCCCTCACACACACACCCTCCCTCCCTCCCTCACACACACCCTCCCTCACACACACACACACCCTCCCTCCCTCACACACACACACACACACACACACACACACCCTCCCTCACACACACCCACACCCTCCCTCCCTCACACACACACACACACACCCACCCTCTCCCTCCCTGGTACCTCTCCTGTGTAGCAGACACAGCTGGTGTTTGCTGAGGGCTGGGTGGGCTGGCCGGGCCCCCAGTGTGTGAAGCGGACAGGGGACCCGTCAGTCCACCTGAACACCGCTGGGTCCTCGCTGGCCTTCAGACCTGTCCACACGTCCAGACCCTTGCCTAGGACACACACACACACTGTCACTACACACCCCGTCACTACACGCACACACTGTCACTACACACACACTCGTACAGCTCTTTAACAGAGATGTGTGTAGTCCGGGTCACCTGTGTGGAAGTGTGTGTGTATCATCTCCAGGCTGTCCAGGCTGTGCAGGCTGCTAAGGTTCCCCCCCAGGGCCACACAGAGCGCCTGGGCCTGCCTGAAGCTGGAGGCCTCCTTCCCCAGCTGGTAGCAGCCTCTTCCCCAGGACACCCAGCCTTCCTCACACACACACGACACCTCTGCAGGGGCTGCAGGGACACAACCAGCACAGGAACTCAGGAGATACATACATGTGACATTAGACATGAGATTATAGACATGTTATACGTTATATATCCATGTGTTTCAACTGCTTTTTTTGGTCTATTTTAAACAGTGTTGTCTTGTCTTGTTATGTATCTATTTGAACTATGTTACCAGCAAGGGGGCAGTGCGGGGGCTGGCGGAGGCTGGGGGAGGGGGTACCTGCAGGGGGAGGCTGGGGGAGGTGGTACCTGCAGGGGGAGGCTGGGGGAGGTGGTACCTGCAGGGGGAGGGTGGGGGAGGGGGTACCTGCAGGGGGAGGCTGGGGGAGGTGGTACCTGCAGGGCCAGGGGGAGGCTGGGGGAGGGGGTACCTGCAGGGGGAGGCTGGGGGAGGGGGTACCTGCAGGGGGAGGCTGGGGGAGGTGGTACCTGCAGGGGGAGGCTGGGGGAGGTGGTACCTGCAGGGGGAGGCTGGGGGAGGGGGTACCTGCAGGGGGAGGCTGGGGGAGGGGGTACCTGCAGGGGAAGGCTGGGGGAGGGGGTACCTGCAGGGGGAGGCTGGGGGAGGGTCTTCTTGCAGATGTAGGGTAGACGTTGTCCACACGCCTCCGCTTCAAAGCTGTGCTGAGAGTTCATCACCCCACAGTCCTGCTCCGTCAGAGAGGAGGAGGGTGGCATCCCTGTTACACACACACACACACTTCCTGTTCAGTGTCCGCTCTCACACACACACCTAGACAACAACAGCATGAACTCTAACCCTGGCCTCCAACCCTGGCCTCCAACCCTGGCCTCCAACCCTGGCCTCAAACCTCAGCACCAGGTAGAGGCTGGCAGACACCAGCCTCAACATACTGAAGCTAGACCATGATACTATCCTCCACTACTGTAACATACTGAAGCTAGACTATCCTACTGGTGTACTCACCTGTGTCCCAGCGCAGGTAGGACAGGGGCGAGCCGTCAGACCACTGCCACCCCTGGGAGGAGTCGAGCTGGTGCAGGCCCACCCACACCCGGTCAGGCATCTGGCTGTGGCCCCCGTCTGCTGCAAGACACAGCCAGGGCAAAACTACACAGTCACTACATTTGTTTATTATTCATTACAAAGTCAAGCGGGTCAGCACTGTCTGACGAAAAGCCTGTGATTAACTTGAAGTACATCCTTTATTACAATGTGAAAATAATTTGTAAAAGTTTATAATCATTTTGCTTGGATTCAGAAGCAGCCGTTTAAGTTCTCTCTCCAAAATAAACTTTACAATGATAATAATAATAGCCATGGTAACAGTTCTTTTCCATTGTGTGTGTGTCAACAAAAACAGCACAAGCTTGCCTGGCAAGCTCCACAGCACCCTGTAGTGCAGAACAAAAGACATCCTGTTGGGTTTGAGATCACAGAGAGAGAGAGAGAGAGAGAGAGAGAGAGAGAGAGAGAGAGAGAGAGAGAGAGAGAGAGAGAGAGAGAGAGAGAGAGAGAGAGAGATAAGAGAGAGAAAGTAGGTCTGTGGCAAGACTGACTGTTAGAACACTGCTGCTGCTGAAAATGAAAACCACAAATCAGCTGACTGCTCTACCTCACCCTGCCCTGATGGCTCTGTCTCTCACACATCACACACATCACACACCACTCTCCCACACTCTCCATCTCTCTCTCTCTCTCTCTCTCACACACCACACACCACTCTCCCACACTCTCCATCTCTCTCTCTCACACACACACGCACACATCACACACCACTCTCCCACACTCTCTCTCTCTCACACACCACACACCACTCTCCCACACTCTCCATCTCTCTCTCTCTCTCACACACACCACACACCACATCTCTCTCTCTCTCTCACACACACCACTGTCCCACACTCTGTCTCTCACACATCACACACCACTCTCCCACACTCTCCCACACACATCACACACCACTCTCCCACACTCTCTCTCTCTCTCCACACATCACACACCACTCTCCCACACTCTCTCTCTCTCACACACACACCACACACCACTCTCCCACACTCTCCATCTCTCTCTCTCTCTCTCACCCCCCCAGATGAGCAGGTACTTACGGAGGGGGAAGGAGGCTCTGTCAGGGCTGCTCATGCTGAGCAGGTCGGCCCCCTGGCTGCGACACGAGTCCAGCGCTTCCTGCCAGCTCACCGCCGCGCTGAACCCAAACTGGTAGCACGGCCCCGTGCCCTGGAACGAAGGCCCACATCCATCCTCTGCACACACACACACACACACAGCTGGGCGTCAGGACGAGGGTGTGTGTGAGATTTAGTGTGTGAGTGTGTGTGTGTGATTTAGTATTTGCGTGTCAGATTTAGTGTGTGTATTCATGTGTCTGTGTGTGAGAGAGAGATTTAGAGTGTGTGAGAGAAAGATTTAGTTAGTGTGTGTGAGAGCTTAGAATCAACTGTGTGTACATGAATGAGCCTGTATTAGATGGTGTGTGCATGGGTGTGTGTGTGTGTGTGTGTACAGAAAGACAACTGTCCAAACGTGCCAGAAGTGAGACAGACTCCCCACTTGCGGTCAAGGTCGTAGTTGGAGGAGGTGGAGCACCAGGGCTGGTCGTGGTCATGGTCGTGGTCCTGGTCGTGGTCCTGGTCGTGGTCCTGGTCGTGGTCGGACAGGCAGCCGTGGGTCCAGGCTCCGGCGTGCAGGAAGGGGAACACACACGGAGCGCCTGCAGAGTTCCCCTCGCTGGTGTGGATGACTGGAGGAGGAGAGACACACTGTTTAGAAACCAGCATCCGCTAGAGAGCTGACAGCTGGGGCCCCCCCTCACCAGGGCCCCCCCTCACTAGGGCCCCCCCTCACCAGGGGCCCCCCACACTAGAAGCCTCCTCACCAGAAAGAGAAACTTCCTGAACACCTGGAGGAGCTGCAGTCGTTACAAATTACATCTGTTGCTTAATGGATTTGGCCGTCACTCATAATATTCTTCCGCTTCTTGCTGTCAAGTCATTCTAAAGTCATTATTTATTTACAGTACTTCCCCATTATGAAAGCTCTTCGAAATGGTCAGTGAGTACACCCAGGAAGATAACACACGCCAAAGACCAAACAATAAATGCTCACGATAAAAACAGACAGTCGGATTGTTTTCGGTGTGTACAGCAACATGGAGATCAGAACAGGCGGTAGCATTTAGGGACTATACCAAGACTAGCCTACTTGACTATGTGAAACTAAAAGGGTTTATTAGGTGTTGAGTCATTCTGGCGTTGGCATGGCAGTTGTTGAAAGAGAAACAATATCACGTGACATGGAGGTATTCCCCTCATGTTGCAAGAGCAAAACCCACTTCTTGGCTAAATCATATTGGCTGGTTAGATCAATTTAAGTTAAAAAAAAAATATATATATATATATCCCGATTGAAATTCACGTAACTTCAAGTGTACCGTTACAGAATAAGTACAACAAGGTAACAGGTGAAATTCACACAGAAAAGCAGCTGTAGCGTCAGTTGGCTTGTTTACAAACAAGCCGTCAAGAGACAGAGAGACAGAGAGACAGAGAGAGAGAGTCCTACCGCGGTACGGACGCTGGCAGATGTTGTCCTGAGACCCGCCCCTCATCCAGACATCGTCCGAGTCTCGCCGGGCCCGGACGCTACTCCCGGCCGCCGCCAGCGATATCTGGTACTGGGTGTGCACGGCTCCCCCGCGGCAGAACCATCTCAGCAAGTTGTCTCCCGTGGAGTTGCAGGGATACAGGCCCAGAGTCTTGGAGCGCACCTCCACGCCCAGGCAGCGGGTCGAGTTCAGGTGGAACAGCTGATGTGACGACCCCCACTTCCACTTGGCCTTTGCGTCGCACGCCCCTAGAGCCATCCCCAAGCCCTGCGGCAACATGCACTGCCCGTTGCCGTTGTGCTCGATGGTGAAGATGTCGTCTTCAGCTGGGGGGAGGGGGCAGTGGGACAGGGTTCAGTATCCGGGATATCAATTAAGATTTTCAGGTTATTGTATTTTTTAGGTTATTTTCTGTGTTGTGTGGGACGGATGCTTGGAGTTGCTAACTAGTTTTGCAGCCAGACGACCAAAACAATACCGGTAGGACATTAAGGCTATGAAATAATGCTCTTATACAAAAAATATATGTAAACAAACCAACCTTATAAAGACAGAAAGCAAAAACATGAAACAAAAACAATAACGTAGGCAACACTGTTCTACGACTAGTAGAATTATTCCCTTATTCACTGAAATAAATACAGGTTCACTGAAGCAAAGTTGTATTACAAAAACAAACGCATCTGGTGATCGTTTGTAACTTGAGCATTAGAAACAGAGCTGTCTATTAAGCGGTGACTCGCACATTTCTAGTTGTAATGACTTCAACCCGCCCTAGTCAGGCTGACCAACCGCCTCTGCGCATTCCATTCTTTCAAAACAAAGTTTGATGTGACGATCGTCTTAGGTTAGTTTAGGTCAGTCATGCTGAGAAATTTAATAAACAACAGAATTTACGGCTACACTTGTTGTCCCACGTGCAATTCCGCGGACTATACAATCAGGACTCAAACGTTATCTTAGCTTACTTCCTGCTTTTCCAAACTGAACAAAGGATTTGGCTCCTTTTCGACACTGCGTTGAATATGCACTGAACATTTCTGCTATCAAGAGTAGGCTACAACAGTATTTCTTGAGGTATTGAATATGCGTAGTTAACCGCTACGTTTCATTTCGCCGACTTGTATGCTTCAATACTATCAGGCACAGCAATGGAAACCACCTCAACTTACCAAAACTTCCAGCTAATGCGCAACATCCAAACCAAATAGTTTGCTCCCAGACAAGTAGAAATAAATATAGGCACACCGTTCCTTTCAATCTTTTCTCCATGATTATAACACAATTCTTCTGTTTCGATTCATGTGTCCGTCGGCTTCTAGTTGTGCATTATCAGATGTGCTTGAATGTGTGAGCTGTAGTTTCACATTCAGAAGTGACAGCTGCCGTATTCACCCCCCCGCCCCGCTCCCACGTGGTGTTTGACGCTAAAGACAACGTCTACGTGATTGGCCAACAGTTGGTTACGCCTCTCCACCGTAGCTTCAGAGCCTGTCCAGAGAATGTCTAATAAAGAGAGAACTGCCACTCTCGGGAAACTTCCGGGTTCTGAACTGGTTGCAGTTCCACTCTAGTTCCATATGAGGGTGCTACGGTCGAGTGCAGAATGAATGGAGGTCTATGGAGCTATACCCCTCAAAATCCACTTTTCTCAGGATATCATTTTTTGTCACATCAATTATTCATTGTTGTGGCATTAACACGGACATTGATATCTGAAATGATGATCAGGCATTAATTCGTTGACTGGGACGTAGCTTGAGTTTATTTACATAAACAGCAAGCCAGGAACATGAGCAAAAGTGTGCATTTACGTATCATTAACATGCACATTATTGAAATTATACAATTGGTAAAAAAGGTAAACTTTCAAGCATCATAATGATCCTCACGGAAAAACCATGAAAATTAACACTGACGTATATTGTAGTATCTAGTCTACTCTTCTCAAAAGCTTTTATTTAAACGCAATAAAAGTAACAGAATAACATTCAGAACGTTTTTGTTGTTGTTTTTTTTAAGTGGTTTGCCAGGAAGTAACAGAGCTACGTGAACAATTTTGATAAATAAACCATAAATAAAATGTTGTAATTTTCCTAGAATTGTCACATGGCACAAATTACGTTTTTCCAGAGTGTGTGATTGTGTTGTAACATTACAGAATAGCATCAATGTAAAACCTACTTGCATCAAAGTCATGTTGCTTTTATAAGATCAGATCCATAAGATACTGAGATCAGTGGTTAGAGCATTTGTCTGCAGATCAAGAGGTTGCAGGTTCAAATTCCCCTGTGCTTTGGACAAAATTATCTGGTAACTTAATGCATTATTAATCAGGTTTGGTCTATTAAGTAAAGTGCTAACAAGGAGCATTTATTAAAAACTATGTTCAAACCGTCCATATTCACCTGTACCTTAGGATGTAGAATTAAAGCAGTGTTCCTTTTCTTTTTTACAATATTAATCATACCGTTTCAACAACTTCCTGTTAACCGTTTCAACAACTTCCTGTGAAGCTCCTCACACTTTCAGGTACTTCTTATCACAGATGTCACTTCCTGTGGGCCCTTCCTCCCCACGCAAACATAATTCCACAAAAGTTTGACGCTATCTTGAAGCCAAAACAAGTTCAGTACCATCAGGCTTAACGATCATAAAAAAAATAATTAAAAAAAACAGTTGTGTGTTATCAACTTCATTGTTCTGAATTCTGATGTGTGCTATCGCTATCAGTCTGTCATCACCCTGAGGAATACTTCTTGTCTTGAAGTCATGACACGGCAAGCTGGACTGCAAGTGGAACGGAGACAGTCAGAGAGAGAGAGAGAGACAGTCAGAGAGTGAGAGAAAACGCAAGATAGAGAGAGGAGAGAGAAAGAAAGTGAGAGAGAGAGACAGTCAGAGAGAGAGAGAGAGAGAGAGAGACAGAGAGAGAGAGAGAGAGACAGTGAGAGAGACAGTCAGAGAGAGAGACAGTCAGAGAGAGAGAGAGAGAGTCAGAGAGAGAGAGAGAGTCAGAGAGAGAGAGAGAGAGAGAGAGAGAGAGAGAGAGAGAGAGACAGTCAGAGAGAGAGAGAGAGAGAGACAGTCAGAGAGAGAGAGAGAGGGTGAGCTACTCTCCAGAGTGAGCCTCCAGCTCAGTAATGAGAACGTTTCCATCTGAGTCTGTTGTCTGGGAGCTGTCCTGTCTGTAGTACGCGTTGCCGAGCGTCGGAAGTCTCCGGAAGCGCGCCGCGTTCCTCTTGTAAACAAACCAGACCACTCCCACCAGCACAGAGAAAATCAAAATGGCCACCAGGACTGCAGCTAGAACAACCACATGATGAAACCCTGGAAGAAAACAATGAGTTTAAGGGAAGACAATCCTTATGTGAACTAGTATTTATATCCTGCAGTCAGTCAGTGATTACATGCAAAGAGCATGGTTGTAGGAATGTTTTGGGAATTTAGCTACAGTAAGAAAATCTGAACAAAAGCATCAATTGCTCTTAAAAGTTGAACTGTTTTCAGATGACAGAGGACATAGTTCCTACCATTTAGTGGTTCAACTTTCACCTCAGTCTTGATGCCTGCAAAGAACATCCTTTAGTTTCAAACTGGAATTTGCATCTCTATCAGCAACATTCTACCAAATCAGTCTTGTTCAAATCTTATGTTTGAATCAAAAGGCAGGTAACACACTTAATCTTCAGGACAGAGACACACAAATAGAGGTCGAGAGACTAGAGAGAGAGACTCAGAGAAAGAAAAAGGCATGTGAGGGCACGTGAGGGCGCGTGAGGGCATGTGAGGGCGCGTGAGGGCGCGCTCACCAGGGTGTGCTTCACAGACGAAGCCGAGCCGTGCGGAGCAGGTGGACACGTGCCACACTCCGTCCACTACCCTGCTGGACACGCAGGTGTCCACCTTGAAGTCTTCAGGAGACGGAGCCTTGACGTTCCAGCTGGTGAACTCCAAAGGAGAACCGCTCAACCACACCATGGCTTCCGCTGAAACAGACCCCCAAACCCAATCAATCAGTCAAGCTTATTTTTTAGCCATTTCCTGCATCTCCTCTCATCTCTCTCTCTCCTATACATCCCCTGTCTCTCTCCAGGAGAGAGACAGGGGATGAGAGCGAGCGGGGGTGTGGAGGAGAGCGAGCGGGGGTGTGGAGGAGAGCGAGCGGGGGTGTGGAGGAGAGCGAGCGGGGGTGTGGAGGAGAGCGAGCGGGGGTGTGGAGGAGAGCGAGCGGGGGTGTGGAGGAGAGCGAGCGGGGGTGTGGAGGAGAGCGAGCGGGGGTCTGGAGGCGAGCGAGCGGGGTCTGGAGGAGAGCGAGCGGGGGTCTGGAGGCGAGCGAGCGGGGGTCTGGAGGAGAGCGAGCGGGGTCTGGAGGAGAGCGAGCGGGGGTCTGGAGGAGAGGAGAGCGAGTGGGGGTGTGGAGGAGAGCGAGCGGGGGTGTGGAGGAGAGCGAGCGGGGGTCTGGAGGCGAGCGAGCGGGGGTGTGGAGGCGAGCGAGCGGGGGTCTGGAGGCGAGCGAGCGGGGGTGTGGAGGAGAGCGAGCGGGGGTCTGGAGGAGAGCGAGCGGGGGTGTGGAGGAGAGCGAGCGGGGGTGTGGAGGAGAGCGAGCGGGGGGTGTGGAGGAGAGCGAGCGGGGGTCTGGAGGAGAGCGAGCGGGGGTGTGGAGGAGAGCGAGCGGGGTCTGGAGGAGAGCGAGCGGGGGTCTGGAGGAGAGCGAGCGGGGGTCTGGAGGAGAGCGAGCGGGGGTCTGGAGGAGAGCGAGCGGGGGTGTGGAGGAGAGCGAGCGGGGGTGTGGAGGAGAGGAGAGCGAGCGGGGGTGTGGAGGAGAGCGAGCGGGGGTGTGGAGGAGAGCGAGCGGGGGTGTGGAGGAGAGCGAGCGGGGGTGTGGAGGGAGAGCGAGCGGGGGTCTGGAGGAGAGCGAGCGGGGGTGTGGAGGAGAGCGAGCGGGGGTCTGGAGGAGAGCGAGCGGGGGTCTGGAGGAGAGCGAGCGGGGGTCTGGAGGAGAGCGAGCGGGGGTCTGGAGGAGAGCGAGCGCGGGTGTGGAGGAGAGCGAGCGGGGGTGTGGAGGAGAGGAGAGCGAGCGGGGGTGTGGAGGAGAGAGAGCGAGCGGGGGTGTGGAGGAGAGCGAGCGGGGGTGTGGAGGAGAGCGAGCGGGGGTGTGGAGGAGAGCGAGCGGGGGTGTGGAGGAGAGGAGAGCGAGCGGGGGTGTGGAGGAGAGCGAGCGGGGGTGTGGAGGAGAGCGAGCGGGGGTGTGGAGGCGAGCGAGCGGGGGTGTGGAGGCGAGCGAGCGGGGGTCTGGAGGAGAGCGAGCGGGGGTGTGGAGGAGAGCGAGCGGGGGTGTGGAGGAGAGCGAGCGGGGGTCTGGAGGCGAGCGAGCGGGGGTGTGGAGGAGAGCGAGCGGGGGTCTGGAGGCGAGCGAGCGGGGGTCTGGAGGAGAGCGAGCGGGGGTGTGGAGGAGAGGAGAGCGGGGGTGTGGAGGAGAGCGAGCGGGGGTCTGGAGGCGAGCGTACCGCTGGTGTCGTACAGCATGCCCAGCCACATGGCCTGGTTGCGGGCGAACCTGAAGGTGGACCACAGCTCCTCTGTCTGGCTCATGATGAAGCGCATCTCCTCACGAGTCTCCAAGGTCAGAACATCGGACATATTCGCTGGAAAATATAAAATAAAAAATACTACTAATGTGCTCCTTTAAGAGATGCTTTTATCCAGAGCAAAGGTGTGTGTGTTTGGGGGGGGGGGGGGGGGGGGGGGGGGGATATGGTGCATCAAACAGCATGAAAATGTGTGTATTGTAGTGATCAACAAGTTTGGAACACATGCAGATAAACCAGTTTGGCTGCTGTCGGCAAAAATTACATGTGAATCGCTCTGGATAAGAGCGTCTGCTAAATGACTAAAAATAAAAAAAGACATAAAATACAAGCCTGAATACAGAGGCTTTGGAAACGACCATACAGCCTATAGGGGGTGCTACTACCAAACATTTGAATAAAGTCCTTTCAGAGAAAGAGAGAGGAAAAGAAAAGGGAAGAGAGCGAAAGAGAGAGCTAAACAGCTACCTTTGTTTCTGCAGATGGCTCGGGCCTCCTCCAGAGTGACTTCCTGGAGCATGGTCTCAAAGCTGTAGCACCCATCTTCAAACTCCACCCACGCTGACGGACAAGTCTCCCCTGCTGAGGCAGTGGGCTTCTCTGTCTCTACAACACAACACACACAACACTGTCTTACATGAAGGACACACAACACTGTCTGACATGAAGGACACACAACACTGTCTTACATGAAGGACACACAACACTGTCTGACATGAAGGACACACAACACTGTCTTACATGAAGGACACACAACACTGTCTAACATGAAGGCTAGTAATCAGAAGGTTGCTGGTTCGATCCCCGGCTCTGCCAAATGAAGTTGTGTCCTTGAGCAAGGCACTTCACCCTACTTTTGCCTCGGGGGGAATGTCCCTGTACTTACTGTAAGTCGCTCTGGATAAGAGCGTCTGCTAAATGACTAAATGTAAATGATGAGATCTGCGTCTGGTCCTGTCAAGCCAGACGCTGGTTAGGGTCTCTGCATGACTGAGGGACAGGGTGCATTCTGGGATACCCACTGGTAGGGGGGACGTGGCACAGGCCTCCGGACAGCGGCGTGTCACAGTCGGCCCTCCTCCAGCCCCCGCTGCCGTCCATGTACACGCAGTCTGCCTCCACGGAGTCCCCACTGTCAGCTGCGTCCCAGTGGCTGAACACTGTGTCGCTCCCGTCCGTCCAGCGGTAGCTGAGGGAATCCTGAGAGGGAAACCAGGCACAGACAGGAAGTCAAACAGACAGGAAGTCACACACACAGGAAGTCAGACAGACAGGAAGCCAGACAGACAGGAAGCCAGACAGACAGGAAGTCACACAGACGGAAGCCAGACAGACGGAAGTCACACAGACAGGAAGTCTCACACACAGGAAGTCATACAGACAGGAAGTCATACAGACAGGAAGTCTCACACACAGGAAGTCATACAGACAGGAAGTCTCACACACAGGAAGTCATACAGACAGGAACAGCCACACAGTAGAGATACTGGGCGTGGCTGCAGGGCTACGTACGTCCTGCCTGTAGAGGCCGATCCAGAGCGATGCGTCCAGCCTGTTGACCAGCACGGTGAGGAAGGCCTGGTGGAAGGGGTCAGTGATGCTGACCAGGTCAGAGCCGTCCTCCAGACACACGTGCAGAGCCTGGTACCAGCTCAGGTTCCCCTGCAGCACTCGGTAGCTCCGCCCCCGGTACTCAGGACGCTCAGGCAGGGGGTGGAGGTAGGAGTGGGTGGGGGGGCTGGACGGGTCTGGGAGGGGGGTGGTGGGGTGGTAAGGGGAGGTGGAGGTGGTGTGTGGGGATGGCAGAGGAAGGGGAGTAGGCAACAATGCATGAACACAGTTTATAAATAATTACAGTCAAAATAAGACAGACAAACATGCAGGCAGTGTGTCAGACAGACAGGCAGTGTGTCAGTCAGACAGGCAGTGTGTCAGACAGACAGGCAGCGTGTCAGACAATACAACTTTGTATTGTGATCAGATTTGTCTCCTTGCCGGCAAGCATTAAACTATTGTACTTTCTTTGAATCCGACAACTCTGTGCGTTACTTGATAAAGGAATGATCTTAACAGTGTCTTACCTTGGGGTTTCTGACACACGAAGCCGTAGCCAGTCTCAGTGCAGACGTCATCGTACCACTTCCCTGTCAGGTGGACGTTGTGGTTGTTGGAGAGCACCGTGCAGAGCGGCTCATCTGCTGCTAGAGACCCGCTCAGCCACTCCTCCTGACACACACACACACACACACACACACAGAACAACACACACACACACACACAGAACACACACACACACAGTGTAAAGTGCATGTTGTGATCAGATGATGAGCTGAGTGTGTTCAGAGAGAGTGTGTTCTCACAGAGGGCGAGGTCTTCGGTTCCACCGGAGACCAGTTTGTGTAGCTCACAGGCCTGCCATTGGCCCATTTCATGGTGTCCTCATCTCGTAGGCCAATCCACACGCCCACAGCTCCACCCTGAAGGAGCATGGTGATGTAGGCTGAGGGCAGCAAACAACAACACAATATCGAACGTTACGATACGATACGATGCAACACGATACGATACATTACCATACTATACGGTCCAATATATTGCGATAGAATACAAGTCAATACTATTTCCCATCCCAAACAGTACAACCCACAGTACAGGTGATTTATGTAGCAGGATGATCAAGGTTGTTTAAACTAAAGTGTCTGTCGGCTACCTTGCTCTATCTCGTCCTCGATGGCCACCAGCGAGCCCTGGAAGGAGGAGCAGATGTACTGGGCGTCCCGCCAGCTCTTCCCCTCGGACGGGCTGCTGGGGAGGTGCAGCAGGAGACACTGGGGGGGGAGAGGCAGGCAGGGAGAAGGGGGAGGGCAGGGAGAAGGGGGGAGGGCAGGGAGAGGGCAGGGAGAGGGGGCAGGAGCAGGGAGAGGGCAGGGAGAGGGGGCAGGAGCAGGGAGAAGGGGCAGGGAGAGGGGGGAGGGCAGGGAGAAGGGGGAGGGCAGGGAGAGGGGGGAGGGCAGGGAGAGGGGGCAGGAGCAGGGAGAGGGGCAGGGAGAGGGGGCAGGAGCAGGGAGAGGGGGCAGGAGCAGGGAGAGGGGCAGGGAGAGGGGGGAGGGCAGGGAGAAGGGGGAGGGCAGGGAGAGGGGGGAGGGCAGGGAGAGGGGGCAGGAGCAGGGAGAGGGGCAGGGAGAGGGGGGAGGGCAGGGAGAAGGGGGAGGGCAGGGAGAGGGGGGAGGGCAGGGAGAGGGGGAGGGCAGGGAGAGCCATCAGGACAATCTGGGGCTGCTATATCACTTGGAGAGTGGTGATGTGTGTGTGTGTGAGAACCTTGTGTCCGAAGTACAGCCACCTCTCTGGACAGCCTCCGATGTAGTGAGGCTCTCTGGGGATCTCCACAACCGACACCGTCCGACGCTTACACACGTAACCATGGAGACCGCCGCACTCCCTCGCCGTCCACCTCCCTGTCCGCACGTTACAGAGCATGAGTGTGTGTGAGTGTGTGTCTGTGTGTGAGAGTGTGAGTGTGTGTGTGTACTAACCTGACTGGTAAGACATGGTAGTACAGAGTTTCTGTTTGACAGGAGCAGAATGGGAGCTGCCTTCAGCCCAGTGATGATAGTCCAGCTCTGATCCGTCACTCCAGCTGCACACACACACACACACACCACACACACACACACACCACACACACACACACACCACACACGCACACACGCACACACGCACACACGCACACACACACACACACACACACATGAATCCTCCCCCCAGTGAGACAGAGAGTTATGGTGTGTGTGACCCAGAGAGGCTGATCACCTGAACTTCTCTGTCACCGAGTCTGTAGACAGGCCGATCCACCAATCAGAGCTGCCCAACTGGAAGAGAAAAACAAGAAAGAAAACAGGAAAAGGATTCTCTCATTTACTGTGTGTGTGTGTGTGTGTGAGTGTGTGTGTGTGTGTGAGTGTGTGTGTGTGTGTGTGTGTGTGTGTGTGTGTGAGTGTGTGTGTGTGTTCCCCTCACCCGCCCCATGCGCTCTTTAACAAATCTCAGCTCCTCTTTGGAGTGGATGGACAGCAGGCTGGCCCCCATCATCTGACAGGCCAGCGACACCGCCTCCCAGGGAAACGGCTTTTTGGCCAACAAATATTCTGCTCCTTTGTAGAAAACCCAGGGTTCATCCTCTGCAGAAAAGAGGAAAATGACCCAAATATACAAACATGTCCCAAGTTTGGTCAGCTTGAGGAGGTTGTTCTTGTTCACATACAGGAAGTGAGGAGGTCATGTGATGATGATGTCACTCACGTTCTGTGTACCAGTAGGGCTTGTTCAGCTCAACACCTGACAGACAAAGACAAAGTACCCTCATTCACCTGCACTCCAAAACCTCCGCTCGGACTCATCATTCACCTGCACTCCAAAACCTCCGCTCTGACTCATCATTCACCTGCACTCCAAAACCTCCGCTCTGACTCATCTCAGAGGTCATGCGCATGTGTGTGTGTGCGCATGTGTGTGTGTGTGTGCGTGTCGTGAGCAGTACCACCTCGTGCCACGTTGCAGATCCACTCATGCTGGCCGTCGCAGGGTTGCGGGAGCAGGGAGTTGGTCAGATCACTGAACACAGCACAACTATGGCTGTCATCCTCCTCACTCTTATCCTCAAAGAACGATGACACCACCTGGGGGGGGGGGGGGGAGGGGTGGACACAACCCACTCTGCGTGAGTGCATGTGCTTGTGATAGAAGTACACCATCATCACCAAAACAAACAACCAGAGAGTCTTACGGGCGTCCGGTCTGACCACTCCCAGGCTCCAGCCAGCTGCGGATCTCTCTTGTTCAGGCCCACCCAGAACCAGCGACCCTCTGTTCTGGAGAAAACACCACCAAACACACACACAACACAGCTGGTTGGTTCACCACGCCACCCGCTTCCAGTGGTTCAGTAGAAGTACAGGACAGACGGAGCTGCTAACCCTTCCAACATGTCCTGCAGCAGCTGCCGGACAAACTGCTGGTCCTCGTAGTGGTGGAAGCTGGCCAGCTCAGCACCCACCGCCTGGCAGAAGTAGTCAGCCTCCACCCAGGAACGCTTCATCAGGATCTTCTCACTGTGGAACGCCTGAGGAGGAGACAGGGAGGAGGAGAGAGGGAGGAGGAGAGAGGGAGGAGGAGACAGGGAGGAGGAGAGAGGGAGGAGGAGAGAGGGAGGAGGAGACAGGGAGGAGGAGAGAGGGAGGAGGAGAGAGGGAGGAGGAGACAGGGAGGAGGAGAGAGGGAGGAGGAGAGAGGGAGGAGGAGACAGGGAGGAGGAGACAGGGAGGAGAGAGGGAGGAGAGAGGGAGGAGGAGCCAGGGAGGAAGAGAAGAAAGAGGAAAAGGAGGAGGGAGAGGTCACACTCATTCTTCCAGTCCATGGTACACAGCGAGAGAGACAAAGAGAGAGAGAGACAAACAAAAGAGATCCTATCTTCAAATTTGCTAGAAGGCATCAAAGGAGAACAGAAAAGCAAGGAGAGGGGGAAGAAAGAAGAGAAAGATGAAAAGAGAGAGAACTCAGACAGGACAGTGTGGACTGACCTTGTAGCAGTGAAGCAGACCAGAGTGTGATTCCCACCCCAGGGGACAGGGGGCGTACGCGTCGATGTGCTGCACTGGCAGCTGCACTTCCTGGTAGCTGCTGATGCTCTGCTTACACACCGACAAGGCCTTCTGGGAAATGCAGTCTTTCACCTCCCAGTGACCCAGGGCCTGGCCGCCCGACATGGCAACACAACCACCTGAACTGACTAGAGAGAGAAGGGGTGAGGGCAGAGAGGGGGAGAGCGAGAGAGGGGGGGGGAGAGGGAGGGAAGGAGTCAGACATTTAAATTACATTAGGCAACACCTGCCATTAAGGTTACATTTACTAGCAAGTAACTACATAGCAACTCCCATAGCACCAGTTTTTCCAGTCTTCTCTGAGGGTTGAGGCTAGTTAAAGGTGTTGAACGGTGGGCATCTGGGAAGCCCTCTGTGACAGTGCTTGTAAACAGGGCTGAACAAACACAGTCAGCTGTGATGATGGTGTGATGACTAGGAGGGTTAATGACAAACACTGGAGGCTAAAACAAACATGTTCTCCAGACTCCTTCATTCTTAGACTGCTCACCTGTGAGAACAAGCCGCAGGGACAGTGAGTCAGAACTGACAAAAGGTGTGTGTGTGTTTGAGACAGTGTGTGTGTGTTTGGGTACCTACTGTGAGGGTTGTGTGTGATTGCATACACAGATAGATAGGTATTTCCCCTAGGGGAAATTGAAAGTGTGTATTGTGCATTTGAGTGCCTGTGTGTGTATTGTGTGGGTGTGAGAGTGTGTGAGACTGTATGTGTGCTGTATGAGCGTGTATATGAGAGTGTGTGTGTGAGACAGTGTGTGTGTGAGACAGTGTGTATATGAGAGTGTGTGTATGTGAGACAGTGTGTGTGTGAGAGAGAGAGCGTGTACAGGTTGTGGTACCTGGTTGGTGCTTGTTCCAGTTGGTGTAGGTGAGAGGGAGGGAGGAGCCGTTGTGCCCCAGCCAACTGTACTCCCCGGTGTTGTCCTGGTCTTGGAGGGCCGTCCAGTAAGAAGTGCTCTGATTGGCTCCCAGCTCGTTGATCAGACTGTTGACAAACGCCTGCTCGAACCTGTCAGAGAGGGATGAGATGGTGAGGAGGAGGAGGACACAAGGGAGGAGGAGGAGGGATGAGATGGTGAGGAGGAGGAGGACACAGGGAGGAGGAGGGGGGATGAGATGGTGAGGAGGAGGAGGTCACAGGGAGGAGGAGGGGGATGAGATGGTGAGGAGGAGGAGGTCACAGGGAGGAGGAGGGGGGATGAGATGGTGAGGAGGAGGAGGACACAAGGGAGGAGGAGGGGGGATGAGATGGTGAGGAGGAGGAGGACACAAGGGAGGAGGAGGAGGGATGAGATGGTGAGGAGGAGGAGGACACAGGGAGGAGGAGGGGGGATGAGATGGTGAGGAGGAGGACACAGGGAGGAGGAGGAGGGATGAGATGGTGAGGAGGAGGAGGTCACAGGGAGGAGGAGGGGGGATGAGATGGTGAGGAGGAGGAGGTCACAGGGAGGAGGAGGGGGGATGAGATGGTGAGGAGGAGGAGGTCACAGGGAGGAGGAGGGGGGATGAGATGGTGAGGAGGAGGACACAGGGAGGAGGGAGTGAGATGAGCGAGGGGTGGGGTGGGCGAGGGGTGGGGTGAGAGGAGCGCTGTGTCCCACCTGTCCTCCAGGGTCAGCAGGGGGGCCTTGCAGTAGTACCCCCGGACAGCGTCCTGGAACGTCTGGGGGTGGGAGGTCACCGTGTAGCAGGAGTGACCCCACCGCCTCCAGCCCTGAACACAACCACGCGTTACCATGGTTACTTCACACATTACATTCTTGTTACGGTTAAGGACTGTTAATGTTTTTTTATTCAACAGACCTTTTTATCCCCAGTGACGTGTGTATATAGTGCAAATAGAAAGGACAGCAGGAGATCGGATTCAAACTGTGTTTCTGTGGTCAGAGTCAAGCTCTGTATTTACCAGCCACATCTCAAAGTAACTCTGACAAGAGCAGCACCATAATCCTGCTGTGGTGGAAACACACTTTTGGACGCCACTTCCCTTCAGAGAATTCCACAGGGTGATATTAACCAATATTCTTCTAAGCTGAACACACTGGCAGATCGTATTACAGTTTAATGTACTCCCTTGCCCCCTTCACACACCTGAAATAAGTGAGTTTTTTAGGAGCTGTCTACAGCACCACCACTGGATAGAGTTACTGTCTAAATACACCGACTATCAGGAGCAAGACTGTGGAACTAGCCAAGAACGGACAGCTGCTACTACAAGCTAACAGAGCAGCAGAGTAGAGAGAGAGAGGGGAGGAGAGAGAAACGAGAGAGAGAGACAGAGAGAGAGAGGGAGAGAGACAGAGGGGGAGAGAGAGAGAGAGAGAGAGAGGGGAAGGAGAGAGAGAGAGACAGAGAGAGAGAGAGAGGGGAGGAGAGAGAAACAAGAGAGAGATAGAGAGAGAGGGGGGGGGGGGGAAGGAGAGACTAGAGAGAGAAGAAACAAAAAAGTAAAGAGAGGGAGAGGGGGAGGAGCAGAGAGAGAGGAAATTAGGAGTAGACAGGAGGGTTAGGGGGGCTGGAGGGTTAGGGGGGCTGGAGGGTTAGGGGGAGGCTGGCTCGGGGGGAGTGAGGGGGTTCCAACACCAGTGGTGGAGGGCAGGGTGGGGGCTGCATGCGGATATGAATTGGTGGAGCTGTGTTTTCACAGGTGGTCTCCATTTGACCCCTCCATGCCCCCAAGATTAACCCCAATGCACTTGGTGACCAACCACCCCAGAGCCAACACACTCGCGTGTGGAAGGAATCCACAACAAAGGAGCTGTTCACTCCAGCCCTCCTTTCAATAAGGAACAGTGGAAGTATTCTGAATCAAGTGGCATGTATTAGTATTAGTGATGGTATTAGTAATAGTATTAGTATTCATGATCTGAATCAGGTAGCATGTTTTGCTGTCACTGTAGTATTACAACTGATTCGTTCTCAAATCACACTCGAGTTTCTGGTCAAACGAAGCTTCGGTTAAAACAAACGCGCTTAAAAAAAAAAACGTATTTCATGAGTTCTAAAAACGGATTCCGTCTTCAGAGCTGTCGAGCGCGTCCACAGACTCTCCTCAGTCCGGAGCACTGAAGAAGCCTTCATGACTCCAGATGTCCGTAAACTAGCTTTCTGCTCGCCACAATAGTCAGACAGCACAGTAGGCTACGTCTGTCGGTGGTCGTTGAATCAGCTCATTGTTCGTCAATGCAAAACAGACTTTCCCGTCACTACAAAACAGATGTTCTATGGGCGACGTTCCACCAACTAAGTTAACCAACTAGTCGACGCTAACCAACTCGCGGAGATCTCTCCCGTTTGTAGGTTTTTGTTAGAAACTGAGAAATGCATTTTACATTACATTAGCTATCCATAGGGAACAAATATGACTGGGGAAAAATGATTTATGTGAGTCAACATGAACGACGAGCAAGTAAGCTGACAGATAATTGAGTACATTATAATGTACTCAATTGTAGCTAAAAATGGTTAGCCTAGCTAACGTTACTGCTCAAATCCTAACTAGATAGCTAGGAGCTAGCCTAGCTAGCACTAGCTACTTTTACCGTGTGAGTTAGCTCTAGATAAACCTTACTTTTGTAATTGTGGGTTTGCTCGAAACGTACAATTTGAACCCCTTTTCCCTCTTGCTTGAAGGGCAGCAACATAGACTCCTATGTACACCGTTGATTGTCATTTTGGGAAGACAACCCGAACTGCATTTTGTAACTGCTCGCTACTGGAAGTAGTTGGGGGGGGGGGGGGGGGGGGTGTATGCAAGTTAAGGCGGAAATGTCAGTTGGTCTTTTGTCAATGTGCCAAGCATAACTATTGGCGTTTCGGTCATGATGAATTCAAGGCAAAATGTCATTTTAAAATGAGTAAGATTTGTAATAATCATTTAACAACAGTATATCTAGATATTTTTATATTTATTCATTTTTCATACTTTAGTTTTCATTGGTTTGGCGGTCCACCTGTATTACCCTAGCGGACCACAAGTGGGCCGCGGGGAATCGCTGCTAACCGGTTAAGCTAACGACCCAACTCACAGCTAACGACAGATGATTTTCAAATGTCTAAATATGGGCATCAGAAGAAGATTGGTGCTGAATTTGCTGATCAGAAGATGAGATATAAGAAATATGTTGAGAGAGCACTTCAGAATTCAGACAGTGGCTTAGCCCAAACTGTAGGCTTACTGTAGCAGACCCTTATCAGACTGGGGTGGGGGAAGTGTTATGTTGTTTGCGCTGAATAATGATGGGTGTGTGTGTACATGGGGATAATACATGTGTGTGTGTGTGTTGACCTACCACAGGACAGCCCTCATCCCAGTCTTCTGACTGATGGGGAGGCAGAAGACCTGGTTTCCTGCACACTGCAGGCAGCCATGCGTCACAGGGAGCCAGGGTCCAGCTGCCTTCCTGCACACACACACCACACAGACACACACACGCACAAGCACACACACCACACACATACACAAACGCACAAGCACACACACCACACACAGACACACGAACGCACAAGCACACACACCACACACAGACACACACACGAACACACAAGCACACACACACACGAACAAGCACACACACCACACAAATACACACACGAACGCACAAGCACACACACCACACAAATACACACACACCACACACATACATACACGAACGCACAAGCACACACACATACACGAACGCACAAGCACACACACACCACACAAATACACACACACAAACACACAAGCACACACACCACACACCATAATTTGCACTGCCTCCTCAAATGAACCACATTCTCAAAATATGTTTCTTGGCTCTAATTTATAGACACAGTTGGAGAGAGAGGAAATGCAGGAAATGGCCATGGCCGGAATCGAACCCGGACCCCTCCGTTAGGGCCTTAGCAGCACACAGTCTTACCCGGTGAGCCACTGGGCACCCCCCTCCTCACAGAAACCATGCACCAGGACAGTGGTAACAGCTTGGGTAGAGAGAGTGTGTGTGTGTGAGGGACCCACCTTCCTGTCAGCCTTGCCGCAGAGCAAGCCGTTGCCGTGGTGATAGACGGGCTGTTGAGGGTGCCAGAGGGTGAGGGTGACGGGGGAGCCGTCCGACCACTCCACCTCCGCAGACCGCACCCTCTTCACCAGACCGATCCACACCTCTGAGTGGGCGTCGGACACTGGAGAACACACACACACAGTCAGTCGCAACAATAAAAGTAACTACGCTAACAGCAGTAGATCACAGTAACTGGTTTCTAGGATGACAGCAGTTACTACAGTAAAAGTGGTTTCCAGGGCGACAGCAGGCGGTAGTTTCTCACGGTTTGCCAGCAGGCGCAGCAGCAGCTTGACCTCAGAGAGGGAGTGGAGGCTGGCGAGGCCGGCTGCCTCCGAGTCACATGCCGCCAACGACTCCTCCCACGATCCTGCCTCCACTATCCGGTAGCAGAAACCGTTGTGGGCCAGCCAGCCCTCCAGACACTCTGTACGATAGTACTGCCAGTTACCTGTGGAGGGGCTGAATCAGTGCTCGGTACTATACACTCTCATAAAGTAAACAAGCACGTATCAGGAAGTCAGATGGCTGAGCGGTGAGGGAGTCGGGCTAGTAATCTGAAGGTTGCTAGTTCGATTCCCAGCCGTGCCAAATGATGTTGTGTCCTTGGGCAAGGCACTTCACCCTACTTGCTTCGGGGGGGAATGTCCCTGTACTTACTGTAAGTCGTTCTGGATAAGAGCGTCTGCTAAATGACTAAATGTAAATGACTTAAATGTATCAAGGAAAGTGGTCCTGATCCAGTTCCTACTTAGCGGTTCGGCCCGGCGGGTGTTGTTGGCCATCTTCTTACAGATGTAGGGCAGGGCCGACTCACACGCCAGGCTGTGCCATGGGGAGCGGCCCCCATGAGAGAGGTACACCCCGCACTGCCTGTTCTCCTTCAGGGGGGTGGGAGACAGCCCTGGAGACACACCAGAGGAGCCAATATTCACCCATCAAATATACAGACTAACAGTGTCCACGTGGTCTGTCCTGACCTGGTCTGTCAGTGACCTGCCGAGCCTCACGTTACCTGAGGTGAAGTTGACCAGGCCGAGAGGAGAGCCGTCTGACCACTGCCACCCCTCTCCCTCCCTCAGGTGGTTCAGTCCGATCCACACCATCACCCCCAGGTCACCACCAAGACGCTCTGAAGGGGGGGGGACACAAATATGAGTGTGTGTGTGTACCCTGGATGTATCTGTGCTCGGCCAGGTCTGTATACAGTTTACACAGTGAGTGTGTGTGTGTGAGTGTGTGTGTGTGAGCCTACCCTGGATGTATCTGAGCTCGTCCAGGTGTGTGATGCTGAGCAGGCTGGCTCCCTGGGCCAGGCAGGATGAGTGGGCCTGGCTCCAGGTGAGGATGGTGTACAGGTTGAACTGGTAGCACGCCCCCAGCTCCTGGCTCGCGTCCCAGAACGTGTCACAGCTGGAGTCTGCCATGCCCACACACACACACACACACACACACACACGTGTTACCTTGGCTAGGACAGGTGTGTGTGTTACCTCGACTGGGGCAGGTATGTGTGTGTGTTACCTGGGCTGGGGCAGGTGTGTGTGTGTGTGTGTGTGTGTTACCTGGGCTGGGGCAGGTGTGTGTGTGTGTTACCTGGGCTGGAGCAGGTGTGTGTGTTACCTGGGCTGGGGCAGGTGTGTGTGTTACCTGGGCTGGGGCAGGTGTGTGTGTGTGTTACCTGGGCTGGGGCAGGTGTGTGTGTGTGTGTTACCTGGGCTGGGGCAGGTGTGTGTGTGTTACCTGGGCTGGGGCAGGTGTGTGTGTTACCTGGGCTGGGGCAGAAGCCCCACTTCTCGTCGTAGCGGCTGGTGGTGGAGCACCAGAGGTGATGGTCCTCCCTGCCCTCGGCGGTGCACTCGGAGTACCAGCGGTTGTTGTACTTGAAGGGCAGAGCGCAGGGCGTGCCGTGGGCGTTCCCCAGAAGAGGGTGGATCTCTGCAGGGGAGAACAGCCTTCATGAAGCTTGTCACCATAGCGATCTACCAGGGTTCTAGGGTTCAATGGACATTCTGAAATCGGCAAATCCCCCCCCCCCCCCCATACCCCTTTCCACACAAACACTGTTAAGAAAATTACATTTAATGGCGCTTCCTCAGTTCAACATCTGGAAACCCAACTATGCCCCTGCAGTCAACAATCACGTTTAAAGTGAGTGTGCGTTTTGAGAGGCACTGTTTGTATGTGGCTTTGGATAAAAGCGACATACTTCATCGAAACCAAAACTTCTCTTCAACGACATGGACACTAATTAGTTTAACAGACGCTTTTATTCAGAGACATCAAGGATCAGAAGTGCAACAGTATTTTGGTGGCGATTCAAGGAATGGTCTTAAAAGACCATTCATGTTTGTTGATTGGTTGACTGCCCCAATCCAAACCATGGTGATCATCCACTCACCTTCGTACGGGTATGCGCACGGGCCCTCCCCGAGCGTGGATAACTTCCTCCACTCGTGGTACGAGTTCTTCTTCACAGCCACCAACCGTCCCTCCACCGACAGTTTCAGCTGGGACGCCCCGTAGAGCGTGTTGCCGTTACAACGCCACCACAGGGTACGGAGAGGCGAGTCGCACTCGAAGGTGCCTAGGTTGGTAACGACGCTGATGTTCAGGCCCAGACACAGACTGCTGCCCAGGTTGAAGAGGCGGTGGCGGGAAACCCACTTCCAGAGCATGCGGCGCGTGGGCCGATCGCAGCTTTCGAGGGTCAGGTTGGAGTCACCGGCGCTGACGCAGCGCTTTAGCAAGGAGCTCTCCAGAATGAACAGGCCCTTGTCTGGGGAGGAGGGGGGATGGATCACCAGGATAAATTCTTATGATAAAAGATTATTCTTTGGCAAAGTTACGTCCAGCGTTGCGCGCCAGGATGACAGTGGGTGTTATCAGAAAATCTGAGCCATTCTGAATGATTAGGCTACCGGACAGAGGTCCTGGTTCATATTTCACTCATGGAGAATAGTGCTTCATGGTCTAGACATGTGAGGCCCCTCAGCTCGGGGCCATAATAGACATGTGAGGCCCCTCAGCTCGGGGCCATAATAGTGAAACTGGATCATGTCTTGCGGCACAAAGACATGTCTAAAAAGGACGGGCGGTTATCAGTGACATGCACGTTTTGTGTGTGTAAAAAAAAAAGAAAGAACTAATAGCCTACTTCTAAGAACATAAGTTTAACAGCTTGCATTTAACCACGTATTAAATATCTGTGTAGGCTAACTGATGAACATTGATTAAACATGTAAGCCTGCCATAATGATTTGAGTACAATCGTTAGGGTCAGCAAATTAGAAAATGTAGGCTATATCTAGCGTTTGTGTTCAGCGAGTGTGCAATAAATTTTGCGAGTGTGTCATGGAAGTCAAAGTGCGTGCGTGCGGCTGTGCGCGTTTCGTTGTGGAACAACTTTCACTAAACCTATTCATTACAAGGTCTCGGAACGCACAGATTTTTTGGTTCTAATATAGTGTCATGACGCTGTAACCTATGACTGAAACGTAACCTAATAAATTAGAATTACAATATGTGGTTATTCAGCACAGCGCATGCCATCCAACAGGCTGATGTAGGCTAATGCAAGTTGTTACAGAAACCTACTTAGGCTACTTTTAACATGAACCATGCACCATAGTAGCAGAATGTTATTTTATATAGCTTACTTTTCCAGGTGTGCATGATGGTTAACTCGCAGTAATGTGCTGCTCAAACTAAAAAATAAATTGTGAACCGGGTAAACTTACTGTACAATTCAGAAAGTTGATTTTTATCCAGAACTTCATCTTCACTAGCACATGCACAGTGATTCACCAAAAACAAAGCCAAGATAGAACCCAACAATGCTGAAAACTCGATGCCACGAGACCGCTGTATTCTCATGTCGACGACTAGTTGCAATATAAAGGCAGCGGTTCGTACATTCCGAGGATTTCTAAGTCTGTTTCGGGTTGTTTTCTCCACAACTTTCCGCAGGTTTTGGAAAGCGCGACGTCACATCCCAGTAAGCCCACGGGGCTGTCTCAGTGGCCAGTCAGACAGAAGTTTTTCATGGGCGGGGGACAGACAGAACTGATGTCGAAAATCAAAACATTTCCAATCAATACTCAATACATTTGCACTAACAATTCGTTGATGTTGTTCGTTGCTTTGGATACTGCTAAACAAGTTTTAGTCCCACTGTTATGGACTTAAACAGTCTAGTAAAACAAAATGTTTTACTCAAAAAGTTCAACTTTATTATTGCGTCACACAACATGAAAAAACACGTTCACTTCATTTCCCCCAAAACAAAATACTACATCGTCACTCAAGGCACAGCCTCGATTTAAATCCAAGACAAAACATTACACAAAAAATACATATTATTGCAGTGGTTTCCCCTGCTAGCTGCGCCTAGCCTATGCCCAAATCCCAACAGTGTTCTAAACGAGAAAAGAAGTAAGTCCAGTGTTAGACTATCATCCAGAGAAACCCCGTTAAGCAGCAAAGTCATCAAGATGGATGCTAAATGCTACTGTAGACATTTAGTATCTCCAAACATTATTAAGATCTTGTGGTTACTGTCTACATTCCCATGAATTTACTCTTACTCATTTACTCTCACTCACTCACTCACTCACACTCTCTCTCTCCCTCTCTCTCTCTCTCTCTCTTTCTTTCAAGCACACACAAACACACACATCTTACGTAAAAAATTATTGTAGGCTGTCGACTGTCTTGCTTGGCACAGACATCAGTGCACTTTGCCGGTCACCCTCTCCGCTCTGACCGTCATCAGTAGCGATCCATTGAAATGCATTTTTCTCTTCCATTGTTCTTATAGGTGACGTTTTTAAACGTTGACGTGGAGCTTCGAAACAGAGGGTTCGTTCCCTGCGAGATGAAAAGAAAGGTGAAACTGAAATATGGCCTGGCAAATTGTAAATACAACTGTAGACTGTTATGATTGACTGCCAAGCTATTGTACACTTTGCCACCTGAAGTCTAGTACAAGAGGTCATGCTAACACGACCAACAGGGGGCAGTGTTCAAAACAAAAGGAAGCTTAGAGGGTCCCCGTTCGCTTCGTGTCCCTTGCGGACATTCCTTATACATGTACAGAGATGGCAAAAGTACACACATCCCTCACTCAATTAAAAGTACGGATATTCATGTTTAAAAAGAGTCTGGTAAAAGTTGAAGTACTGACTACACTTACTCTGAGAGGATAACAGAGTAGAGTAAAGCATAGCAGAATACAGTAGAGTATAGTTGTCCTCATCAAGTCCTTATCAATTATGCAAACTTTTTTTAGAATTTTTTTTTGGGGGGGGACTTTTAAAGTTTTAGAACTTTTTTCCAAAATATTTTTTCAAAGGTTCCAAATATTTTTTTCAAAACATTTTTTCAAATGACCTAAAATAAAAAAAACAATGATTCATATTTTCACCTCAGCAACACTCAAAACCAACATCAACCTTCAACAAGCCTGAGCACTTTCCATAGAAACTGACTAGACGCCATCTTTAACCAGCTTTGATGCTGGGTTTATTTAATAACAGGTCTAGCTGGAACTCCCTTTTCCCCTTCCTGCTCCCAACTGTCAAGGTCACATGTGTGTTTCTCTCTCCTTCAGAACAAGATGGCATCTCACCTCAGCTTGGTGAGATATCCTATTTTGAAGAAGCAGAGAATGAAACACTGTCTTGTGACCTTGACTGCTGGGAGGAGCAGGACAAACAGGGAGTAGAAGTTCGACCCTGTTATCTAGTGGCTCTGCATGGAAACTATTTCGGCACATACACAGCATCAACAAAAACGATACGTTCACCTCCTGGACAAACTCCTTTTAGAGTGCCACCTGGTGGGTTAATTACACAGATCTAAACAACGTAGATCAAAGGAGAAAGTGAACACCTACTGACTGCCATTTTGCCTTGGCCCTCTCTGCCTCAAACTTGGCGACCTCCTTCCGGTCGTGGACAGACACCAGAATCTTCCACACACCCAGAAGGATCAGGCCGATGGTGAGAACGGAGAGAGACACCCCCAGCACTATCATGGCTATGTTGGGGGGCTGTGGGCAGTCTGGGGGGAGGGAGGTGGGGAGTGGGGGCGGGAGGTGGGGAGTGGGGGAGGGAGGTGGGGATTGGGGGAGGGGGGAGGGAGGAGGGAGAGATAGATTTGCACAACATTTCCTTGGCTAAAAGCAAGTTGCACAAAAATCGAATTCAAAATAAATACACGGAACACCATACACAGTATATGCTGTATATGTGTATATACAATGTGTGTATGTGTATATATCTATATGCTTATTGTGTGTGTAGGAGGACACCACACAGATCCATGGGCTGTTCCTTTGGCAGCGTGAGAGCTTGAGGTGAGAGTCTCAGTGTAGCAGAGGAGTCCATACCGTGAAGCAGCAGGTTGGACACTGTCGTCCCAGAGTCTCCGACCTCCACACTGAAGGAGATCAGACACTCGTTGTCACTCTGCAGGGTACACAGCATGGCCTGACTCCCATCGTACTCTGGAACAGAGATGTGGAGATGAATCAGCCATATATCAGCTTTCCTCTGTGTATTGTAGGAGCTTGTAAGAGGATATGCTTGTCGTTTTTTGGCTGCCAGTGTAATTTCCATATCAAAGGTAAAAATATTTTGGTGTGTGCGCGTATCTATATGTGTGTAAAAGATAGTGTGTGTGTCTGTATATCTATGTGTGTGTAAAAGTGTATGTTTAAGTGTGTGTGTATGCGTACATGTGTGTGTGTCCATGTGGGCCCCACACCATTGTTATACCTTCTTATCAGAGTCGTGACGATGATCAGATATGCCTCTCTGCTTACACTAAGAGGAACCAGGTTCAAACTAACCCTGCCTTCAAGAAAACCCCCAGGTCCTTCTCTATTCACTGCTACCACAAAAGGGTTGTCTGTCCGACAAGGTAAATAATATGTTTTCTATTGTCCGGTGTCAGGAACCTAGACCCAGATAGTATTCTGTGGGGGAGGGAGAAGGGCAAGGAGGGACACTTGAGTCGAAGCATGTTGGCATACCTCTGGCTCCCTGACCCATGGGGGAACTTAGCGTGCTAGTCTGTTTAGCCTCCTTCCAGTGTTCTGACCCATGGGGGAACTTAGCATGCTAGTCTGTTTAGCCTCCTCCCAGTGTTCTGACCCATGGGGGAACTTAGCATGCTAGTCTGTTTAGCCTCCTTCCAGTGTTCTGACCCATAAGGGAACTTAGCATGCTAGTCTGTTTAGCCCCCTACTAAAGGATGTGGGTGCCCATGATGTGGAAACAAGCTCCAGGTTAGGGCATTAGCTGCGGAGAAGTGAGTAGTAATGTGTCTCCTGCTGTTGCTGTTCTATAAGTTGTGTGTTTGTCCCAGTGCCCATTGCTCAGTCCTGGTGTCCCCACAGCGTCGGAGGAGAGACACTATGTACCTGTGGTCTCGTTGACAGAGATGTTAGACACACTGCACTTGTGAAGACAATCCGCAGGGGGTTTCTCTGACTCGATGTAGCACTCCACACAGGCCCTGAGGACACACACACACACAGTTCACACACACACACACACACACACACACACACACACACACGTCTGAGAGCTTGTCCCTAGGGTCCAGGAATTTCTATTCACATGTGGAGAGTAGAGGAGGAGGAGAGTAAGAGCCTGGGCTGTTTCCCAGAGTTCCCAAAGGCTGTTCTGTCTTGTTCTCTCTCTCTCTCTCTCTCTCTCTCTCTCTCTCTCTCTCTCTCTCTCTCTGTCTCTGTCTCTGTCTCTCTCTGTCTCTCTCTCTCTCTCTCTCTCTCTCTCTCTCTCTCTCTCTCTCTCTCTCTCTCTCTCTCCCTCCAGTCTACCACAAAACATTGGTGTCAAATAGACTATGTCTGACAGGTCTTTTACAATGGAGAAAGGAGATTCTTTAGTTCAGTGTTGGGGGCATTAGCAGTCTTTTGATGCCTCCTGGATAGAGCAAGCAAGCGGGAATAAGAGAGGCAGAAACTGATATCCTTGTGCTCCGAAACAAGTGACAAACATGCGGTCGGAGAGGAGGAACTACCTCTTCCATCGGGAAGATGACCTGGTGACCCCAGAAATCGAATGTGTTTGTAGAGCCCTTTTTACAAGCAGTGTCACAGAGGACTTCACATACGCCCACAGAACTGCACCCTAACCAACCCCAACCCTCGAGGAAGCACTCCCAGGAAAACTCACTAAGGAAGAAATTGGAAGAGACCATGGGAAGAGCGAGGGATCCCCTCTCTCTCTCTCTCTCTCTCTCTCTCTCTCTCTCTCTCTCTCTCTCTCTCTCTCTCTCTCTCTCTCTCTCTCGTCACACTTTACTTAAAAATCGGCGAAAACAAATAGCATACAAATCTAGTTCACCTCCTCCTGAGTGTCCTGACTGGACCTGGTGTGGGTGTGACCTCACCTGGCTGAGCTACAGCTGTCTCCGCAGGTGGGGCACTTCTCACAGGTGTCCCCGGAGGCTCCAGGTATGGCACACACACACCTGCCGCACACACACCTCCCCCTGCCACTGCACAGCGCTCCGTCCTCCGACACACACATCTCCGTGCTGGTGCTGCAGTTACAGTACTCCCCTGTCCAGCCGCTCTGACACACACACTCTCCACAGTCACAGGCCCCATGGCCTACACACACACACACACACACACACATGCGCTCAGAGTTAGAAAGGCCTGGAGGAAACAGGGCTAAGATCTCTGTCACTCCAGCGGTCTGAGCGACCCACCTCCACAGAGCTCCCCCCGGAAGCGCAGGCAGGAGAAGTCGTCACACTGGCAGTACGGCCCGTACACACGCCCGAAGCTGGACGGCTCGCACACACACCTCCCGCAGGAGCACTCCCCCTGTCCTCCGCACGCCTCCGCCTGCCCCTCCGCCCGGCAGTCACTGCTGTGGGCGCCCCTCTCCTCGCACTCACACCTGGAGCCCACGTAGCCCGGACGACACACACACACCCCGCACTCCAGCGCCCCCTGGCCCTCGGAGCAGAGGGTGCTGTTGGGGGCCGAGGCGTCCTGGCAGGGGCAGGAGCACAGGGCCTCCAGGGTGACCTCCAGGGAGTCCTGGACGCCCACAGGCTTCAGGGAGAAGCGCCGCGGCCCGGACAGGCAGGACGGCAGCTCCACGGTCACGTTGAAGGACACCTTCAGAGGGGAACAGAGTCAAACTGGTTAAACTCACTCCTCGGTATGAATACAGCCCACACGCGCCTTCAAAGAGATAGCTTTTGGGTGGCGTAGTCGGTTAAAGCAGTGTTTGTAAAAGTGGTGGTGGAGTTGTGTGGCACAAGTTCAAACCGTAACTGACCGTGGCCCCGGCCTTGACCTTGGAGCAGCGTTTGAGGCCGGGCTGGGCCTGTCCGTCGGGGCAGGAGGAGGAGAAGCTGATCTGAAGATCCTCCGTGTCGCCCAGCAGCTCAAGCTCGATCTCAGAGCGAAGCTCCTGGAGGACGTGGAGAAGAACCACAAGATGAACACGTCTGAGGACGAGGACATGAACCACAAGATGAACACGTCTGAGGACGAGGACATGAACCACACAGATCAACACGTCTGAGGACGAGGATATGAACCACACAGATCAACACGTCTGAGGACGAGGACATGAACCACACAGATCAACACGTCTGAGGACGAGGACATGAACCACACAGATCAACACGTCTGAGGACGAGGACATGAACCACACAGATCAACACGTCTGAGGACGAGGACATGAACCACACAGATCAACACGTCTGAGGACGAGGATATGTCAAGGGAAAGCTCTCCGGAATCTCTCTTCAGAAGCATTTTATAAACTTCATCAGTTCGTATGAATTCATAGTTTGATGAATCTTATCAGTTTGTAGGTTTCTGGACTGTGTATTTGATCCCAGGACAGATCAGACCTCAGCTAAACACAACAAAGGCCCCAGTCAGACCCAGTGAGAAGCTGCTGGACTTCCCCCAGCCAGTCAGGTCCACACAGGACCTGCAGCTGTCTGCGTGAGTCAGGATCAAGGCTTCTCCAGGGCCTGAGGACACACCTGAGCTCCCAGCTGGGACAGGGAGCTGACGGAGGCTTCCTGCAGGACTCACCCCGAGGCTGCTGTGGTCTGAGGTCATGGAGGTTTAGTGGTGCCACGGTACGCTGCAGCTCATCAGAAAGCTCAAGATATCATCCTCAAACCTCAACACACTGTAGAAATATGACGAATGTCTGTCTCTGACCTTGTGTGACTCTAACCCTGGCTGCCTCTAATCTTGGCTGCCTCTAACCCTGGCTGGCTCAGGAGGGGGTTAGGATGGAGGAGAGGAGCGGGTTAGGATGGAGGAGAGGAGGGGGAGGGAGGAGAGGAGGGGGTTAGGATGGAGGAGAGGAGGGGGAGGGAGGAGAGGAGGGGGTTAGGATGGAGGAGAGGAAGGGGAGGGAGGGAGGGAGGAGAGGAGGGGGTTAGGATGGAGGAGAGGAGGGGGAGGGAGGGAGGGAGGAGAGGAGGGGGTTAGGATGGAGGAGAGGAGGGGGAGGGAGGGAGAGAGGAGAGAAGGGGAGGGAGGGAGGAAGGCTGGAGCAAACAAGAAAAAGCTAGAGGGGGTTCAATCAGCAAGGGCATGTACAGGCCTGCTGACAACATACTGACGCTCTGGACAAAGAGAGAGAGAAAGAGAGAGAGAGAGAGAGAGAGAGAGAGAGGGAGGGAGGGAGGGAGGGAGGGAGGGAGGGAAGGAAGGAAGGAGGGGGAAAGAGAGAGGGAGAAAGAAAGGGAGAGCAAGTGCAGGAGAGAGAGAGGGGAATAGGCTGGGGAGAGAGACTGAGTGAAAGCAAGCAAGATGTAAAGCAAAATGGAGCGAAAAACATGTTATCAGATACACCGACAGACAGAATCTGTCTCACTATAAAACACACACACACACAAACACACACAAGAGAAGCGCTGCCTCCGACGTGGGCATTACTCTTACTTTATATGCTGTCACAATAAGTTCCAGAATGTTCCCAGAATCAGATTCCAGTATTCCGACCGTGGCGCCAGGTATGAGGTCTGCATAGTTCTGTGGGGGTAGAGAACAACCTAGGATCAGAGGAGGAACGCTTAGGCCAGCGTATCTGACGCGACCAACCCCCCCCCCCCCCCCCCAGGAGGAACAAACGGGAAGACAGAAAACCTGTTCTGACTCGTCACACGGGAGTGCTTACTGAATCAAATATGCTAACCTCACTGATACACAGAGATAGAGTTCCCCACAGTCGCTTCTCTATCTTTCACCCACACAGGGGTTTTGTTTTCCCTGCCTGAATGTCACCTGACAGAGGAGGGAACTGAATATCACCTGACAGAGAACTGAGCTCACCTCGTAATTGTGTTTCTGCTTCTCTGTCACGGCAAAGATGAGGAGGATGTTGTTCTCCACCAACTTGTCAATCAGCTGGCCGAGAGTTGGGTATTCCTGGAACAAACAAGACATTTACATTTAGCAGACGCTCTTATCCAGAGCGACTTACAGTCAGTACAGGGACATTCCCCCTGAGGCAAGTAGGGTGAAGTGCCTTGCCCAAGGACACAACGTCAATAGGCACGGCTGGGAATCGAACTGGCAACCTTCAGATTACTAGCCCGACTCCCTCACCGTTCAGCCATCTGACAACAGTAACACATACTGCAGAGATGCTAACAATCTAATATGTACAGTCTTGTTTTACAAGCATCACACAGCAGAGGGCTTCACATACGCCCTGTACCTAAACCAACTCAAACCCTCGAGCCATCTCTCCAACGCTTAAAAAACAAACAGACAAAGGCTGTGCCTCCTCACCAGAGAGTCGGACATGGAATACTCGTTGTTGCTGTCCAGGTGGCATGCCCCGTCGTTGGGTATCACGATGCCCGCCATCCTGCTGTCCATGCCGATGTGAGAGTCGGCGTCGCTGGCAAACACCAACAAACGCATGGAGTTGTTCCTCCAGCCGATCTTATCCTGCCCAGACAAACACACGGGAGCTGTGGGGTCTGTAGACAGCTGGCTGACATGGGTCCCTCACCTGGACCCTGACTACTGAAACACTGTTAGAACTGAAACACTTCTGATCCTTGATCTTCTGCTGTACCTTCCATAGGCCTACTTTGAACACTATCGCTTTGGATAAAAGCGTTTTGCTGAATGAATAAAAGTGTTTTGCCTGAATGAATAAAAGTGTCATGTTGTATAGCTGAGTGCGGTGGAAAGGACAGCTCACCCCACACACAGCCGCCTGCATGATGGCGTCGAAGCCACACTCGGGCACATCGATGTTGGCGGACACGCGCTGCTTGGTGATGATCTGGTTGAACTTCTCTGTGCTGCTGGTCAGAGGCAACACGTGCTTGTAGCCAAACGTTGGCAAGCAGCTATTATCCACGCCCCTGCGAACCACCGGAGAGGAGCGTTCAGTATCCTGTCATAATAATGATCATGTGTTCATTTAGCAGATGGTTTCATCCAAAGCGATGTCACACAAGTGGGTTGTCACCATATGGTGGTTAATTATGTTGGTGTATATGCTGGTTATCACTTCACTATATGCCACACTCTTCAGCACACGTTTTTATACGTTTGTATCGCTTTGTAACGCTGCAAAATAACACATTTCCACAGGTATAATGGACTGAGAACAGGACCCGCAGGTCTACTTAGGGCAGATATAGCTCAGCATTTTATAACGAATCAAGAAGCTTACAGGTTCAAATCCCCTCCCTCAGTCTCTCTTCATGATCAAATCATATGTCATCTGCTAAATGAGAACACTGCTGTTGTTTCAGTTATCAGTAACCGGTTCGTGTAGTTTTTGCCTCTTTATGTAAAGTGCTGTGGTGTGATGAGTTCCCTCATCTTCCTCCCCGGGAGGGAGGGAGAAAGGCGCTATGTCAACAAAGGTTATTACTAATATCATTGTTATTATTCCTGCTACCAGCAGGGGTTGGCTAGCTCCTCCGGGGTTATCTTGATGAACGGCAGGACCGGTTTCTCCACGAAGGAGCCGAAGCCCAGGCGGAACTTGCTGGTGAGCTTGGCCATCTCTCGGGACAGCGAGGAGCCCAGGTCCTTGATAGTCTCCAGGTCGTCGATCATGGAGGCGGAGAGATCCATCAGGTAGTAGATGTCCACAGGGTAGTCCTCTGTCTGACGCACTCGCACCTGGAAGGTCAGCTCACTGCCTGTCCAAAATGATCCAAGTTAACGCCTGACTAAAAACTTAACACATAAGCTTATGACTGTTGTAATTTTTAAGAATGGTGATATGGACACTACAATCTAACTCCTTCACAAACTTCCATAATCGCTATCAAAAAGTTCAAATCAACTTTACAAGGCCTTTACGCAGGTACCCAGGTTCAAATCTGTCTTGGGCCATTCCCTGCATCTCTTCCCCCTCGCTTTCTCCCTGCATTCCTTAGTGTCTCTCTGCCACCTCACAGAAAATACAGCTTTAAAAAAAGCCCAAAATTATCATGATAAGGAGTACCAGGTCTGAGTTTGAGGGCCATCTTCTGAGGGGAGATGTGGGTGTGGTTGTGGTTCTCTCCAGATCTCCCCAGCGGGATCTCTTGGAGAACCTCGACACGGTTGACCGGAAACTCGAGCCATTCCGGCGTGCACCCCCTCTGGAGCAGGACGTCCGGCGTGTCACAGCGCTCGCTGACCAGGTACGAGTCCGTGAAATTCTGAGAGGTTTCAAAAGACGACACGACAACAATCTGTAACCTCCTGACCGCACCCTGACACAGCGCTGATGATATCAACATGGCTGTAGGTTCAGTGTTTGTAAAGTAGTCACTTAGCAGATGTTTACATTGAAGCAAGGTACACAGGGGGATTTGAACCTGCGCTGAGCAGTCAAATACTCAACCACTGAGCTATACCCATCCCCATGCTCTACCACTGAGCTATACCCATCCCCATGCTCTATCACTGAGCTATACCCATCCCCATGTTCTACCACTGAGCTATACCCATCCCCATGTTCTACCACTGAGCTATACCCATCCCCATGTTCTACCACTGAGCTATACCCATCCCCATGTTCTACCACTGAGCTATACCCATCCCCATGTTCTACCACTGAGCTATACCCATCCCCATGTTCTACCACTGAGCTATACCCATCCCCATGTTCTACCACAGAGCTATACCCATCCCCATGTTCTACCACTGAGCTATACCCATCCGTATACTGAGCTATACCTTTCCCTAGTGAGTTACACCCATCCCTTAGCTACACTCACCCCCGGGATACACCCACCCCTGAGCTGAGCTATACCCCCCGTACAGCTGCCTGCTGCCCTGCCGGAGGTAGCTTACCTCCTGGGAGCACCAAGCACAGAGGGGCCCCAGCTGGAGGCAGGCGTCACAGGACGCCGCGCTGCCCGGGGAACATGCTCCTGCAGGGAGCAACATGGAAGTGGTCACAGCGTGGTTAGCTAGTCTCACAGCGCTGGGCTCTCCCACGGCTGCCCTTAACAAGCCGGTGCTCGCTGAGTCAGGGAAGGACTGACTATCACTGATCATCTCTGTGATGTGGCGAGAGAGAGTCCACACCCGGATAATATTTGACTTGTTTGTGTTACCACAGAACTGTAAATCATATTCTGTGCGGGATTTTGGTAAGTAGGCTATTTACAGTAATGATTTACTTCTGCTTCTTAGTAAGTGTTAGATGTAATAGATGTTATGCCACTATCAAATACATTTCATCATTAAAGGGGAAAACTGAAAGGCTATATGCAGAATAAGTGATTAACTGTGACCTTCAACAGCTAAGTATCTTATTGAAGAGAAAGTATGTAGGGCACGATCCATTATTGACTCACCCTCCACGTTGTTGATCCAATACTGAAGAATTAGACTGAGTAGTACAAGCCCCATTAGTCCTCGCGGTTACTGCTGCAAAGTGAGAGATCAAAACAATTGTTTACATTGAAAATCCTTAATTAATATTAAACTGAGTTAAGTTTCAAGCAGCATTTTCGGGCGCACCGGCGACAGTAAGCACCTGTAGGTAGGTAAACGTTGTTCAGAACGTTGTCTTCTTTGCTCAGGCATTCTTACCTGCCCAACCTTTTATGTTCACTTCCGTACAGGTGAGAATTTAGACGGAGAGGGAATACACGAGCAAATCACAAAGGCGGGAGGAGAGGACTTGTATTCACCGGCAAATCAACAACGAGTAAAGTGAACGGCATTTATTCATCGGATAATATGAATTGTATACTTATTTATTTGATGCTGAAAAGTATGCTATAGATTTGCAAACAATTTAGTACATTAACCCCTGACGTTGCTACTATAGTAGTCGGATTAAAATAACATTTAAAAAAGCTTTATAAACTATCAATCCACGTAGCCTACTGATACTTACTGAAGGCCTAGGCCAGATAAGGTAGTTTGAGACTTTGAACAACCGGATGTATGAAAAATCATCAGTCATTTAGAATTCTAATCCCGGGTTAATGTTAATCTTCAGATTGTGGTTCATGTAGCCTACTCCAAAACTATATTCTTCTTCTACTGTGGTGTGAACCTTTTATTTTGCTTTGTCCTTGGACTATAAATCAGAACATGTTCACACTGTTCTCGATAAAGAATGTTCTAACGGATGGCAAGAAAGTATCGTATTCTATTGTGTGAGATTTTTGTAAATAATTTTGCAGTAGGCACGTGGCAGTATCCGCTCTATTATCCTACAGATCACTGCGATTAGTAAATAAGCTATGTTCATCATCAGTGGACAAAATACGTGCCATATTAAGTGGCAGTAAACTGTATATTTAGTTTACAAATTTGATTATCCGTTGTTCTAGTCGAGGAAAGTAGCTTGCATGAGTATTTTGATGTGGGTCAAAGCGATAACCAGTCCTGTTGCGCGTGAGATTCTGCTGCTCAGGCAGACCACACCATGAGTCAATATGACTACAGGAGCCAGACATGCCAACTAAAAAGCTGTTAATATTTTACATTTGCACAAAAGAAAAGGCCATTGTCATATTTAGAGGGATTATTTCAGTTTGATGATTAACACGTGGATGGGAAATACACTTTGAACAGGTTGTGTTGCAAAGGGTGTGCGTTTCTCTGCGTGAGTGTGTGTTCATCTATGCATATTATCTGTGAATCATTGTGGAGTGTGTGTGGAATCATTGTGGGGTGTGTGTGTGTAGGGGAGTGTGTGTGTAGGGGAGTGTGTGTGTGTGTAGGGGAGTGTGTGTGTGTGTAGGGGAGTGTGTGTGGAAGGCATGCGTAGGTGGTGAACCACTGACAGCTGCAATACAGATTTCTCCTCTTGTCCAGCGCTAGCGGTGTCTAATGCAACACCACACCCTCTATCTCAGTAAGCCCCATCTGTTACCCTGCACCCCTCTCGTATCCCCCTCTCCTCCCCCCCCCTGCCTTTTATTCCATACATACTTACTGCTGTGGTCTCTTCTATCGCCTTCTTTACTAGGATTTTCTGCCCAATATATTTCTCTTTCTCACTCCTCCCTTCTCATTTAGACCTGTTATCTTATCTCCTATCTCCTCCTCTCCTTTCCCGTCTCCTCCCCCCTCTCTCCTCAGTCGTTCCTGGACCCGTCACCTCTGAGCCAGAGCTACTCCTTTCCTTTCCCACCAGTCCTTTCCTACGTCTGTCAGGTCATGTGTCCACACACACCAGGAAGCTCAGGTGAGACAGTAGATCCTCCCCCTGACAGAGCCTCAGGGTCACATGAGAGAAGGAAAGCAAATATCCCCAAAACACAATGACACTGGACACGACAGGACCAGGCATGGAATCAGTCACCTAAACAACAGTTCAATCTCCAGATTCTCAATCTCCAGATTCAGTTTCCCAGTGTGTGCTCCTCACTGGGTGACGGTTGCAAGGTGGGCTGGGGGGGGGGGGGGGTGTAGGAAGAGGACTCACCTGTAGGGGGTTTCCTCTGCTACCATGCTGTCCCCGTGGAGACGAGAGTCCTTGTCGCCGGGTAGAAAACGAACGGGCGAACCCGTGTGAACAAACGGAGGCGCTCACGGAGGCGTCCAGACCAGAGGAACTGTCACCCTGCAGGGACGGAACACTCTTTATGAGGCATGACACCGGCCTCTACTGCCCATGCCCACTGGCTGCTGTGTGTGTGTGACACGTTTAAGCTTGTCTGTGTGTGTGTGACATGTATAAGCTTGTCTCTGTGTGTGTGTGTAGGGGGCAGGGAGGCTGTGGGCCAGATGAATGACGGTAACAACTGCTCGGCCAAATAACAGCCGCCTTCATTAGAAAGAGACGGCCAGAGACCTGGACTGACAGGCCCAATGTGCTGCAGTGGCACTCTGCTTCTGCTTGGCCTCACAGGCGTTTCAGAGTGTGTGTGTGTGTGTGGCTGGGGAAGTGTATGGATGTGCAGGTTGTTTCTGCTGACTGTGTGTGTGTGTTTACTCAAGCATGGTGAGTTAATTGTCTCCAGAGGAGAGGAGTTAGTTGAAGAAAGAAGGGACATTATTACTCTGCCTGCCTTCCCAATAGCGGTATGACTGGAATGTGTGAGTATTTGTTTGCATTCACGTGTATAAGACTTTGAGTGAGTGTGTGTGTGAGAGAGTGTGTGTGTGTGTGTGAGAGTGTGTGTGTGTGAGAGAGAGTGTGTGTGAGAGTGTGTGTGTGTGTGAGAGAGTGTGTGTGTGAGAGTGTGTGTGTGTGTGTGAGAGTGTGTGTGTGTGAGAGTGTGTGTGAGAGAGTGTGTGTGTGAGAGAGAAAAGAGACCAATAGCCAATGTACAGAAACACACAGATTCTTTCCAATACGATGATGGCAGGTGAGTCCACCTCATGTAGACTACATGACAAATGAATATTTATATTATTTTTAATTACAGAATACCACAGCAGAAGACGAGGTTATTACACTTAGTTCCAAAGTTAACCCTTCTCCACATCTACACCCCCAAACTGACCTTGACCCCGCTACGGGGAATAATACCATGTGTCTCTTCAGCTGTGGAGAATTAGAGAGAGAAAGAGAGAAGGGGGGGGGGCATCATTGCTCTTCATGTTTAAAGAAGTTGATATCTCTGGTTGTTTGACTGGCATTATTGTCTGCCGGGGGTGGAGTGTAGGGTAGAGGGGGGTACATTTGCACCCCGGATCTTTTTGATCCGTGATACCGGTTGGAGATGGTGCCTCAGAGTCTCTCGCGTCAGCCGCACTAAGCTACCGACTTAGAAGGACGATCCATTAAGACTGACACTTCAAAGGATATATTACTACGTGATCCCCTGGTGAAAAAAGTGTCCGAAAATAATGCTGGTTACATTTGCGGTGAAGGGATTACAAATCCACAAATCATTCGTTCTGGACCGAGCTGCTGACCTGAAACGTGGATCGTAGGCTAGTAAATGTTTTAGCAATAAGAGGTCGAACGCAAAGTGTTTGAACGTCGTCGTCACTTTACAGTAACTACACAGCCCCCTCTGCTGTTGTAATGTAAGCAGTACACCAATCAAATCATACAAAAAAAAATTGTTGTAATGGAAAACTTTTATTTTGAGGCTTTAATGAAGGAAATCACAAGAAGACTGGTAGTTCTGAGTGACATGGAAAACAATGATTGTAACAAATCGTTACAGAGAGAAACAAAAATACTAAGGTTTTTTTTTTGTACACTGGTTATATCACCAGCAAATGTTCCTGACATACAAAACACACAATAGAAAAACGACTCTTGATTTTCTAGGTTTCTATTTCCGTAGTTTATTTAATTGTTTTCTTTTTTCACCCAGCCTATCGAAAGAGAAAAAGCTTTTTGCGTTGTCATCCTTACTACCAGCATCTAACACAGAATGGCACTTGTTTCAGACATTGCTAGCTAGCTTATCAACCGCATTAACGCAGTGAAAGCAATCCAAACTTCCATTGTTGGGTTCCAAGCAATGGTATACCAATAAAAAGCGAATAAAATGGTTTGTATCCCGCTTAAATCCTGTCGTTATGCCGTTAGCATTCCTCATTTATTGCACGTGACTCGGCAACTACTGCTGGAATCAGTTTGCTTTTTAACTCACCAGAAAACAATTTTACACTCCCCTTGTAAAAAAATAAAGATACTAAAAACGGTGAAGAGAACGAGAAGGTGAAGCGCTGTGTTTTAAAAAGGACAAAGGAAGAAATTGAAGTCAGAAAAGATGTATCTTAATTGGCCAGCTCCTGAGCTCTGCACCCATTCCACTCAGACAAGGCGGGCTAGTCCTGCGAACCCTGGCCTTCCAGCCGAGATCAAACTGAGGTAGATATTCGGCCAAACTGACCGCCAGAGCAAACGTCTTTTGAAAGACTCAGTATTAATATATTTTTTTTGTAACGAATTATAATTTCATGTGTGACTAAAGCTTTTAGTTAACATTACCCCTCAAAAAGATATATAAAAAAAAGATAAAAGATATTGCCACGATGTAGCTAATCTCATTCATTTCAAGTTTGCATGTATGGATGTGTTTGGATATCAAATTGTCTTGTGGCCGTGTTTGTTAGTGTAGAACAGACTGGGTTGCGCCTACATCCTTGATCGTGCCAAAAATTAAAGTAAATTAATTTGGACTAATACAAATATTCCAACCCTAGGTAGGCCTACTTTGTGAGTGAGTTTCTGAATGGTTAATGTGACACAAAAGAAGGCACATTTTCCAACCTATCATCCATTTGGAAAAATGTCAGCATTTATCACATATTTATCCTCCTACGTTTGATTTTCACTAAAGCCTACAGGCCTACTTCAAAGGACACCTGAAAGACCATATTGAAACCAGTAACACCTCACCTAATAAACACTCTTTGCAAGCAAAATGTTTCATATATCTCACTAATAAACTACCTATAAAATCACTGAAGCCTTGGAGAGAAAAGAATCAGGTTCATGCATCTAGAACACCACATCACACAGTGGGTGTACCACAGCCACTTGAGAATCCCAGGTAGAAAATAAACAGTTTTTTTGTTTTTTTTGTTATCAAAATAAAAAATAATATTCCTGTCTCTTTTTTTTTAATGGGAATAATAACCGTTTTTTTTTTTTTTTTTCCATTTACACGTTTCTCAGTCTCCATCCTAGACGTTCTACATAATTCCAGCACGCACAGATGTTTGGTTGAAGCTGTCCGAAGACTTCCTGGGTCTGGTCCAATCAGAGGAGTCTGAAACCGTTTATGGTCGTACAACCTTCAGCACTGCACCAAGGTCATCTGCCACGATCAACACACCAACAAGATTAACACCACACACACACGACCGTGCTAAAACCATCATCACTGTCATCAGCACTGGTTACAGCAATGGTTCCACTTGGTCAAAGCCCTCAAATAATAGGCAGGGTAGGTAATGTTGCTGTGAAGCACTTTTTGTCATATTTGCTTAAATAAACTACACATCTTGTTTTGGACACAACAATAGCAACCGATACATCTAAAGGCTTGACAGTAAAGTGAAATCAATACGATATCTGTGGGCGTCACAGGACTGTGATAAACACGACCAATCATTAATGTCAGACCGGCACTAATGATTGGACGGCATTCGGACCGAATGCAATGATTGGACAGGCTACTTGTCTGTCTACCTCCTGGCAGTAGTCAGGCGTTCATGTGTTTAGGAGGAGTGGCTTTGAAGGGAGGGGGTGGGATATTTTGGTTTGAATTCCTCTGAACTCAAGCCAAAATTGATAATTTCACAAAACATACCTACCCTGCCTTTAAAAATGTTTTTCCATTAATCGTTTGAGTGATTGAGTCAACTTCACCCTACTGGATGTTGAATGCTGATTCATTCAAACTGAACTGAACTCGTACCTTACCTTTACTTGCTTTGTTGGCTGTAGGGAGAGGAGTTATTGGATGTGTCCACTTGCTGTTGTGATGCGCTGTCCTGGGGAGGGAACAGTGGCACGTTAGTTACCACCACCACGGGCCGTGACACAGTGTGGAAAGAGAGGTGTTTCCTTACGGTTGTCTGTATGTGTTGGTAATGCGGGACGTAGCCACCATGAACAGCAGCGTTGGCAGAAATGTACTGAAGAAAAGAGAGAGAATTAGACGTTCGTTTCTTCAAGGCCTATCGTCAGAATATTGTAATCGTTCATGAGGTACAGGTATAAAAAAAACTATCTGCCGACCTCCTGTTTTCAAGTACGATTCCTTAATCTCTGTTTACAATCTTTCTCAAGAATATGATCTCATTTGATTTATATATAGAGCACATGTATTTCCCAGAATGCTCCTCACCGCTCCGCTGCCACCCAATGAGAGATGACCCATCTGCTGAGTCATCATGGCTGCCGGCTGCAGAGACATGGAGTGATCAACAGAGGGAGACATCACAGCTGTCTGAGAGAGAAAGAGAGCGATAGGGAGGGAAAGAGGGAGAGACAGAAAGGAAGAGAGAAAGGGAGAGAGAAAGGAAGAGGTAGGGAGAGAAATTGAAGGAAAGAGAGAGAAGGAGAGAGAAAGAAAGGGAGTGAGAAGTATAGAAGGAAGGAGAGAGAGGAAGTTATTTAGGAGTCAAGCAGGCAAAAAGCTCACGCTAGACGCCTTCACAAATGTTCTTTTAACGATGGCTGATTTTCTGGGTCAGACTCAACAGTGGATTTAAACCTCAGCATATTCATGAAGACTTGCAAAGAGAAATGCGAAGTGGGGTGTGGTTGGTTTTGAATTTGTTTAACCATTTTTTTTTTGTCCCTCGCTCACACAAGCCAAGCTTAATAGGAGGTTTTCCCTATAAAGCAAAAGCCCTTGAGGGAATGTACCATTTCCAAGTATGAAGAAAAAAGGGAGGGAGGGGGTTCTGTGGATACAACATAGACACTTGTTCTACTGCAAACCATCTGTTAGCAGGAGATGCTAGTGGCCTCAGTCATGAGACCACGTCTGCTGCTGGCATTTCCTGTTGGCTGCTGGGAGCCGAAGGCCAGACAGACCAAGAGACTCTGCTGAACTACAGGCTACTGACTCAGGTGTAATTCAACTCACATTGTTCACAGCTAAGAGGAGAGGAGAGAGGAGGAGGGGGGAGGGGAGGAGAGGAGGAGAAAAGGGGGAGGAGAAGAGGAGGGGAGAGGAGAAGGGGAGAATCTCCTTGTTTTGTTCTTCCACAACAGCACCATCACAAAGAGAAACAATAGAAAAGAGATCTCAGACTAAACCATTTGTGGTTTTTTCCATCCCTAAATAAACATCAGATCAATTTTCACCCTGTGGAAAACGTGATTCCTGGAACTGAACTCCACTAGCTTCTTCTCTCTTCCCACATTGGTTTAGGGTTGTACAGCCAAGTCAGCAGCCAAGACCTGATTAAAGTAACATGCTGTGTTTTTCTACCGGCCGCTGTGTTGACTGCCGGACATTTGCCCTTCTCACCAAATACAGTGATGACACGAGTGGGACAAGACGATTCTCTTACCGGGTGCTGCATTATATAAGGCTGGTGCTGCATCCAAGAATGATTCTGGACCTGGTACACCAAGGAGAGAGAGAACGAGAGAGAGGGGAAGGGTGGGAAAGGGGGAAGATGGTGGAGGAAGGAGGGGGGTGATACAGGGGGGAAAAAAAAGGTTGGCAAATAAAAGGGGAGGAGCAGAGGAGAAGGAGGGAGGGGCCAAAGGGAGGGACAACAGTTAAACCCTGTGACAGATGTACACTGTCTGCTCAGCTAAGCACATTAACAGAACACTGAGTCTGGTTCCATGTGGTCACGGAAGGTTCTGGAAGCAGCAGAAAACCACGGTACCTGATAGGAGGAGACTGGAGACATGTAAGGAGACATGGTGGTCTGGGCGATCATCCTATTGGTCAGGGCGTAGGGGGATGGATAAAACCTGGGTGAAGAAATTCATCCAGATATCAAAACATCTGGTCTGGTAGACACATCCAAGCACTTCTGAATACAGTTGAAAAGTATTTGAACAATTTTGACAAGGTTCAAACGGAAAAATTCGCTGTATCCGCAACAAACAAAAAGATGACCGTAACCCTAGATTGGGGTAGGTAAGAATTTTTCGATTAGATCTTGAGAGCCCTTCCTCCCCCGCAGCCCTGAAACTCACCCGTTCTGCATGGCGGCTGAAGGGTCATAGGTGAGAGTCACCCCACCCTGGAAGAGACACACAACCATGTTCACCACCAGCACCCAGCTCTGAGCACACACTCACTTACAGTACATTATTCCTTTTATCTTCTTAATTCAAATTCCTTTTGTTGTATGTTTTAATGCTCTTGTTGCTGTTTGAGAGTTGCCAAACTAAATGTTGTTGTATTGTATACAGACAATAAGGCATCTACCTTACTGTCACTGTTAGGATACCTCAACACCACAAACCGTCAGAATAATAATGTGTTGATTTAGCAGATGTTTTTATTCAAAGCAACGTAAAGGGGGGTGCGTTCGAACCTGCAGCCAGTCTAAAGCAGTCTTTACAGGATCTACACTTGTAGCGGTTGAAATGTGACGTTGGTAACAGTAGTCAAGGATCTACACTTGTAGCGGTTGACGTGGTAACAGTAGTCAAGGCTTCTCACCAGCCGCAGGTCGCCCTCCCTGGTCCAGGTGCGCCCGCTGGGGATGAAGGGGCTGTGGCTACTCCTCTTCCTCTGACCGTCTGCAAACTTCACCAGCAGAGGCTCAGAGGGAGCTGTGGAGGAACACCATCATCAGCATCCTCATCCTCACAATCTTCATCATCACCCTCAATATCATCACCACCATTACTATCACCATCATCATCCTCACAATCTTCATCATCACCCTCATCATCAGCACCATCATCATCATATTTTTATGATTATTATTATTATTATGGTCATAACAACAATAATTCATAAAAATAAAATAACCTACATGTACAGTATGTCTATATATTAACCAATATGTATGTCTAGATATTTACCCAGAGTTCCAGGAGCAGTCTTGATGAACTTCCCGTTGAAGTGAGAAATCACTGCGTTACACTTGTCAGTGGATTCCATCCTGGGAGAGATCAAGGAAAGTTAGTTCACACAGGAAAGACAGATCTCCCTGTGATCCCTGTCCCACTGCCAGGAGAACAGGCAAGTAGCCAGTCCAATCATTGCATTCAGCCAAAACGCAACGACTGCTCGTGTTCATCACTGTCCTGAGACACAGATATCGGATTTATTTAATTTCCCTGTCAAACCTGTAGATTTAAGTCCATAAATGTTTTGATTTATGGACTAATATCAGGAAGTTCATGTCAGAAAATGCGCCCAAAGTTTCTTCTACAAAAAACGTGACCTATCCTAGCTTTGCGTGGCGTGGCTCTCGGGAGCGCTGGCTCACCTGGCGAAGCCCACGCCCCGGCTGGCCCCGCTGAAGTCCCTGAGGACGCGCGTGGACACCACCTGACCCAGAGGACGCAGCAGGGACTCCAGCTCCGCCTCGTCCACACACACAGGCAGGTTGGAGATGTACAGGTTGGTGAGGTCCTGCTCCTGTTGCTAGGGGTAGAGAGAGCAGGTTCACATATACACACACACACACAGACACACTCATATACACACACACACACTCACATACAGACACAGACAATCACACTCATAGAAAAACACATCATAGCATCACAGCTTGGTTCAGCCCCTGACAGTGGGGCAGGCCTGCTCTGGCTAAGGCTCTCCAGGAGCTGGCTGCGTCGTGTTTCCAGAGTGGCCGGTAGGACGCCTCACCCTCCGATCCACTCCAGTTTCTCCCTGAGTAACTCACACCTACTGACTTCACATCGGATTGTTCTGAGGCTTCCCAGCCTAGCCAGCCTGGAGGCGTACGGAGCTGCAGAGCTGCAGCTGTACGCGGCCTGTGTTCTGCTAGCCTCTGCAGAAACACAGGAGACAGACACGGCATGCTAGGTCCCTCTGGGGGAAGGCTAGCCCTTTATCAATGAACTCCCTGCTCTGCATTTAAACACAGGAAGAGAGAGGCAGGGACCAGGGGAAATGCGCTGACTGGGAGAAATTCCACTTTTCACCAAGGAGAACTATCCAAATGTCATCTGGTCGGAGCAGAATAGCCAACCCCTTCGCTCTGATTAAGGAATCGAGCAAAACAACTTAGCCATACGATCTCTAGTCAAACTGTGAAGGGTTAGCATACAGAATGCTAACTGGGTGTGGCTAGGTTATATAATCACAGCACTGTGTTTAACTGCTTAGCTTAATTATTATGAATGCTAACAGCTAATACTGAGTGCTAAGCTATGAAACGCAGCTTTTGTGGGTGAGTGGGATTTTGGGAGACGGGTGAGAGAAAGAGAGGCGCCGGCCGTGTGACGGGCTGGTGATCTGGCAGTGAGGGAGGACATTTAGTTTCAGCAGCAAACATGAGGTCACCAGCAGAGCAGAGAGGCATCCAGGGTCATGTGACCACCATGCTGTCACGCATGTCGCCAGCTAACACAGACACACTCAGAGACAGATGCTGACCAGACACACACGTGGACAAGACAGACACCCAGATAGACGTGGATGAGACACAGATGGATAGACAGGCAGACAGACAGACAGACAGGCAGGCTAGAACTAATTCCTCACCTTAGCCATCTGGGCTTGTATCCCGCTGGTTTTCAGGGCATGAACTGCTTTCAGGGCGGCCGCTGGGCTTTCGAAGTCTACAAACCCGTAACCTGCCATTCAGGAGAACAGGCTTCAGAACACCATCGCATTGCATTACCTTTAGATCTCTGTCCTGCCACTCAGCGTGTTCCTGACACCCAATCCAGGTACAAACACACTGACCTTTACATTTATTTGTTGTCTTATCGAGGATTGCCTTAGCGGACACGATCTTCCCGTATCTGTGAATACAAAAACGACAAACGGAAAAAGTTACAACCTGTGTTCCTTGTTCACTGTCATGGTGTTTGAAATGAGCCTTTGTCTTTAGTGCACCTCGTCCACTAGTCTTGGCCTCTGCAGTAAAGCTGCACACCAGCCAGCCCCGGACCCAGGAGACACAGACACTGGTACCAAAACAATATACCTAGCAACAGATAGCAAGCATGCTATCCCTCTGTGTGTTACTGTACGGAGGGGGATGGGGAACACTGACTGACTGCAGATCAAGAGGTTGCAGGCTCATCGAACAACATCTCTCTGTACGTTGCTTTGGATTTTTAAAAAGCGACGGCTGGATAAATACATGACTATTATCCTCATTATTAAGTACATCTTTTCTACGCTACTTTAAACTTAGTCCAAACCCAAACTGTCCCCACTAAACAGCCATGTTGACGCTAGCTCCTGTCCAGCGCATTTAGCAGAAGGGATATTTTTAGGACATGCATCATGCTATCTCCATTTGAGCCGTATTGCAAAAGAAAGAGTCTTTCATTTCTGCTTTCTACCGAGCACCACTGGGAACAAAACACGAGCAAAACAAAAACAGCTGCTGTTGCCGCTGGTAACATGGTTGAATGCCTCCCTCCATATGCTAGTAATCCAGAAGGGCCACATAAAGGGGGATAACCACCTAAACATGGCAACCGCTGAACCAGAGAGGGTTATGGGAGAGACAGATAACATTTGATAGCTGTCTCATAACAGTGTATATGCTGCAGGGTTCTGATCTGAGCTGCTGACATATAATCATGGTATTGGTATAAAAAGCACAGTACGTTCTTTGCTCCCTATACTGTGTTTTTGTTCTGTGCGTGTGTTTCTGTGTGTGTGCTTGCATGTGTGTGTCTACGTGTGTTTCTGTTGCCTAGGTGTGTGTGCTTGCATGTGTGTGTCTACGTGTGTTTCTGTGTGTGTGTCTGATGCCTAGGTGTGTGTGTGCTTGCATGTATGTGTTTCTCTGTGTTTGTAGAGGGTGCCTTGGTGGTCTGTGTATATATGGTTGTGTGTGTGTGTGTGTACTCACTGCTGGCAGAGCTTGACCAGGTCCAGGTCAGTGGTGGCAGGGGGCAGACCACGGATGTAGAGGTTGGTCTTGCTGAGCTGATCCCAGCCTGTGGTGCTGCTGTTACTGCTGCTCACTGTACTGGGGCTTCCTGGGGCCATTGGGTAGGACTGCGCACACACACACACACACACGCACACACACAAATAATTCACAAATTATGTCATCTCACACCCACAAACTAATGTGGGTCAGCTCAACCCACACACACACACACACTCACACACACTCAAACACACACACACACACACTCACACACACACACACACACACACTTCAACCAACGCTGACAGTTTTGTTAACAACCATCCTGAACAATATCAAGAGTCTTTTCATGGTCCTAAAAGGTTTTGGGTTATTATTCTTGATAATAATCAAAATCATAATGATGCCTTTCATTAACAGTGAGCTCTTCATTGTCGAGGCGTTCTGAGGGCGTTCTTTATTTATTTTAAAAAGGAAACAATCAAGGAGTAAATAAATAGTGGCAAATAAACAAAGAAACACATCAATTAAAAACTAAAATGATAAATAACATTTTAGAAAGGACAGCTAGACAACACTCTTGATCTCAACAATTTAAGACAGGAATGAGCCTCTCAACTGGGAGGAGATGAATCAGCAGCAGCTCACTGGGACAGCACCGATCACTCGCACCCAACACCTGATGTCCCCAAAACACAAGGACGAGAGTGCTTCTGTGCTGCGTCTCCCAAACACCACAGCCACCACAGCCTTGTCACACAAGGAACCAACAGCCACATGCTCAACTAACTCTGCCAAATCCAGTTCCTCCTCTACAAAACATTTCCTTCCTCTTACTCATTCATGAAAATAACTCCTGCCCAACCTGCCTGCTGGGCCCGCGTCATGGCTGCGGTCATATGTCATCTGTGATTGGCTGGCGGCTGTTCTCCAGCACAAAGGGAGTGTGTCCCAGGGTGGGAGAGAACCAAACTACCACAGGAGAAACCAAACACATACGGAGCTCCAGCAAAGAGAAACCGTTTAACATTTGGTCAGGGGAGATGAGAAGTTGACTACACTTGAGTTCTTACCAACCTCTGATACAACCGCACAATTAGTAAGAGTAACTGATGACAACTTGAGACAAAACTGTGTAATCCGCTGTGAACGACAAGGTTGGAACTCCATGTCTACATGTGGACACATCTAAGACACTTGATCTGAACCAACTAACACCACAAATGAACCTCAGATGAACCACCGCCTCTACCGAAGCTAAGCAGAGCCTTATGATAGGGTTACTCATTACACAAGGCCTTTTACCAGACCAGCTGCATGGTTTCATCTTTCCGCTTTCTAAGTCACTGAACCGCCGTCTCCATGATCAGGTGAGATCACCCATGAGGGCCAGGAGACTGTCCACAGAACACACAACAGCCCCCTCCTTGTTAACACATACAAACCTGACAGGACACGCAGGAAAAAAGCACCTGCATTAATATTAACACCCGAGAAGGCATCATTAAGGATGCATGAATGCTTCCATGCGTGTTCAGTCCAGAACACTGAAACGCATTGGCAGAGACACGAGCGGAGACTGTGCACTCAGGTGATGTGGCAAGAAGAAGAAACCCGAAGCCAATGTCCTGTTTAAAAGCAGGATATTGTGCTGTCCGTTCTACATCAAATTACAGTAACTGGTTAAGCGAATGAATTGTAATCGTGTCCGGAAGTCCCATTAAGGGTTTAAAGCTCACACGAAGATAGAAATGTATCCGTGGTCGTATAGGAGTAATACGTGCTGGATGTTATCCTTTAATGATCAACAAAACAAACTGTACACTTGTCCCAAATGGACCATTTCTCCCTCTCCCTCTCTAGTGTCCTCCTCTCACCCTCCTACCCCCCTCGTTTTCCTACACCCCTCTCCCTCCCGCCGCTGAATAGGTGCATAATTCCCACATCTGTCACCTTAAATTGGTAGGAAAAAACCATAACGGTCACAAAAGCACGGTTCATAGCTATATTCAGTATAGATACATGTATATTCAGCTCATGGCTGAATGTTTTGTGTTGTCGTTATAGTGAATGTCTGTCTTGTCTCCTTGGAAAAGGCACCGGATAGTGCTATGCGCACACAGCTTTTTGGCCTACCTGCTTGCGATAAGCGGTCTTCAATGGGTTGGCAGTATTAGCAAAAATCATCCTGAATATTCTTGTTGTATACTACTGATTGAAACTGTTTCGCAATCTGATAAGCTACATTCGGGGTTGTTTAATAAAATCCAAAAACTGGTTTAGAAAAAATCCGCATATTGACAGTTTCAGAATAAATATCCGGTGTACGTAAAAAACCTTTTCGATATCCTTGACTCGTTGTCACATCTGTACATTTGGGTAGAGTTTACTGTAATCCCCGCCGTGTGTCCAACCCTAAAATTCGTTCGGTTCATTGATCTATGACGTCCTGCTGACCGCTCTAGAGTCCCACCTACTACAGACGAAACCATTTACTCTACAAACGGAGGACACGTTGAAAGCCGTGTGAGATAATAACGCTAACTAAATCAAATAGGAACATTCTGTGCTTTTCATAATTGAAGGGCGCACCACCAGAATGTTGGACATTCGTTATAATTAAATTTTCCTGTAACAGGCAAGTTCGTAGCTTTAAAAAACGTGCCAGGTTCCCCGCTCGCTCAGTTTTATTCTCGCCCGCGCATACCGAACATTCTTCACCCCTCCCCCAACCCCTCCCCCCCAACTACCGCGCTGTGGTTAGGGGGCGATGAGAACTGACAGGTCAGGTCAGGATGGAGGGTCCAGCGATAAAGATGTTTAAGATGGGCGTAGGAAAACAACTGGAGAGCATATGAGTCTCATTGACTTTTCCCATTCGTGTGGAAGTGAAAGCCAGGCTGAATGTACCCTTCTGTATGCCGTTTCCTTCAGCAGGAATTGGTTTGTCTCAATCTAAAATGGAAGTTGGTGGCAGGATCATCCCACGGTGATGCTTAGCCGATGTCAACAATTAGAATGGACGCGCCATCGTTTAGCAGGAAACAGGCAAATGCAATTCAAATACAGTTCGCGTCAGATCAATTAAATCTCTAAAGTTTATTATTTCACATGTATTTAGAATAGTGGACCCGGAGGCTGACATTCTAAGCCTCGTGGCCTTTTGTATTTTTGACCGTGGCGTGAATTATTTTGCCATAGCATGTACTGCCATGTGTAGCTAAATGAAATATGTTTTATGATTCAAAACAAGTCAACCTAGGGGTAGATCACGTGTGCAGGGACAACTAGACACAGTATCTCCCTCATGTTTGTATTCACATCACAACAGGTATAGACAATATTTATAACAGACGGACTGTCATGCAGATCCAAACTGTTGCAAACATACAAACACTTCAAAGGACATAAGAAGTTAAACACCATGCCATTGTTACATTATGCCAAACCGGCAGATTGGCCTATAAGAATGCACACAGCAACCTTGCATAGGTTGGCTAGACTCAGGATGTTTTTGTAATACGATCTATGTTCTCTCGAAGCATTCCTTAGGTATAGCCCTCCCCCCATTCGTTTAGCTTTATTGTTGTCCCAACAAGCCTGCCCTATTATCAGTGCATTTACAGTTGAACAATAACAAATACACAGTTGTCTGCCGTAGTTATAGCTCTCCTCCCATGTTCCAGCCTTTCATACCAGTTGTTCAAACACAGTATATAGATCTGCAGTACCATCCAGTTCCCAATGCCAGATAACTACCGTGACAAACTGAGACATTAAACAGATACACAAAACTCTCGTACAAGGAGAGATCTTTCACGTTGGTTTTCCTGAAAGCTTTGCCGGCTTTGCCGGTTGATCTGGAAGGTTTCCTGACTGATCAAGCCACTCACCTCAGTGTGCTCAGAGACTGAGGGGGAAGTGAAGGTGCTCTGATAAGAGCAGGGTGGGCTGTGGTGGATATCCTGTCTACCATACCCAGCATTCCTGTTCTATGGAGAAGCAAAGAGGAGCATGCATTACTGGCATACCATAGAGAACATGGAATAACAACAGGGCAGACGCCATTCAGAGAACACATCTATGAAGCAGATCTTTGGCCCTTGTCACTGGTTATACCTTTGTGCTTTCTGTACGGTTTTGTGGAATAACAGATGTGATTTGAGCTCAATCCTACCCCAACGTACTCTGGAACATAAGGAGGTTAGGCCTTCAACACAATCTATATTCTCATTGCGGCCATTCTGAAACTATGCATTCAACGATGATGGGCCGGATGCATGTTTCTTCAGATGGACTGTGCCGAGAGACGAAACCGACACACATCGATCTTTGTTAATGTCCGTTTCCTCTCCAAAGATGGGCGTTTGTTTCTCCACCACACACGGCCTGGAGGACCAGCTCTGTGGAGCCAAATCCCCTCTGTGTGGAACCCTCCATCCAGGCTCAGATTTCTCTCCTCCCTAATGCCCTCTGCCGTCTGGATTATAGTGTCAGGGACAGATCGGGTTACAAAGCCGCTTCTGATGTTGCCAGAGGAGTGAAAGGTTGAACACTGACTGGGTAAAGGGTTGCCTACAGCTGCCACAATGTGGAGAATGGTTTTCATGCCTTCTGGTCAGTTATAGGTTCTATTAGATACATATTATATCATAGATAATATATTAGACAATACTATATATCTACAAACAGTACATGTTTTGTGATTTTTCATGTCTGGGTTATTGTCATTGTGAATTTAGCAGGATGGTTTTTTTGTTGTTTAGGACAGAATTTCTATTGAATTTATGAACTAAAACTAAACTAAAATGATGTTCAAATAGTGAATTTCTAACTACACCAGCCGTATTATTGCAGCCATGTATTAATTCACTCATTCAGTGTTAGATTTGAGTCTGACAGGAACTCTGCACTAGACTGACCCAGTGGCCTGTGTGGTTGGTCAATGTTCTCTCTTCAGGTTGTTACTCAAATCTGTGGTGCCTCTTCTTTTATGAATTAGCCCGGTGACTAATGATGCTGCTGTTTACTGTAAAACACAAACTGTCATTAGGAAAGCCTTTGTTGTTCCCAAAATGGACACTTTCTTCCAGGCGTAATTGGTTACAACCTCAAATGTGGTTGAAATCCAGTTACTTTTTCCTTATCCCAGACTGCTGTGAAGACTTCCTAGTAACTGACTCATTATCTTGTATACAGTGTGTGGTATACACATTTGCCATGAATAAAGTGTAGGCCTTTTCACTCCAGTAAACTGTGAGTCTTACAGCATCACAACGCAGACCTTGACTCACTTTCTTAAATGAACAGAAACAATCTGAGGGTGAAACTAACAATAAATCTAGTTTTACAAATATTGATGTTGTATACACACAAAGTCCTATCTGATTGGAGGATAAGAGGACATGGGAGTCTGGCAGCCTGGTTGTGGGAGGGCAGGCCTGGGGATGTTTGACCCGGGATTTACACGCCCCTCAAAAGGGGCGCACTGTCCCCCAGGGGATAATGAAATGTACTAAACCAGATTGAGGAAACCGAGGAAGCTTCGAAGGGTTAAAACCGTGGGATGAAGGAACCATTGTTTGCCTTCATCCTCTCGACCGACCAAAGCTCTCAAATAGTCAATCTCTTCCGTCAAAACTCGGTTAAACGGCACATGGAGGCTTTTGAACCGAACACGAATACTGAAGCAAACACCTCCCCCCCCCCCTCCTCCTCTAGAACAGCCATTCCCGATCTTTTCCACTGTGCGGCCCACTTACATAGCTCAAATACTTTTTCACACATGTTTAACAACACCACTGGAGCCGAAAGTTCACTTTCACGGCTAAATGTATTTGAGCGATCAAAGAAGACAAAGTGTTCATCAGCGCCACAGTAAGCACACATTGTAAAGAGAGGTAACCTGTAACTACCACAGCCAGGCCAGTTCTAGAACTGCCGGTGAAGTTAGAAACTTTTAATAATGACTTTTAATAATCATAACAGGTTGATAACCCTTAACTGTTGCTCTCTTATTAACCCTACACTCAGATTAATCAGCTTCTCAATTGTTTTCAAACGATAACAGGTCGCCCCTCACGGAGATCTTTCCCGGCGTTTCCAGATTTTTGTTAGAAACTGAGAAAGGACATGTTACATTACATAGGGAACAAATATGACAGACCAATTATGTATGTGATATAACATTAACGACTAGCAAGTAAGCTGACAGATAATTTACTACTTTATAATGTGGCTAAAAATGGTTAGCTAGCTATCCTAGCTAAAGTTAGGGGCTACAGCTCAAATCCTAGATAGGCCTAGGGCTAGCCTAGCTAGTAGCTACTTTTACCGTGTGAGTTAGCTCTAGATAAACCTTACCTTCATAATTGTTGATGTAGCTCGAAACGTACAATTTGAACCCCTTTTCCATCTTGCTTGAAGGGCAGCAACATAGACTCATATGTAGTTACATCGTTGATTGTCATTTTAGGAAGACAGCCCGAACTCCTCGTAAAAACCGGCATTTTGTGTTTGAAAACTCGCTCGCTCGCTACCGGAAGTTGGGCACCGGTCTTATTGAAGAGGGTGTATGCAAGTTAAGGCTGAAAAGTCCTGTTGGTCTTTCGTCAACGTGCCTAACGTAACAAATATTAAATTGGAAGGAAAAAAAGAAAGAGTTTACAGGTAAAATTAAAGGTTTTAGCTTTTTTTTTATTTTTTTTTTTAAGAAAAGCGTAACCATTGGCGTTTTGGTCATGATGAATTCAAGACAACATTTTCTAAATGACTAAGAAATGTAATAATCATTTACCAACAGTATATAACAATATTTCCATATTTATTCATTTTTCATACTTTAGTTTTCATTGTTTTGGCGGTCCACCTGTATTACCCTAGCGGACCACTAGTGGGCCGCGGCCCACAGGTTGGGAATCGCTGCTCTAGATATTACTGTAGGCCTATTGGAGAAACTGGGAGTAGGCTACTTCTACCATGAATGTTACAATGCTTCCATCTACTGGTTAAAGTTATGAGTCACTATCAGATAGGCGTTATACAGTAGCAGTTTGCCAATATAGAATTGTGCTATACAGAACAATATAAGTAGGCTAATGCAAGCTAAAGTAGTCTATTGTTTACAAAACGCGGATTTAAAGCAGCTCTCTTGTTCAGATTTTATTCAAACATTCACTTGTGCTCATTTAAATATCACAACCACTGATTTATAATGTGTCTGGAACAAGTTGACGTCTACATGGATTCCTCTAATTAAGTCGCTTGGCTGTAGTCACACTCCAACAGAATGTGAAACTGCCACTGCGCTTTCTGCATGTTAATTAAATCCAGAAATGCCAGGAAGAAAGACGCGCTCTGCATTTTCAGACGAACAAAAACCAAACAACCCGATAGACGTTCATTAGGCTACATGAACATCAAGTCTACTTTGTAGTTGGCTAGCAGGACAAGTGTGCGGCTAAGCGATGTAAACAGATGGTGTGGTGACCACAAGGAGTGTCCTAAAACGGGTGACCCCCCCCCCCCCCCCCCCCACCCCTGCTGATGTGACGTGACACTGAGTAGGAGAGGATGAGGAGCTGGGCGTTCTGAGGGGAGGTGTCGATGAAGAGATAGACAGAAGGTTGTACAGGTTAGCATTCCAACGCCTTCAATGATTGACTTGTGTGTGGAGGGAGGGGGGGACAGTTATATTTAAAGGACTGGCAATGCTTTCACACTGGAGCTGCCACACATATTAATCACACATTGTGCTGTTTTCACGGGGTTCTTTTGAGACGTATATGTTTAAATAGGCTACCCACTTTGTTGTTCATGGTCATGACTCAATTTCTCAATATTTTATGAATTTGCATTTTACTACAGACTTTATAAAGTCTTCTGTGATGTAAAGATATTTTATGAAAGGTGAAAGATTGGTAACATCATTTCCTGATTATTTATCTTTTATTGTAGCGTAAACTACACAACTGTGCATATTTCTTAGTAATTCCTGATTACAGTGCGACTGTCGTTCACCAGATTGACAGTTGTACATGCATGCCCCGAGACAATTTGCAGGTGAAGCTCTTTAATTCTTGATCGACAAGAAAAGAGACTTGACGAAATGTGATAATTGTGTATCAGAACACCTATAACAAAGTGGTCACAGCTGTGAAATTGTCATAATGTGATAACTCGTCACTACTTAAGCTCTATTTGCTTTCTTAATTCCCTGTGGGAGAAATCAGGAGTTTCTTCAGTAGATGGAGAAATATGATACTGAGAAATACAATATTGTTTTCAGTTACTGTACAAGAGTGACAATGATTTTCCCTCCTCTGGGTGCATGTTATATTTCAGTACAGGTACGGTATATTAATACAGCTGGTATCAATTAACGTAACTTCCGTTGTAAATATGTAGGCTGGATCTCAAGGGACTGAAATGACGCATAGAAAGATGCAGCTTTCCAATTAAAAGGTGTGGGAAAGCACTGGGGCAAAGTAAGAGGTGAGACGAGTGGGGATGAGCATAAAATCTAAACGAGGATTAGGGCAGAGAACAAACATCCATCTCCCGGGGACATTTACATTTAGCAGACGCTCTTATCCAGAGCGACTTACAGTAAGTACAGGAACATTCTCCCCGAGGCAAGTAGGGTGAAGTGCCTTGCCCAAGGACACAACGTCATTTAGCAGAGCCGGGGATTGAACCAGCAACCTTCTGATTACTAGCCCGATTACTTAACCGCTCAGCCACCTGACTCTGTCTTTACGAGTCTAAACGCTCTGAGATAGACAGAAGGTGACAATGTAATCTGAAATGGAAGGTAGAAACACAGCCAGTGTGATGTCATTGTCATCAAAGGTAGCAAAGAAAGGGTGTTTCTAAGTGAATATGTAATTAGTCCAGATCCTATTATGGGAAAGCTGGTGATAGGACCATTTATTAGATGTCCTCCTCCAGCTGTTAGACACATGTGGGATATGTAAATAAATAGACCCTCCTGCCCTACCCTCCCTATATTATTTAAATAATGTACGTGAGAATTATATATTTAGACATTTTCCAAAATAACATAGTATCCGTCGATGAGGTAGCCTGTTTTTTAATAGGCTTTTTTTAAATAAATAAAAAACACAAAAAAAATATCTGATGACGGTGTGGAATGTAGCGGAAGCTGTAACCCATGCGACGGAAGTAAAATTGTTTAGAATGCATTCTGGCTGATTCATTGTAGCCAGCAAGCTATCTACTTGCCGGAGAACGTTTCTATATCTAAACTACCTTTTTTGCCAAATTGACAACAGGTGAGCGTAAACTCTACATGATATATTTACCACATACTTCGCAATGCAAAACAATTCTACTGACTTAATTTTCGCTTCGAGTATGTTTTATTTAACTTTCTAGATGTGCCGAGGTGCTAGCTATCTGGCTAGCTAGCTAAGGTTAGCTAGTCCGCAAGTTAACGTTATTTCACTAACTGAATGCACAATATTACGATGATACACTATTACAAATACTTGTTGTCATGATGACACATGATATTAGATTGAGGGGCTTTTCAACACTAACGGTGTTTGGACTTGTCTTACAGATTTAAGCGACCGAGGAAGCTAGCTGGGATGATTGCTTGCCATGTCATTTTCACACACCTGAAAATGGGCAGCTAGCTTAGCTAGCCTAGCAGCTACCTCGCAACGCTAACTTGTCAGCAGAGAAGGCTAACAGCTAACTGGCTATCTATCGTGTTTGGCCTAGCAAACGTCACAGTCTAGCTAGCAAGAAATCAGTAACGTCAGGGTTGCTGTATTAACAAGATGTGACCATTTTTTTTGAATCGTGCAATTTTCCGCTTGTATAGAGATGGACCGGCTGTTAAGGCTCGGAGGTGGAATGCCGGGACTCGGTCAGGTAACTATTCGATCTGATGCCCCGTGTTTATGTTCTGGCTAGTTTGTGAAATTAATATACTGAGTCAGTTCAGGTTAGTTTGACTTTTGCCTTTACATTGAGATTAAATAGATTTGTTAAGAGTTCTACAAAAAGTTGTAAAATACAGACGTTAAATCAAAAATTCTTAAAATAATTATAAAGGTTAGATACACTTTGTTAGTTTTCGTCGTTGAATGCTGCCCCACTAGTACCGATGATTGTTAGTATCAGATCAACGGAGCTGTTTTCCCCCATGCTCAGGGTCCACCAACAGACGCCCCTGCCGTGGACACCGCAGAGCAGGTGTACATCTCCTCTTTGGCACTGCTAAAGGTAAGCAAACTGTCTGGACTCCTACTGGAGAAAGGTACAGCTCAGTGTTTAGAGTATTGGACTGGAGATCAAGAGGTCCCAGGTTCATATACCCCCCCCATCCTTGAGTCATTTTGGATAAAAATGTCTGCTAAATGAATTTATTATTTAATTAACAATTGAGAGAACAAATTAGTTGCTACTTTAATGCAACAGTTCTACATACTTTCTATTGTTCTTAAGCACTGTTTAGGCATGAAGTAAACATAGTACAGTCCTAGAGATTACGTGAAGTCTGTCATTTTTCTGAGACTTGTAGTTCAAATTTGTGAGCCTAACAGCAGTGTTATGGTAACAACACTATAATTTTGCTGCAAAAGCTTGGTATAACAATATTTGTATGTTTCCTCAAACAACTTTTACTTAGATTGTAACTTAAATTTTTTTTTTTTTTTAATGTAAGTGTTGAAGGTACATTGTTTCTATATAAAGTATAATTTCTTAGGCATCATCAGGGCTTTCACACTTGTGAGGACGGGGTGGAATTTCTGTACGTTACAAGAAAATAATAATGCAAATTCTGTCCGTGTGTTGAGGCCCGGTTGGAATCAGCAAGTCGAGTAACCGAGCGTGGAAGTCCTCTAATAAATATGTTAGATGTTATGTAATAAATAAAGAAGCCGCTGCTGGTGTTTTGTGTGTGCATGTTTTTGATTGTGTTTGTAACCTCGTCAGATGCTCAAGCATGGCCGTGCGGGCGTCCCCATGGAGGTGATGGGGCTGATGCTTGGGGAGTTCGTGGACGATTACACCGTGCGAGTGATTGACGTTTTTGCTATGCCCCAGTCTGGAACTGTAAGTTTTCCATCTTCTTATTTAACAGCTTGGGATATGCTCTGTGAAGGTTCTTTTTGGATATATATTTTTTTTATGTGCCCTCCCCCTCCAACTGTGTTCTGAATGGATTTTTCTTATCCAATAGGGTGTCAGTGTCGAAGCTGTGGATCCTGTATTCCAGGCAAAAATGTTGGATATGCTAAAACAAACCGGCAGGTGATAAACCTATTTTGACAACAACAACAATAATAAAAATAAAAACAGGAGCCATATTATTTTTGTCGGCTGGACGTTCCCTCATGTGTCTGGTTCCCCTCACTCCCCCTTTGCCCCCATCTCTCTCTCTCCCCTCTGTCTGTCCCCTACTTGTCTGTCCCCCAGGCCTGAGATGGTGGTGGGCTGGTACCATAGTCACCCTGGCTTCGGGTGCTGGCTGTCGGGGGTGGATATCAACACCCAGCAGAGTTTCGAGGCTCTGTCGGAGCGGGCCGTGGCCGTGGTGGTGGACCCCATCCAGAGTGTAAAGGGGAAGGTACGGACCACACCACAGCACCACAGAACCAAGCACTGGGATCTGTCTTTGGTGTCAGGTGTCGTTTTAGTTGTGATGAGGTTAAGGGGGCTCTGTGGTGCGTCTTCTCTGGGGGGTGGGGGGGAATGTTTAGTGTGACTTAAATAATTAAATGATGTTCATAAGAGCTTCTTTTAAAGAGCCGTGGGCTTCATAAAACATACCATGTCATATATAAACCGCAAAAGGGTGCATATTTGAATCAAGATGTCTTCATCTTGATCGTCAACACCTATATGATTAACACCCATCCCCCCCCACACCAGTTTCTTTTTATATTCCTTCCTTCTCTCTCTCTCTCTTTTATTTTCCCCCTCTCTCTCTCTCTCTTGCTTTCTCTCCTCTCTCTCTTCCTTTCTCTCGTCTCTTTTCTTCTTCTGGCCCCATATGGCCTTCTTCATCTCCTGCCGGTGTGACAGGGAGTGTTCCATTAACACCTCCACAGAGCTGGGTGTGGGTGTGAGAGCCAACTCAATCTCAATGTGTGATACGCGCCGAGAGAGAATCCACCACTAGAAATGAGAACTAGCTTTCCCAGGTTTTACATTGGGATCCTTTTTTTTGGTTCTTTACCTCCTTTCTTTTAGAATTCTATCGAAAATAAACTAATTAGGAGTGTGAAAGTCGTTGTTTGTACCGCCTCTCTGATTGTGTAGACCATTAACCAGACATGCATATTCATCTAACGGCCCATATTATCACAAAAAATACCAGCATATCCTCCCTCCCCCCCCCAAAAAATACTGTAAATGCTCTAATTCAAAGACGTATCAGTGAATTATTCATAGGTCAGGTGTTTGTGCATGTTCCAGACCTGCTGTAGGAGAAGCTCTCCCCTCTACAGAAAGAGACCATGCGAGTGCAAAGCGCACAACGAAAAAACGTGTTGGTGCCACGTAGCCGCTGTGTTTCTGTCCTCTCTGTCTGCGTCCGTCACAATGTTTCTTAGAAAACGTGATCTGGATTACGCGGTTAACCGTGCTCAGCGTCGCAGTGCTATGGATGTGGCATAGGTACCTCGCCGGTTCTATGGACCAGATAGGGAACAACAAGGAAGGCTGACCTGGCGTGGTGACGCCATCACAACACCGGCAGGGGGAACGCTGCATGAGCACACATGTTTTGGGGTACATCAGTCGTGACAGGAAGATCAGTTGGTGATTTATGGACCCGGGTTCCAGGGTGACATCTGGTAAACAGCTCATAAATAAGTCATCACTGTCTCCAGAAACGTGTTGCTAAATCCTCGCTAAATTTCAATAGCGCTGAAAACCGAGGCATCTTCTCATGCCATGTCTGGCTGCTGTCCCTGCCTCCCAGTGACAGGGAAGCAACGGCTTAATCCACCAGGCTGATGGCCAGGCAGTGCTGGTGCTGTACTACAAAGTTTCTGTGTCATTGGGAGTGCTCGGGTCATGTGACAGGAAGGGGGCAGCAAGAGTGACAGACGGGGTCCCTGGTTCAAACTCTCCCTAAATGGAACAGCTGCATTGTGTGTGTGTGTGTGTGTGTGTGTCGACGGGCATGCCCTGATCCGTCCTCTACAAGAACGAGTCTAAACACATTCAAATGTCCGTTGCAGGTTGTAATCGACGCCTTCAGACTGATTAACGCCAACATGATGGTGCTGGGTCACGAGCCCCGACAGACCACCTCTAACCTGGGCCATCTGAACAAGCCGTCCATCCAGGTAGGCCGGAGGCCCCCTGCTCGCTCCCCACCTCAGGCTGCTACTGCTGGGAACCATCACTGTACACCTGAGGCTCTGGGCTTTCTGCTCATTTGTGTTTCTCTCCCCCTCTCTTTCTCCCCCTCTCTTTCTCTCCCTCCTTCTACCTCTCTCTCCCTCCTCTCAGGCCCTCATACATGGACTGAACAGGCATTACTACTCCATCACCATCAACTACAGGAAGAACGAGCTTGAGCAAAAGGTTTGAACGAGTTTGACAGAAAAAGCGTTTTTAGGGCTTTTTAAGACTAATTTAAATGTCAGGGGAGTGGTGGCGGTAATTCACCTGAGTTAAGGTGTGTGCCTGTGTGATGCAGGACCTTGTCGTCGGGGTCGTTTGGCACTAGGATGGATATGAAGGATGAAACATTGAGTGATTAACCCCAACCCCCCCTGTATGACCTCTGACCCAAGATGCTGTTGAACCTTCACAAGAAGAGCTGGATGGAGGGCCTGACCCTACAGGACTACAGCGAGCACTGCAAGCTCAACGAGACCGTCGTCAAGGAGATGCTGGAGCTGGCCAAGAACTACAACAAGGTAAGCAGGAAGTGGAGTCTGATTGGTTCAACGAGTCACTTCCTGAAGAGGAAATGGAGAATAATGGTGGCTTGTGTACTGGAGAATAATGGTGATGTTTTGACTGTCTCGACCATCTGTCCAGGCTGTGGAGGAGGAAGACAAAATGACCCCAGAACAGCTCGCCATCAAGAATGTTGGAAAGCAGGTAATTACATAATAATGTGTTAATTTAGCTGAAGCTTTTATCAAAAGCAAACACGTGTGGTGTATTCGAACCTGCAACCTTTTTAACTGCAGTCGAATGCTCTTCCACTGAGCTATACTCGCCTACCTGCCACTGTAGTTACTCTGAATCTGATCAACTGAAATAAATGACTGTTGTGGGAGTTTGTGGTCCTGTCGGTTGACAGAAAGGATGCTGACCTCCCTGCAGTGTCGGGGTTTGTCACAGTCCTGACGTCTGTCTCTGTCTTCCTCAGGATCCCAAGAGGCACCTGGAGGAGCACGTAGACGTTCTGATGACCTCCAACATCGTCCAGTGCCTAGCTGCCATGTTGGATACAGTAGTCTTCCAGTGAAGAGCCTTTGTTCAGAACTGTTAATATCCCAACCCCTTGTTTTTCTTTTATATAAAATAAATGTGTATGAAAGGTCTGTCATGGACTCTTGGTGGATTCTTCTTACTGGTTTTCCAAGGCTGAGAAGTTTGCTTGAAGTGTTCACATTGTTGAGCTCTTGTCCATATTTGAATGTGTTAGTTTGTTGGAAGGAGAGAGAGAAAAACTGAAACAAAAAATGCTTTGCTGCTTCAACAGCTTTTTTTTGTTTTTTGTTTTGGAGGGGAGGGGTTGTGTGAGCGTTTCATATAAGCTACATTGTAGCTTACTAACGAAGTGTGGCACTTATGTGCACTATTTGTACGTTGCACGGTGTTTTCTGAGTATGAAAGGCGTTAGCTTGCATTCAACGTATTAAAATGTGAAGTCCGTGTCGTGCTTTTACCGCTCCTTTTGTTTCGCGTGCTGCTACATTCTGTTGCGTATCATCCAATAACCGTTTAGCTTACCTCGGGAGGCGTCAGGTGAACATCAGACCAAGCCTGAGTTGGTTTCTCAACGCCATTCTTTATTGTAATGTGTGAGTAAGTGTAATGGACATTTTAATCGATGGACGTCAAGCTTTGAAAATAAGTATTTTATTGACAAACGGATGATCTTTTCCTTCCTTGACTCATTTGGTAACGGAACCCAAGGGATGCATGAATTTTTTTTTTTTTTTTTTTGAGAACACACTCGTGCACCATATGCAGTCCCGTCAGAAGAAAATCTCACAGACTCGTCACAACATCCATGGAGCCACAGAAGAAAGGCGCCCCTTGTCTGTGCCCAGTTGAACTCCGCTCCGCCTCGCACGATGTATCCACAGCATCTGCCACCCGGCTCTTCCCACCCGGCAACTTCGACTGGTCAAATGCCACACTATTCGCTAACAGCGCAAGGGACATTTAACGGGCTATTGGCCTCCTCTGCTCAAGGCTTTCCAGCTTCTAGTTACTTTTACGCACAGCCGTACGGCCGTGGACACCGGGGAGACGCTTTACACCAGTCCGCGTCGTTTTTTGGACAAGCGCAAGTCTATCTCTGTAACCGAGCTTTGTGGCTTACCTTTCATAGGCACCAGACTGAAATGATCATCACTAAACAGGGTCGGTGAGTATTTGTCCGATATCCCGTTTATAACTAATGAAGATTGTAGGCTATACAAGTATGGGAAAATATTTCCAATATAAATCATGGAATTAGTCTCCTCAAAAGAAAGAGTTGCTTGGAAAAACTAATATTTCAGTTTTCTGCTTTCCGTAGACGAATGTTCCCAATTTTAAGTTTTAATATATCTGGACTTGATCCAACTGCGCACTACAACGTTTTCGTGGATCTGAGCCTCGCGGACCCGAATCACTGGCGTTTCCAAGGGGGACAGTGGGTGCCTAGTGGAAAGGCGGACACAAACATAACAGGTAGGTCTAATCTACCGAAGATATTGCTTTTCACCCATTTTTGTTGAGAAAACGGCCGTTGGCATTAATGAAACTGTGGATGCGTTTTACAGGGAACAAGACGTACATGCACCCTGACTCCCCAAACACTGGGGCGCACTGGATGCGTCAAGAGATTTCGTTTGGAAAACTCAAACTGGCAAATAATAAGGGAGCCATGGATGGGCCGGGGCAGGTAGGCTATGTGGACGACAATAGTGAAGTGTTAAAGCTTGAAAAACGAAATAAAAAAAATCTGTGATTAAAAATCACAGATATTTTTTTTAAATAACACCTTTTGGCCTTCGACGTTCAGAATTGCACATTGCCGTTGCCATAAGGCACCCGTGGTTCTTTCCTTCCATGCGTCCAGATGGTGGTCGTGCAGTCACTGCATAAATACCAGCCCCGGTTGAATGTGGTGGAAGTGAAGGAGGACGGCACGGAGGACACATGTCACCCCAGAGGCCTTCAAACGTTCACTTTCCCAGAAACACAGTTCGTTGCCGTCACAGCTTATCAGAATACAGACGTAAGGAAACAAAAGAGAAGCCAAGGGCATATTTTATTGCCACCATTCTTCCATATTAGAGATAATGATTGTGACATATTTGCTTACAGATAACGCAATTGAAAATTGACCACAACCCATTTGCTAAAGGCTTTCGGGACAATTATGACAGGTAGGTCTATTATTCTTAGATTCTTCTTGTTTTTACGGTAGTGAAATGAAGCTGTTAAAGTGATTTAATACTGTACTAAATAATTGACAGTCGAGGACTAGGCCCATTTTATTTTGCATAATTGTACTTTTATAAATAAAAACATTTAGCCTATTTAATTTACATTTAACTTTCCTTGAAACCTTACAAGCCATCGATACATTTTAACACTGTCACAAGGGTGTGCTCAAGGCCTCCTAGGCCATTGGGTAATTAAATAACAATTTGTCCATAGACTAACCTACACTTTCAGGAATTTGAATATATTTCATTATTGGCCGGACATATATTTGGGGGATTTTCATAATATCGTACTGTACTCTTGTTCCGTACAGATTCTATACCGGTTGTGACACTGACCGGTTGACACCTCCTAGTGACTCATATGCCAAGCTCGTGCCCAGTGCTAGATATGCCATTGCCAACTCCTTCCTGCAGCATCAGTTTTACAACACTTACAGCAGGTCAGGTTTTAGCCCACTTTCTGGCTTCAGTTATGTCCCCTTCAACCAAACCAACGGCATGCTTTCCCCTCAAACGGTCCAGGACAACCCAACGGCTCCACCGAGGTGGTTTGGCAACGAGAGACTTGACTTGGCCTCACGCGCGTACGAGGGGCCTTCCTCCTTCGACTTGGCCACAAACGCCGCCGCTTTGGCCTCATATGCCGCAGCTGCCAAACCGCTTCAAATCCCCTCCACTGCTACCGAGTGCGCTGGGGGAAATTTCGGTTATTACGCCGAAGCCTCGGGTTTTACGCGTCCTTCCCTCCAGTACTGTGGCTCGTCAACCTCTCCACTCGCACCTTGGATTAACGGACACACCGGCGCGGTGGACTGCGTGGCGGATGTGGAGAGTGCGCGTCCGGAGGATGGTTTGCAAACAGATGTACCTGGCGACACCAAACAAAGTGACCTATCAGAATGCAGATGGCTTGGAACCTCGTCATAATCACAGCAGAGACTTGATATTTTGATAAAAGTGGGCCATCCATGGTTTTCTTTCACTTTGGAATTCAAACTTGGTTATGTCAAATAAGAGTTGCTAATTACTATCTTTGGTAAATGTTTTTTTGTTTGTAAAGTGCTTATAGATTGACCTGTTTATTGTCCTTATTGTGTTAAATTAAATTATATAAAGTTGCGTTTTAGACCACGGTTATTTTTCATCGGATATGATGACATTACATTTAGAATGTTTGTAACGCCGTTTGTGAATCGTCGCAAAGGAAATAAGATATCGAAAAACCCTGGCGTTTTCTGACGTAGGCCTTTACAATCTCCTCAAAGATGTTTGATGAAAGGCGAACTTCTTCCCCACTTCACCACATGGGGGCGCCAGTGTTTAATTAGTGGCAGCAGGAGAAAGGCAGAACAGAAAAAGCTTTGATGGAGGGAAAATGAGTGCATCCTTTTATGACCCACCATATTTATAGATACAGCCAAACACAAAACATATTATGAGCCAGCTCTATTGTAATCACAAGATCACAAGATTACAATAGGACCATACGGGTGAACATATAAAAATGGATGAGGACGTTAAATGATCGAATCGTAGCCTATATGATGGGGATGAGTGTAAACTATAAACGCCATACGACATAAGCTACGATAGAAATGAATAGGCTAAAAGTCTACAAAATGACAAAATCAAAATGTCAGTGATATGTAGACGTGACGAGATGTCAGCAGAGATGAGATCTGCTCCTCATAATAGACTATCTTAAAATATGCTGTTGGACAGACTCGTTTTATGCCCATCTATGATGCGAATCTCATCTCGTATCAAAAGAAACAAGTAGTCTATCAGAGGTAGACTATGACATGACGGGATTTTAAAAGAATCACTATGAAACAGTTCAAAGACAACGAGCTCAGATTTTGCGTGGCTCGTTATTATCTCACGTGTGGTCAACCTCGTCGTAGGAACGTAAATTGCAAGCTCCCAGCTTGAACGTGTGAATGGGGAGTTACTCTCCTCAACGTTTACATTATGTAGGACACAGCCATGATGCTTACTTCGATTTTGAAAAAAAATAAAAAATAACTAACAGATTTACGTGAGAAGAATCACCTGCTATAGCCAGCATAACGGGAGAGCGTAACGGGAGGAGCACAGCACAACTGCAGGCTACCGGGTGACGGGAAAGATGGACATAACAGACCAAGGAGCCCAGATGGAGCCGCTACTACCGACGGTAAGGATGCTTATCATTTGTAACGGATATACAAATGAAATTGTAATGAAATCGGTATTTTGTTGGATGCGCAAATGAGTTTCCATGTCGCCTAGGTAGAGATGATAATATATGGTGTGATTCATATCACTCATTAACAGTGACCCATAAACAATTAAGCTCAATCAATTCGCTCACATCATATTTAAAAATTACCAATAGCATTTCAAAGCGGTAAACGTTGCTGTGTTGTGTCTCGGTAGGCCTATGTCACGGTATTATTATTTTTTAAAGACAATGGTTTTATGTTCAAGATGGGGCCACGCGACGTCTTGCGCACTCTATAGGCTAGACGGCACCGGAGTTTCTCCCCCCTTTTTAAGGTCTGCCATATTGGCTCGTTTATAATTGCCAAGTAGCCCAAGCTTAATGCAAATGTATGGACAATGCTTTTACACACCTCACAAAGATCCCCACCACAAGACTGTTAATTTTTTTTTATAAGGCACAGTGGACTAATGATTACATTATAATTATATGGACCTAACTATCCAAGTCAGATCTCAATGATCCATAATCGTCAGCTGTCAATTATACTTCCAAGCTGATTGGAATTCCATTGCGTCATTCGAGACGCCGTTCTGAAAGGCGTTCCAGCGGGAGGCTGAGATTGGAACAGCTAATTGTCTCTCTGCCGGGTTAACAGTCATCTAATTTGAGCTTCATACTGACAACGGACTCATGTCGACGCCTACTGTACTACATTAGCTCCCGGGCCAGGTCTAGCTTTCTTTCGCCTCTCTCGATGCTCTCTGACCGCACTTGAAAAAAACTTGTTGAATTACCAGTTCGATCTGTGCCTGTCCCTCCTTATGACCATGTAAGCGGTCAACTGCTGAGGAAGGAAAAAAGGAGCACATTTGAAATTTTTAAAATAAATCCATAGCCTACTGTGTTTTCTAAAATATTGTCTGTTTGAAACCTCTTAAACACAGTTCAGTTGTACCTGACTGGCCTCACATTCAAGTCTTACATAGACATAGGCCTTTCTTCTTTTTATCGGTGCTCTGGCGTTTTATCTTTTATCGTTTAGGAATGGATCTCGGTTTATATCTCAGATGCGCAAAAATTGTCCTAACTTTAACGTTGATGTGGGAAAGCGCTGTAGTTTGACAGGTAGGATAGAATTCGATAGGTATGGATAATGTTTGGCCACCGGTTTCACAATCCAGATTAATATTCGTGTCCGGCGCAGCGGTTCGGGTCAATCAGTATTCAGGTTGTGTGTGGAGGAATGGCCGCCACACAGAAAGTCAGGGGGGGGGGGGGGTGATGAAATATGGCGTTTCATTTAACCGCCGTCCCAAACAGAGGTCTCCAACAGGACAGTCTCTGATTGTCTCGAAATATGGCCCAACAGTTAATTTACGTACTACATTGAACATGTTATTCATTTCCCCGTCGCTTTGTTCAAATCATGACTACAAAGTAGGCTACAGCAGAAGATCAAGGATCAGTAGTAGGCTACATTGTTCCAGCAGTATATCGATGGTCAGACTACAGGCGCTGTACCCTATGCTACATATGTACAGAGTTAATCGCTGAACATTGCCTACCTGTAGGACAGCTATAGTTTTTGAGGTTTGGTAGAGGGACAGCAGACTTTAAGAAGACTATCCTACAGTACCTATAGGAAGGATTTTACGACTGCTTCTCTGCTTTGTGCAATGCGGTTAGCGTGTGGTTGTACAGTCAATCATTCCATCCTCACTCGCATGTGCTGCACCCTAATGTGTAGTCATGGTTATCTGGGATGTGCGATGGAATGTGAGGGGAACATAAACAATGTCAGTGGATCCATAGTAGGCCCTATGTGTTGTAAACATTTGATTTGTACCATCTATGGAACCAAATCAGTGACAATGTTTTAAAAATGTTTTTTTGTGCTTAAATAAATTCATATTTCTATTTTGAAGAGGTGAAAAGCCATTTAAATTATTCTTTTTTAACCAGAGCACCATTGGATGATATTTATTTGTGTTTCTCACAGAAGCGTATAGTTTTGTTTAGACAAATCCCCTTTGACAATATTTAAGTGCTATAATATTGTTTTAGTGTTGCAGATATGTTTCTGTAGGCTCTTTTGACCTGAAGACCTTGACAGACTGCTGGGTGTTGTGGTTCTCATTACGAGGACCCCTGCTCTGAAGTCTGTGCTTCTCTTTTACAGGAACAAAGTTCCCAAGGGGACAAGTCCGTGGTGAGTAGCCTACTTCTGTTATTTCCCCCCAAATCGACTCACTTTCCTTTGAAGGACTTTTAACCTCTGCTATCAGTCAAGTTGATGGATAACTAACCGTTTCTGAATCAGACAACATGTGCCAGTTAATCTGATGTTCTCTCAAGAGTGTGGATCTCATTTCTAAAAGTAGCGGGCGGCCTATATTCAAGCCTGAGTTGGGGTGTGTTTGTTTTGTGGAACGAGCTGGAGGGGTGGGAGAGAGAGATGCGTCGTGTTTGGTGTAAATGCTGCAGACATGATTACAGATCTGATGTTATCAGATGCAAGTGTTTGTTTTGTTTAAGAGGCGAAAAAAGTGTATGAGGAACAACAAACCACAATGCACAGGGTTAAGCACGACAATATAAAACAGCTGAGGTTACGACAGTAAGGAAAGTAACATGGGGATGAAAAAGTACTAATAAAAACATTAGGCTCTCTTGATTTCACTCATCTAGCACAGGTCCATCATGCCTGAACAGAGTTTTATTGGGAACCTTCACAAGCCATGTTAACAACATCCAGAGAGTTCTACTTAACCCTTGTGCTGCCTTTGGGTCACATGACCCAAAGGTTCATAACGAACCATCGTTGTGTTTACCCAATTTTACCCAATACAAAAACAAATAAAAATAATTTTCTTTTAACCATCGCAATGTGGGGGGTCTGAGACAGCCCAACGGTTAAAAGAAAATGCTTCACTTTGTTTTTGTATGCGGTAAATTTGTCGCAATACAAAGGTGGGTCACAATGACTGATGGGTCAGAATGACCCGAAGAGAACACAAGGGTGAAGAGAGTGTTCTCCTATTGTGACAAGTGGTTCTAGAACGCCCCTGTGTTCTGAGGAGGCGTGGGAGTGTGGCTGGCCTGGCTGGACTGGGGCCTGGCTGGACTGGGGCCTGGCTGGACTGGGGCCTGGCTGGACTGGGGCCAGGCTGGACTGGGGCCTGGCTGGACTGGGGCCTGGCTGGACTGGGGCCTGGCTGGACTGGGGCCAGGCTGGACTGGGGCCTGGCTGGACTGGGGCCAGGCCAGCCTGGCCAGTCTGGACGTGGTTAGAGCAGGGATGCTCCTAAGGACATCCTGTTCCTGGACTAGAGGGAGATGTCTGTCCTGCTGAGTGGACCGATGACTCCCCACAATAGCTGTGAAATATCTCTGTTTCTACCCTGTGTGTGTGTCCATCTGTGTGTGTGTGTGTGTGTGTGTAAGGCAGGGGGCTGGGGGGGTGGGGGGGTGGGACAGAGAGAAGGAAGAAGAGAGGAGTGAGGGAGTGAGAAGAGAGAGGGAACGAAAGCTGTGTGAAAAAGAGAGATGAAGAAAGAGAGAGAGAGGGGTGTGAGAGACAGATGGAGAGAGAGAGATAGAGAGAGAGAGAGAGAGAGAGAGAGAGAGAGAGAGAGGAATGCATGCTGTGTATGAGAGTGTAATGGAAAGAGAGAGAGATGGAGAGACAAGTTGAAGCTTATCAGTGCTTCTCAAAGTGTTTATCTCGAGTCGAGTTCTTCTGTCCCATCCGAGGCAGGCTGTCAGACATGAGGAGAGTGACTGAGAGACAGTGCTGCTGTTAATCAGCAGAGTAGCAGGAGTAGCATACTCTTTGTAGCGCTGTCTATTTTTAGCCCTGCATGTCCTGCTGACGCTGCAGAGAGGCAGCTCTGCATCTGCCTCAGGTGAGGGCTCGATCAGAGGCAGCTCTGCGTCTGCCTCAGGTGAGGGATGGATCAGAGGTGGGCTGCGGACATCAAAGCCTCCAGCATCTCCGAGTTCAGCCACTCCGCCTCGCGTTCCGTCGTAACATGGGCTTCCAGTGTGGAACCCTCCGGATGGAACCCCCCCACCCCCCACCCCGGCGCCCGGAGCAAGGAGGAGGAGGAGGAGGAGGGAGCTAGCTGGTTTGGTTTCCCGTGACTTAGACGGAGCCTCCCTTTGAAAACAGAGCCCCAGCCCTGCACAGCACCCGTGATGTCAGTGCGCTAATCTCACCAGGGGATTGGTGGATGGAGGCTTGTCAGGAACATCGGAGGCTGTCTGGATGAGAGCCCCAGCCAGGCTGAGCCCAGAGCTGCTCGACGCAGACCAGAGAGAGGACCCTCCGCCTGGGTGACAAGCAGGAGAAGGCTCCACCAGGGATAAAACCTCCGTCCGAAGGTCAGAGACAGGAGACAGAAAGATATCCGAGGGACTAGGGGCCTTGTGCCTCCACCTGTCAGCGTTCAGCTACCCTGGAGCACGGAGCAGGGACTGGAACATGCTCGCTGGTAGTCTGGACCCCCAGAATGGCTTCATCTGTCAGGTATGGTGCTGAGATCAGCCTGAGGAAGGGAGCAGAGCTGGTGCTCTCTCATGCATGTCTGTGCGGTCGAGTTTCCACATCTGACTCCTTAAAAGGGTCAGAAATCTAGTTTTATACAACAGCTGGTGCCAGGTTTGAATGATGGATCTGGTGTGGATGGATCTGGTGTGGATGGATCTGGTGTGGATGGATCTGGTGTGGATGGATCTGGTGTGGATGGATCTGGTGTGGATGGATCTGGTCTGGAGGCTTGTGATGGGACAGAAGCTCTGCTGTCAGGACGGGACTCATACGGGTCCACAAACACAGTTGTGTCTCCATCGTTCACTGAATGAGCCTGAGCCCTAACGGGGCTTAGAGGATATTTAGTGTCCTGGGCAGTCTTGCAGCGTGGATGGGGTTATGTTTACTGTGTGCGATGCTGGTGTGGAAGGTTATGTGTGTGTGTGTGTGTGTGGTGCTGGTGTAGAGGGTTATGTGTGTGTGTGTGATGCTAGCCCAGGGCTGATCTGGAAGGTTCTGATGAGGGACTCATGCCAGATGGACTCTCATTCTCTCAGCTTAAAACCTGCTGCTTTCAACCCATTGATCTTTGAGCGAGGCGAAGGGTAAACAAGTGTGGTATGTGCGTTCTGTGCATCTGTATTTGTATGGTGAGTGTGTGTGTGTTGTGTGTGTGTGTGTGTCTTTTCTGGCTAGACGTAGATGGGGGTTTTTGTTCATGTCATAGAGGCACAGACACAATGTGTCTGTGTGTGTGGACTCCTTCCTCCTTCTCTCTCCCATCATCTCTCCGTGGTGCTGAGGCTGATCCTGCTGCCATCGCCACGGTAACCGCAGCCATCAGCAGGGATCAGAGCCTCGACCGACCAATCGCGCGGCATCCTCCTCCCCTGCTAATCCGCCCCTCGCTCGCTGGTATCTGGAGCTATAGAATGAGCACATTGCCCGATCTGTGACAGACAGATTTACGGCAAATCTCCTCTACTCTGAAGATGCTTGAAAAGTCACATGTCGTGCCCTGCATAGCTCAGCCCGACCCAGCGGACCTCTGCACATCTGCTCCTAATGGCAGGTGATTTAAAGGTACGGTATGACTTAGACTGGATATCGTATGAACGTAAACACGATCAACCCTGCGGTTCCGTGCGTCAGAGAATCCCCCGAGAGAGACAGGGAGGGGGCTGGACACAGAGGCACGCCGGGAGCCGGTCTCTGAGAAGTCTTCTGGAAGCATGTGGTGAGGAGGGTTCTCTCTAGGATAACAGAACCTGAGCTAGACCCACCTTTACGTCAACATAGGAGACCTAGGCTGTGTTTATTGTTCCTCTGACTGGAGAAACAGTTCCTGCTAGCGCTGTCCGTCAGCCCTGCCACCTCCCACTCGCTGGAGTCTCAGACTGGAAACAAAGACAATGTCATATTAAACAAATAGCTCAGTGGTAGAGCATGGGGTTGGGTATAGCTCAGTGGTAGAGCATGGGGATGGGTATAGCTCAGTGGTAGAGCATGGGGATGGGTATAGCTCAGTGGTAGAGCATGGGGATGGGTATAGCTCAGTGGTAGAACATGGGGATGGGTATAGCTCAGTGGTAGAACATGGGGATGGGTACAGCTCAGTGGTAGAACATGGGGATGGGTATAGCTCAGTGGTAGAACATGGGGATGGGTATAGCTCAGTGGTAGAACATGGGGATGGGTATAGCTCAGTGGTAGAGCATGGGGATGGGTATAGCTCAGTGGTAGAGCATGGGGATGGGTATAGCTCAGTGGTAGAGCATTGGGATGGGTATAGCTCAGTGGTAGAACATGGAGATGGGTACAGCTCAGTGGTAGAGCATTTTTGACTACAGATCAAGAGGTCAAATGTTTGAATCTCTTGTATATCGCTTTAGATGAGAGCGTCTGCTAAATAAACATATAATAATGCTGTCCAGGTAGAGAGCTAGACATTCACCTGGATGGTGAACCCCTTCCTGTTGTCTGATCAAACAATATAAAACAACATCCACATCAGACAGGCACCGGCTTTTTTCAGTTTAACAACTCGCCTAGTTCCAGTATTAATCAATAATGAATGTTGATCCATCTGTAGATCCTGTGGAGGGGCCGCTGGTGAACAGGGGCAGGGATGGTGCTGCAGAAGAGCTGGTTCTCATGACGAGTGTCTGGTGTATTTATTTCTAGGTCTCATCAGATAGTTCTAGAGGGTACTATGGCACCTGCACGTTGCTGTTGAGATGAACGCAAGTGATTGACTTGGAGCACAACATGCAGCACAGGTGACACGCTGGTGTGTTGTACTGTGAGGGGCAGAGGAGCAGGACACACAGTCAGGGAGAGGTGTGTGTGTCTGTGTGTGTTTGTCTGAGTGTGTGTGTGTTTGTCTGTGTGTGTTTGTCTGAGTGTGTGTGTGTTTGTCTGTGTGTGTTTGTCAGAGTGTGTGTGTTAATCCAGGTATGTCATCCCCTCAGCTCCTTAGTGGTTACAGACAGCAGTGATCATCTAGGTCATCGTCCTCTCGTCCCCCAGGCCCTCTACGGTCCTGTCCCAATCATGCCTCATCACCAGGCGTGGTTCCACTTCGGACAAATGAATGGCCTGGCCCACTCTCTGGCCCACTGTGTGTGTGTGTGTGTGTGTGTGTGTGTGTGTGTGTGTGATTTGGGGCAGTGTCGCATTGATGGATGAGGGATTGAAAAGCACCACCTGGAAACTGGAACTGTTCTCTGTCCGATTCTAGGCCACCTGCTCTACTCCTGGTGAATGTTTTAATCCTTTTGGGGATTTCAGTCTTGGAGGATTTTGTTGTTATTCTCTAGTTTGTTTTGTTGCTGCTGGGGGAAATAGAAATGGTGGTATTTAGCCACTGAAGGGGAGTGTAAAGAGAGGTGGAATCTTGAGTGAATGGCACGCGTTAGCAATGTCTGTAATGAACCAACGTGCTGTCTTTCAGTTAGGATATATCTATAGATATATAAATGATATATTTATAGATATATAAATGATATATCTATAGATATATAAATGATATATCTATAGATATATAAATAATATATATATATATAAATAGTATATATATGTATATAAATAATATATATATGTATATAAATGCTATATATATATATATATATATATATATATATATCAATTATATATATTTGAAAGCCCTTGTTTAAGTTCAGATACAACCCATCCTCACCCTCCAGAACCATTAAGTGGATTGGAGTCTTTCAGGATTAAAAGGCAATTGTGTTTTAAGCTCATGTCCTGCAATGTGTGTGTGTGTGTGTGTGATATCTGCTAAATGGATATCATGGGACTCTGTTTCTGCTGTTCCGCTTGTGTGTCCGGATGCCCTGAGGAAAGACACAATATCCCAATGTCAGCCCACCCCCTCCAAGGTCAACATGGTGCGCCTCTCCTCCAATCACAGAGCAGGCCCTGCAGGTTCCATGCTCCAGTCCTCCAATCACAGAGCAGGCCCTGCAGGTTCCATGCTCCAGTCCTCCAATCACAAAGCAGGTTTCTCTAGGTTGCCCCTCCCAGGATGCTCTCTCATCCAGCCTGCTGTCTACACAGATAGAAGCGTTAGCATATGCCCTGTGTTCATGTTTCTGGGAGCCAGTTTGCTTATGACTGTGTGTGCGCGGGTCTGTATGTGTGTGTGTGTGTGTCTAGTGTGTGTGTGTGTGTGTGTGTGTCACCCCTCCTCCACCTCCTCAAGCGTTGAGCAGAGTCACATGACCCTGGTTAGTAGCAGAAGTGCATGCTGGGATCTGGTTTCATCCTCTATTTTCGAACAGAAGAAAGGTATAATGTTAGATGCCCCCCTTAAAATCTGATTCCAGGTCAGATTTTGCGTTATGCTGTGCTATGGTGAAGGGCAGGATTTGGGGGAGATTAATCTGATCACAGATTACTGTGCTGTAATGAAAGCGTGGACGTGTACTGGAGGCTGTCCCTGGCCTAGTCTTGGTTTGGATGCCGACCCCTGGTCTATAAATAGACACAGAAAACCACAGGCAGAAGTTCAGTCTCATTTGTCACCCCAGATGTACTGTATTATTTAGGGTGCTTCAGTTTCCATGCTGTGACTGCATTGGCAGGAGAACAATGTTAACATCAAAGATGTGCAGTTTCATTGTGTTAATGACAGTGGTTCCACTTCCACAGTATTCTGAACATTACATGACATTTCATTCTGGTTTGACCAGTTTTGTTTCAGCAAATCAGGGCCGGGTGAAAAGCGATTTCAGACGTTCATTGTGTGTGTGTGTGTGTCACTGTATGTCTCAGGGAATGCAAGGCAGCTGTGTGTGTGTGTGTGTGTGAGAGCTCTAATGATATTACAGAGGCTGAGAGTCTTTCCCAGGAGCCTGTCCCCCCTGCACCCCTCCTCCCCCTCCATCACCCTCCCTCCACCCCTCCTCCCCCTCCATCACCCTCCCTCCACCCCTCCCTCCCTCCATCAGGAGGTTTGAGATATAAAAGAACATACCACCTAGGTTGTGCATAAATGCAGGGTGATGCACAGCGATAATAAGGCTGAGGTGAAAAATCTTTGACCAGTTATCTGAGACCATTTATCTGAACGCTACAGTTCGGTCCAACTACTATTCTGTGTATTTTTTGTAATATGTTAAGTGCCGACAACACGTATAGGCCCAGTCCGATTACATCGTCAAACGAATACAATATGGAGAAGGGTCAGCAGCACCCAGCAGGGTTCAGATTTACTCTGATTTGACAGCGACGGGATTGTGTTTTGAGATTATTATGAATTAATTTTGATGGTGTGAGAAGGCCTCTGTGGTATGTTTTAGGCGATTACAGTCGGCGTCGTGCCAGGACCGGCATTAGCTAGCGTTAAGCGGCAGCCTTCACAATCATATTACACAGACTCAGCACTCTAACAGGGGAAAGGCACCGATCAAATGATGATAGGAGGTATAGACTGGGAAATTAAAGATATATTTCACCTTGGATCGATCTTTACAAGTTCAAAAGCCCAGAGACACTCACAAAGTAGGCATGGCTTCGTTTATTTGCGTGGTCACCCGTTTGGGCAGAAAGTCAAGTCATGAAACCTAACGCAGAGAGCATCTCCATTACTGTAGAGTCAGCTACAGTAGCCTCTAAGTAAGAGTCGTACTATCGTACAGTAAGCATCCGTTCCGCTGTTTTACAGACCGTCTACTGAATGCACAATTTCCCCCCGCTGTAGAGGTAAAAGCTAGCCCGAAAATCTGACACAGATCATCCTCAACACATGGGAGCGTTTCTGGAAAAAAAATCAAACGAGAGACTACGACATTAACATCGGAATCTGCCAGCCACTCGGAGAAACGAAGGAGACTGGCGGAGTTAGTGGGCCACGCTGGTTACCATGGCGACTGTCTTGCCGAGTTATCCTCACGTAACTTGTGTTTATTTCCGGAAACGTCGTCTCTGATGAGCTCCGCCGCCAAGACAGAGCCGGGGGGGGGGCTTACGTAACACCGGGATGCTCGTGATTACGTGTGTGCGGTGTTGGAAATGGGAACTGTGGCCTTGGCATGTTGAATGGTCACGACTGTAGCCACAGTTCCCTCTTTAAAGCGAGGCCCAAAGAAACGCTGTCCTTGATAACTACTGCATCATTACTGAGCTCCAGAACGCATGTGTGGTGAGGATGATGTTGTGGAGGATGACTTCAGTGGTGTGTGTGTGTGTCCTAGGGGTCTTTATGAGCTGTGTGTGTGTGTATGACTGTGTGTGTGTCCTAGGGTGTCCTGCGCGTGTGTGTGTGTGTGTTGGTACAGAACGTGTGACTGTCTCCTGTCTGTCCCCTGCAGAGGACTGATGAGGAGGCGGTGGTGGACCGCGGGGGCACTCGCTCCATGCTCAACACCAACTTTGAGAAGGAGGAGCTGGAAGGTAAGACTCCTTCACTGCCTCCACGAATACTGCCACTCTCATGCTCGGCGTTGCCATGGCAAACCCTCAGAACGCCGCCATGGAAACATCCATAGAGAATTGGCAGAGAGAGGGAGAGACGAATCCTTCCCAGCGAGCACGCACGCACGCACACACATAGATGACCCGGTATTTTTGAGTAGGTGTAGGGAATCAAAACTAAACCACCACACACACACACACCATATATTTCATGTATGGGCTTCTTTTTAAAAGGAATGGAACACACGCATACATTCAGGGAGGGGGCGTTCTATGACATCAGCACAGGCCTTAGGAGATGTCCTAGTTAAACACAATGCCTCTCATCTTGACACACCACTGGGTCCTTGCTGTTTTTAGACTGGCACATCACCAGCTACCCGTAGTGTTGTTACTGTGAGAACTCAGACACGGTTCTGCTTTCTTTATCCGACATTGTTCCCTTGCTTTCCACATTTTATCTTATTTCACGGTTTCTGTTTTGTACCCAAGAGACAAATTATAAAATGAAAAAAATGACTAAATTTAAATAGGTTTTGCTGATATATCATTATTTTGATTTTTTTTTTTTACACACAAACACAGTTTTAAAACATGTAGTCATCTCCAGTTCATATGGAGTCAGTTCCACTGTGCTGACGGCTCGTGGCTAGCTCCAGAGATGGAGGGCTGTGTGGATGGAAGTCATCTTGTCCGAGTCAGCGCTCTCACTCAGAAACCACTCAGAGATGAAGCCTGGGGGCCAGCCCTGGACACCAACCAGGGAGTCAGCCAGCCTTACCCTCACTGTCCCTGCCCCAACCAGGGAGTCAGCCAGCCTTACCCTCACTGTCCCTGCCCCAACCAGGGAGTCAGCCAGCCTTACCCTCACTGTCCCTGCCCCAACCAGGCAGTCAGCCAGCCTTACCCTCACTGTCCCTGCCCCAACCAGGGAGTCAGCCAGCCTTACCCTCACTGTCCCTGCCCCAACCAGGGAGTCAGCCAGCCTTACCTTCACTGTCCCTGCCCCAACCAGGGAGTCAGCCAGCCTTATCCTCACTGTCCCTGACCCTGGGATACACACACACACGCTCACACACACACACACACACACACAGAGGAAATGGTGAAAGGAAGAGAAGGAAAATTAGAAGGATGAGGCACGGAGAGAGGGACGGAGGTCGATAGATTGAACGTCCTCCTGTTTCAGCAAGGGATAGTAATCACGACCATCCAAAGAGTGATCGACAACAGCACTTCCTACCGGATGATCTGATTTCCTCAACCAGGAGGATTGTGGGTATTGTAGTTCCTCAACATTGACTGAGTGTCTGTGTTTGTGTCCAGGTCACCGGACTCTCTACATAGGAGTCCACGTCCCACTGGGCCGCCGGTCTCACCGACGCCACCGTCACCATGGTCACCGGCACAGGAAGAGGTCCAGGGAGAGAGACTCCGAGGTGGATGATGGGAGAGAGTCGCCCTCCCACAGTAAGACTAGGGGGTGTGGCCTGTCTTAGGGGGTGTGGCCTGTCCTAGGGGGTGTGGCCTGTGTCTGCGCCTTGTTGATGTTGTGTTGAGTTATTTTGTGAGGTGTATGTGTGTGTGTGGTAGTTCATGGAGATGTTAAGGGTTGTTGTGATGGGGTGTGTCAGAGTAATGATTTATTTATTTTCCTTCTGTTTCTCCTCCCTTATTATATTTTCATCCTTTTGCATCACATTACATCACCTCCGTCTCTCCCTCCACCATCGTCCCTCCTCATCAGTGGACACCCCAGCCCAGAGGGTGCAGTTCCTGCTGGGCACCGAGGATGGTGACGAGGAGCACATCCCCCACGCCCTGTTCACAGAGCTGGATGAGATCTGTCTCCGCGAGGGAGAGGATGCAGAGTGGAAGGAGACCGCCAGGTAAACGGTCATGTGACAAGCCCCTTAGCCAATCAGAGCTACTGAGGCGTACGTACGGTTCTGCCACTGCACGTTGTTTGACCGTCACTAAGTCTTTCTACTGAGCTTCTTACTTTGACTTAAAAAAAAAAAAAAAAAAAAGGATTTTTACATTTTCACCTCTGGTTTTGGAACTGTTTTCTTGGACTGTTAAAGAGGAATCACACATGTGTGTGTGTGTGTGGTGTGTGTGTGTGTGGTGTGTGTGTGGTGTGTGTGTGGTGTGTGTGTGTGTGTGGTGTGTGTGTGTGTGTGGTGTGTGTGTGTGTGTGTGGTGTGTGTGTGGTGTGTGTGTGTGGTCTCCAGGTGGCTGAAGTTTGAGGAGGACGTGGAGGACGGGGGGGAGAGGTGGTCCAAGCCCTATGTGGCCACGCTGTCCCTCCACAGCCTGTTCGAGCTGCGCAGCTGCATCCTGAACGGCACCGTGCTGCTCGACATGAGGGCCGGATCCCTGGAGGAGATCGCAGGTACTGCAGCCCTGGACACCCACCACAACACCGGCCTGGGTGTCTGGGTTAAGCCTGGGTGTCTGGGTTAAGCCTGGGTGTCTGGGTTAGGCCTGGGTGTCTGGGTTAAGCCTGGGTGTCTGGGTTAAGCCTGGGTGTCTGGGTTAGGCCTGGGTGTCTGGGTTAGGCCTGGGTGTCTGGGTTAGGCCTGGGTGTCTGGGTTAGGCCTGGGTGTCTGGGTTAGGCCTGGGTGTCTGGGTTAGGCCTGGGTGTCTGGGTTAAGCCTGGGTGTCTGGGTTAGGCCTGGGTGTCTGGGTTAGGCCTGGGTGTCTGGGTTAAGCCTGGGTGTCTGGGTTAAGCCTGGGTGTCTGGGTTAAGCCTGGGTGTCTGGGTTAGGCCTGGGTGTCTGGGTTAAGCCTGGGTGTCTGGGTTAAGCCTGGGTGTCTGGGTTAAGCCTGGGTGTCTGGGTTAGGCCTGGGTGTCTGGGTTAGGCCTGGGTGTCTGGGTTAGGCCTGGGTGTCTGGGTTAAGCCTGGGTGTCTGGGTTAAGCCTGGGTGTCTGGGTTAAGCCTGGGTGTCTGGGTTAGGCCTGGGTGTCTGGGTTAAGCCTGGGTGTCTGGGTTAGGGTTGGGCTTGACGATGTGTTGGACTTTGGTTTGACTGGGTTATAAAGTGTGTGTGTACGTGTGTACGTGTGTGTACGTGTGTGTGTGTTCCTCAGACATGGTCCTGGACCAGCACGAGGTGTCGGGGCCCCTGGTGGAGGACGCCAGGCGCAGGATACGAGAGGCCCTGCTGAAGCAGCACCACCACCAGAACCACAAGAAGCTGGCCAATCGCATCCCCATCGTACGATCCTTCGCCGACATCGGCAAGAAGCAGTCGGAACCGCACTCCATGGACAAGAACGGTTAGGCCTGTTACTACATCATGTGATCAGCTGCTGTTACATCATGTGATCAGGTGCTGTTACATCATGTGATCAGCTGCTGTTACATCATGTGATCAGCTGCTGTTACATCATGTGATCAGCTGCTGTTACATCATGTGATCAGCTGCTGTTACATCATGGAAATCTCCTTTAGTTGGTGTTTTGTATATAAGTGTGCGAGTCTGTCACTGCATTTGTGATGTGTCTCATGGTGTTGTGTGTGTGTGTGTGTGTATCTCTATCTGTGTGTGTGTGTGTATCTCTGTGTGTGTGTGTGTATCTCTATCTGTGTGTGTGTGTGTATCTCTATCTGTGTGTGTGTGTGTATCTCTATCTGTGTGTGTGTGTGTATCTCTATCTGTGTGTATCTGGCATGTGGACACCTCCAGAGCACTCCTTCCTGTGGGCCTCGGAGCCCAGGGGCCCTCCCCCCAGGGGCCCTCCCCCCAGGGGCCTCCCCCCAGCAGGCCCTCCCCCCAGGGGCCCTCCCCCCAGCAGGCCCTCGTCTCGCTGGCTCTGGCCGTGCTGTCTCTCCACCCCTCCCTCCCACCTCCCTTCCCCCTCCCTCCCCCCCGGGCGCCTCCCCAGCAGAGCCCAGGCCGACCGCCTCAGTTTCCTCCAGGCTCTGGCTCAGGGCTACTCCCCTGTCCCCCTGCTGGACACAGACCAGGACGTTTACACAGGCAACTAGACACGACGCCTTCTCTGACTCTAACACTCATGTCGCCCGCTCAAGTTCTCATGTGTAGATGCTAGCGTCTCTGGCACTGAGAGTGTCTGGATGGGCTTCTGAACGTAGACACAGTACTTCACGTCCCAGGATCATACTGCCTCTTCATAACCTCCATCTGGATGTGTACCAGCGTTGTGGCTTCTTTACTAAAACGACTCTAACTCCCATCTGTTTGACTAGACTCACAGGGTGTTTTTAGTCTGATCATAGCCCTCGCATAGATTCAGACCTGGGACAGTTGCACTGATTCATTGTGAGAAATATGGTGCTAATGACACCAGTTTACTGGTTTGGTAAATAAAGAAATGGGTCGCAGGTTCAATTACCGACCCTTTACACTGCTTTGGATGAAAGTACATTTTAAATAAATACATGATAAATATTGAACCTTATATTTATCATGTCACCTTATGAATTTATTTACACACAGTCATTGACCCAGATCTGCATCCCGTGTAGCATGATCTCACACTAGCTGTTTGGGGGAGCTACAGCTATTAGCTGGTACCTACTGTACCTTCCTACTCTGTCGTCCTGCTTCTCTAGCGGCCTGTCTAAACACAGACCATGTATGTGTAACTGTGTCTGGTCTCTCCTCTCCGGTGGTCTCCCAGGCCAGACGGTCTCTCCCCAGTCCCAGCCGGCCAACATGGAGGTCAAGGGAGACGTGAGCAGGGAGAACAGCGCCGTGGACTTCAGCAAGGTAAGACCATCTAGCGCTGAGTAGCTAGCAACACACAGGCTATAGGAAAGAAAGAAGGGTGAGGTTCTTGCCAGATTTAGATGCCAGATTTGTTGACAATATTTCATCAAGATGAGATTTGACTTTTTCTTGGAGGTTACTGTATTGATAGATAGTAATATTATCGATGCCATGGTGTCAATTTCAAACCAAGAAGAGTTAGCAATAATGTAACCCACATGCTGCGGTAGCTTAGCGCGTATGCTAACAGTAATGTGACCCTCATGCTGCTGTAGCTTAGCACGTATGCTAACAGTAATGTGACCCACATGCTGCTGTAGCTTAGCACGTACGCTAACAGTAATGTGACCCACATGCTGCTGTAGCTTAGCGCGTATGCTAACAGTGCTGTCCGTCTGCTGTAGATAGACCTCCACTTCATGAAGAAGATCCCGGCGGGTGCAGAGGCCTCCAACGTCCTGGTGGGGGAGCTAGAGTTCCTGGAGCGTCCTGTGGTGGCGTTCATACGCCTGGCGCCAGCCGTGCTGCTCAACGGCCTGGCTGAGGTGCCCATCACCACCAGGTACCTGTTAGCATCACCACCAGGTAGCCTGTTAGCATGACCACCAGGTACCTGTTAGCATCACCGCCAGGTACCTGTTAGCATCACCGCCAGGTACCTGTTAGCATCACCGCCAGGTACCTGTTAGCATCACCGCCAGGTACCTGTTAGCATCACCGCCAGGTACCTGTTAGCATCACCGCCAGGTACCTGTTAGCATCACCGCCAGGTACCTGTTAGCATCACCACCAGGTAGCTGTTAGCATGACCACCAGGTACCTGTTAGCATCACCACCAGGTACCTGTTAGCATCACCACCAGGTAGCTGTTAGCATCACCACTAGGTACCTGTTAGCATGACCACCAGGTACCTGTTAGCATCACCACCAGGTATCTGTTAGCATCCTGAGCAATCCTCATGTGTTATAAACATGTTAGAACTCGTGTGTGTAATAAACATGTTAGAACTCGTGTGTGTTATAAACATGTTATAACTCCTGTGTGTTCTCCGTCTGTGTGATCCCTCAGGTTCCTCTTCATCCTGCTGGGGCCTCTGGGTAAGGGACCCCAGTACCACGAGATCGGCCGCTCCATCGCCACGCTGATGACTGACGAGGTGGGCGGGGCTGGGGGCACACTAAAGCTCATCTTATTAGGGCCAGAAAGGCAGACAAGGGCAATCAAGAACAGATTGAAGTGACTCTTCATTCTCCCCTCACAGGTCTTCCATGACGTGGCGTACAAAGCCAAGGACAGGAAGGACCTGGTGGCGGGTATCGATGAGTTTCTGGACCAGGTGACGGTGCTGCCTCCGGGAGAGTGGGACCCGTCCATCAGGATAGAGCCGCCCAAGAACGTGCCCTCGCAGGTCAGCCCCTCGCCCTCGCCCCCGCTCCCACCCCCTCGCCCCTCCCCCTGGGAGAGCTCACACTGGACCAGGGTTTAGAAACCATAGGGTTAGATTATTATAGGTTGGATCATTATATGTTAGGTTATTATAGGTTAGATTCTAACCTATAAATAATAATAATAATATAAATAATAATAAATAATCTAAACCTAAAATACATCATCTAACCGTTAGATGATGTATTTTAGGTTTAGATGATTTATTATAGTTTTAGATTCTTTCATAAAAGTTTAGATAGGAAACTGTAAAGAGGAGTAGGACCAAAGAACTCCACTATACCTGTTCTATAGGCAAATAAACTGGTTCTGCTGATCCTGGTTCTAATCCTCCAGCTCTGCAGATGTTCCAGCGTCTAATTCAGGCCCGTGGTCGAGCGTCTGCGCTCGAACCCGATCCCAGATCCGCAGGACTCACAGAACACTCCCCAGAGATCTGCTCCCAATCCTTTTTTACATCTGTTTATGCCCTCACTAATACCAGCTATTCTGGGACGGGAGGAACATTCATCCATCAAATACGTGGTTCATGTTAGTCTTGGCAGAAACAACGTTGGTCTTTACAGTGTACAGTAACCACCCTGTGTGACCTGGGTCCCTGTTCCCAGCCCTCAGGACACAGGAAGTCACTGAGGAGCCTCCAGAGCACAGGAAGAGGCAGGACTGACGTGTGGTATGATTGATTGACTCTATGATTGATTCTTACCCTATCAGGAGAAGAGGAAGGTCCCTCCCATGCCCAATGGGGTGACGGATCTGGGAGAAGCAGAGGAGTCTGAGGGCCACGGAGGACCAGAGCTGCAGCGCACTGGGAGGTCTGTGTCTCTGTTTGTGTCTCTGTGTGTGTCTCTGTGTGTGTGTGTCTCTGTGTGTCTCTGTGTGTGTGTCTCTGTGTGCGTGTCTCTGTGTGTGTCTCTCTGTGTGTGTCTCTGTGTGTGTCTCTGTGTGTGTGTCTCTGTGTGTGTGTCTCTGTGTGCGTGTCTCTGTGTGCGTGTCTCTGTGTGTGTCTCTCTGTGTGTGTGTCTCTGTGTGTGTGTCTCTGTGTGTGTGTCACTCTCTCTCTGCTTGTCCCTTCCTCCCTCCCTCTTTGTCCTGTTTCTGGCCCCCACTTCTGTCCCGTCAGTAAATCAAGCCCTCCTTTCCTCAGCAGACCAGGCCGCGGGCTCCTCTCCCCCCCCCCTCCTCCCCCCCCCACTCTGCTTGATATCCATCCCCTCCCTGAAGCACACTTCCCTGAGTGTGTTCAGAGTCAGTGAAGCAGACTGTCCTACATGAGGGCCATCTCTTATTCAGCGCTCCCAAGACCAGGTTAAGCAGACGGTTATCCACGCACCCACACAGTGAATACCCCTGTGGAGCTTTAAAGAGATCCTCCCGACATTCATTATTGATCAACAGTCAATCAACCTCACCTGCTTCGCACATGCTCAGTCTAACTCAGCGCTGAAGGAGGTGCTAACCACCTCCAGTCATTCACAGGGACTGGAGCTATGTGAACATTATGTACAGAAGCATGTACAGAAGCATTAGATAAAGTACACACCTTAATTAAACTCTTGGGCAACGCTCTTCCCAGACACAGTAAGTGCGGACCTAGACCCTGATGGTGCAGAGTGAGGTGAGGTCCCAGGGTCTGGTCCTGTGTAGTACAGTCTGGTCCTGGCAGTGTTTGGCTCTGAGCCCAGCTCTGCTATGAGCCTCCCCAGAGATGCTGAAATACCACTGACGGGCACGCCCCCACCGTTGCCCCGGAAACCACCTCCAGCGAGGCAGCCATGCCGCCCGCTACCAGGGGCGGGGGGGGGGACTGGAGGCTGTCGGATGATCCATCCATCTCCCCTCCCTCCCCCTTCATCCCCCCTCCTCCCATACCTCCATCTATCTCCCCTCCATCCCTCCATCCATCCATCCATCCCATGTTTATTTAACCCCCCTCCATACCCTCCCCCTTTCTCTTCCTCCTCCCTCTGCTTTTCTCATCCCTTTCTCCCCCTTCCCCTCCACAGTTTTCTCGCTCCCCTCCCTCATCCCTCCCTCCTTCCCTCCCTCCCTCCTTCCCTCTTTCCCTCTTTCCCTCCTTCCCTCCCTCCCTCCCTCCTTCATGCAGTATTCATGTGAGCTCGATGATAAATCAGCGATGTGTGCATACACACCATCTAACCATCCGTGTCTGTCATATCCTGTCTGTGCGTGTCACTTCCTGAGTGTTGAAGCGTGCAGTCACACCACCTCACGTGTCCTCTGTGTGTTTTTTATCTCCAGGTTTTTTGGAGGCTTCTTCATGGACATCAAGCGCAAGGCCCCCCACTACCTGTCTGACTACAAAGATGCAGTGAGCCTGCAGTGTCTGGCCTCCTTCCTGTTCCTCTACTGCGCCTGCATGTCCCCCGTCATCACCTTCGGGGGACTCCTGGGGGAGGCCACGGAGGGACGCGTAGTAAGTCGAGACAAGCGCACCTTCCTGTAGAGCAGTCACAGCAGTCACCCCCCCCCCCTAGTCTAATACAGTATTAGACTAGGCTTGGTCATAAATATAGCATGGTCCAGTATGATGCAGTATGATCCAGTATACAGTATAGTCCAGTATGATCCAGTATGATCCAGTATGGTCCAGTATGATGCAGTATGATCCGTTTGTGATGTGCTCCTCCAGAGTGCCATCGAGTCCCTGTTCGGAGCCTCCATGACAGGCATAGCCTACTCCCTGTTCGCCGGCCAGCCTCTCACCATCCTGGGCAGCACAGGACCCGTCCTGGTGTTTGAGAAGATCCTCTTCAAGTTCTGCAAGTAGGTCGCCGATACAGTACTCAGAGACTGCACCTGTTACAGTACACAGATGCTACACCTGTACACAGATGCAACACCTGTTAGAGATCAGCCATGTTAGCGCTTCACGTGGCCAGGCTTAGGTGTGAACATGTGACTGTGCTCATATGAACATGTTTGTGTGTGTGTCTGCCTGCTTGTGTGTGTCTGCCTGTGTGTGTGTCCTCCCAGGGACTACGGCCTGTCCTACCTGTCCCTGCGCGCCTGTATCGGTCTGTGGACGGCATTCCTGTGCCTGGTCCTGGTCGCCACGGACGCCAGCTCGCTGGTGTGCTACATCACGCGCTTCACGGAGGAGGCCTTCGCCTCGCTCATCTGCCTCATCTTCATCTACGAGGCGCTGGAGAAGCTGATCCACCTGGGGGAGCACTACCCCATCAACATGAACAACAACCTGCAGAAGCTCACCCAGTACTCGTGAGTCTCACACACACACACATGTCCTCGCTTCATGGCAACAGACGCTGTTTATGGGTAGTTACGTGTGGTTGTGTGTGCGTGTGGTTTTGTGTGTATGTGTTTGTAGTGTGCACATGTAACAAAACAAGACCAGCGTTAAGCTACAGGCATTATGGGTTCTTCATCTTGCCTTTCAGTAATTCTACAAGATTATTGCTTTATGTAGAATAATCCCAGGGAAGGACTGCATTAGTATGCTGCATAATCTACCGCAGTTTGAGATAAGGGACAGACCTTTTAGTTGTTTTTTTTTTAATTCGTTTTTTTTTTAAACATTTGATAAATCCTATAGATTAACTACATAGTAGGAAGGCCAGATTGGTCTGGAGCCATGAAGGTGGATAAGGATAACTTTGTTAACGTGTGTGTATGTGTGTGTGTTCTCTCAGGTGTGTGTGTGTGGAGCCTACACACCCCACCAACGAGACGTTGAGTTACTGGGATGAGAGGAACATCACTGCCTCCAACGTCAACTGGACGTCCCTGGAAGTCTCGGTACTGAGCTAGCACTGTGTGTGGTTCTATGTGTGGTTTGTGTGGTATGTTTCTGTGTGGTTGTGTAAGGTTGTGTGTGTGTAGTTGTAGCCAGGAGATACAGAGGGCAGCTGCTCTCTCCTGGCTCGGATCACCACGGTTCTCTAACTTGTCTCCCCTGTCTGTGCAGGAGTGCGAGGTGTTCCGGGGTCATTTCGAGGGCAGCGCCTGCGGCCCTCACGGCCCCTACATCCCAGACGTGCTCTTCTGGTCCGTGATCCTGTTCTTCTCCACCGTGGCCATGTCCTCCTTCCTCAAGGAGTTCAAGACCAGCCGATACTTCCCCACCAAGGCACGACACCTCCTCACTTCCTGCTTCCTTGCCACCTTCCCTGCCACCTAGTGTCCTAGCATCTTAGCGTCCTACCCTACTAGCCTTCTAGATTCCTAGCCACCTTGGATCCTATTCACTTAGCATCTTAGCCTCCCTAGCCTCTTAGTATCCTAGCATCTTGGTATCCTATCTCCTCTTAGTCTAGCCTGTCAGTCATTCGAAGGCCACACAGGAAACAGCTTCCCTGTTTTATTCACAGACTTCATAGTTCTTTAGTTTCTGTGGTTTGTGGTAATCGAGTGTACAGTAATGAATCCCAGGTGTCATTTTGAGAACAGTTTGGTTCGTGTGGAAAGAGTCGACTCCCATCCATGAACGACTGACACCGCCTGGTGGTGAAACAGCAGTACTGCATACACGACCCCATTCAGCCTGACCTGGTCATCCTTCTCCCCTTTCCTAATGACAACCTCTAAGCCATCATGGTTATATAATGAATGTGATATATATATATATATAGATGGCTATGAACAATTACGTCATAAAACTCATACCTCACTCTGGATTAAAGCGTCTGCTAAATGAGTCAAATGAAACTGAGTTGCTGTCGGTCCTCCTCTCCAGGTGAGGGCGATCATCAGTGACTTTGCTGTCTTCATCACCATCCTCACCATGGTCCTGGTGGACTACGGCCTGGGAATCCCCTCCCCAAAACTGCAGGTCCCCAGCAAGTTTAAAGTAAGTACACACATACACACACATACGCACACATACACACGCACACAGCACGCAAGTATATAACTCTTATGACTTTTGTACATTAATAAAATGAGCAATTTTATGTTACATAAAATGTCTTCAGCCCACCAGGGACGACCGCGGGTGGTGGATCAACCCGGTGGGGCCGAACCCCTGGTGGACCACCATCGTGACGGTCCTCCCCGCGCTGCTCTGCACCATCCTCATCTTCATGGACCAGCAGATCACGGCCGTCATCATCAACAGGAAGGAGCACAAGCTCAAGGTACCGTCCTCAAAATGGCGGGAATGTTCTTGGTCCAGTCAGGAATCTCGTTTAGGATGTTTTCTCGACGGTGTTGTTGATGTACCTCGGTGGTATTTGACGCAGATCATACCCTACCACACCATCGCAAGTTCAGTCGCCCCCTAAAAATGACTTTGGATAAAAGCATCTGCTAAACAAACACCTTATTCAGCAACCCTGAACCAGGAGGTGCCCAATCAAACCCCTCCGTTAAACAAATACCATCAACACTTCCTCCAGAGCGCGTCCTAACTCCTGTCCTCTCTCCGTGGTGCAGAAAGGCTGTGGCTACCACCTGGACCTGTTCGTGGTGGGGGTGATGCTGGGGGTGTGCTCCCTCATGGGCCTGCCCTGGTTCGTGGCGGCCACCGTCCTCTCCATCTCCCACGTCAACAGCCTGAAGCTGGAGTCGGAGTGCTCCGCCCCCGGGGAGCAGCCCCGCTTCCTGGGGATCAGAGAGCAGCGCTTCACCGGCCTCATGATCTTCGTCCTCATGGGCTGCTCCGTGTTCATGACCTCCGTGCTCAAGGTGAGGTCAGAGGTGAAAGGTCGGAGGGAGGGAGGGAGGGAGTCGAGGGGGACGGAGGTGTGACTCGTTAGATGTGAGGGAGAGAGCTCCGTCATGCGTGTGTACACACACACACACACACACACACACACACACACACACACCAGTGTGTCTGCTAGTCTGTTGACTGGTATCTGTGTTTGTGTTCACAGTTCATCCCGATGCCAGTGCTGTATGGGGTCTTCTTGTACATGGGAGCTTCTTCTCTGAGGGGCATTCAGGTGAGTGGTTCCCCCCAGTGGTAGGGGACCGGTACTGCATGCTGCTGCAGATACATTTAGTCATTTAGCAGACTGTGGTACCTGGATTCTGTGTGGAACTTATGTAACAGACAGCTTACGTAGTCCCACCGACATAGTTGACGTTGTTTATCAGACAGTTTATCAGGTTTGACTTTCTCTCATGTCGTTATTTCATCTCTACCATGCCGACCGTCTCCGTTGTCCAGTTCTTCGACCGTCTGAAGCTGTTCGGCATGCCGGCCAAGCACCAGCCGGACTTCATCTACCTGCGGCATGTTCCCCTGAGGAAGGTGCACCTGTTCACCGTGGTGCAGCTCAGCTGCCTGGCTCTGCTCTGGATCATCAAGACCTCCAAGGCTGCCATCGTCTTCCCCATGATGGTGCGTGTGTGGAGATGTGTGTGTCCTTGTGTGGAGATGTGTGTGTCCTTGTGTGGAGATGTGTGTGTTTGTGTGGAGATGTGTGTGTGTGTGTTTGTAGCTGTATTTGTTGAGTCTCTGGGATTGTTCCAGATGTTTTTTCTAAAGCTTTTCTGCTTTTGAAATCCTGCGTCTGCCATGTTCTCCTGCTCCAGGTGTTAGCCCTGGTGTTCATCCGGAAGCTCCTGGACTTCTTCTACACCAAGCGGGAGCTGAGCTGGCTGGACGACCTGATCCCTGAGTGGAAGAAGAAGAAACTGGAGGATGCGGAGGAGGAGGTGCCGTAGAAACTGTTACTGCTTCCGGATTACTGTACTGCTGCTGGAGACTTTCTGCTTTATCTGAGTAAAAACGCTTGTTAGGCATTCAGCAGGTAGCTGTCTTAAGGACACTTTTCGCTCCGGTGCAACGTGAAATAGGTTCGAACTTCTCGTCATACTGCTAACTGAGGTGAAGCTCTGGTCTCCTGGAGGCTTGTTTTGATGTTGTCCCCCCCCCCCCCCCACCCCCAGGAGGAGCACAGCATCGTAGCGGAGGAGGAGGGGATCATCCAGGTGCCGATGGAGGGACACTACAAGTACGTCTGACTTGTCACGCCGCTGGGCTCGCTAGCGGATATTCATGACATCACAGATGTTACATTATATTTGAGTTCTTCAGCAGATGCTTTTAGACAAAGCGACATACAAATAGCATGTAGAAAGTACAGCATTAGATCAAGGATGTGCACAGTCCTGTGGTGCTGTAATGTGTGTACCATGTAGCTGTGTAGCATGTAGCATGTAGCTGTGTAGCATGTAGCTGTGTAGCATGTAGCTGTGTAGCATGTAGCTGTGTAGCATGTAGCTAAAGCCCTATCGTAGCGGCCGGGTTCCAATCCAGCTCAGGCCCTAAAGGCAGCAATGCTCCCTAAATATATCAAGAACAACTTAAAAGCATAGGTTCTCACAGTGTTTCTGTGTTCAGAGGCAGGGAACGGACTGTGTTTTAGATGTGTCTGCTGGACCTGAAGAAGCTAGCGTGTTCCCTGGTGTTTTGCAGGACGGACCTTAGTGACCCAGCCACAGTAAACATCTCAGACGAGATGTCCAAGGGCTCGTTCGGAAACGTGTGGAAGAGTGTCAACCCAGAGACCGTAGAAAAAAAGAAAGATCCCAGCGCCAAAAGGTAAAACGCTCCAGACGTCATCTCCTCCGCCCAGACACCAGGGCCCACACGCCACAACACCAAACAGTGCCACAGAACGACCTACAAAATATTAGTTAAAAAAAACAAGCAGAACGACTTGCTGAATGTTAACCCGTTCCCTCATAGAGATTAACCCCTTCACTGCCTTTGTCATCCTGTCCCATTCATAAGCTCCCCTACCTAACCTCCCAGAGCCGCCTGCCAGAGGTAAGTGGTTCTGTGAAGGCATGACGAGCCTCGTCCCGCTGACGAGAGGAGGGCTTGTCGTTGCACGTTGTGGAATACGAGGAAACTGTGTCTGATCTTGTCACCTTGGTTTCCTGCTCTGCTGTTTGTTTTACTGGGGGAATGATGCCTGCTCACCTGCTTGAAACTGTGAATGTACACACGCATGAGGACTGTAATGCATGGTGTACTTGTTTGTCCATAAACAGGAAGCGCATGGCAGTGATGCCCCCCACAGTTTGAGGGCTGTACTGCACCACTCTGCCCTGTCTACTTCTCAGTCCAGCCTGTTCTAATAGGCATTGTGTTGTGTACTTATTTAGGAATGGTGTCATTATATGCATGCCTGGATAAAACACACCCACCCCCCTGATCACACCTACAGCCCTTACAGTCTGTAACTCCGCCCCTACAGTCTGTAACTCCGCCCTACAGTCTGTGTGACTCCGCCCCTACAGTCTGTACCTCCGCCCCTACAGTCTGTGTGACTCCGCCCCTACAGTCTGTACCTCCGCCCCTACAGTCTGTGTGACTCCGCCCCTACAGTCTGTAACTCCGCCCCTACAGTCTGTTTGACTCCGCCCATGTTCCCTTGTCTTCCACAGTTTCTCCCCTGGCGGTGAGAAGAGATTCAAGAGGAGGAGCAAGGGAGAGAAGGGTTTGGACCGGGAGACAAGTTTGTGATCCTTCCCCCCCCGGCTGCCGCTCTGGCAGACGAAGAGTAGAGCTCCAGAGTGCCAGCAGACCACCACTGTCCTGTCCTGCACTGTGTTCCTGTTCTGTTCGTCTGTGTGTGCAACTTGTGTGTGAACAGGTCTGTTAGAAAATGGATAACCTTTTAGCGGAAACCAAGAAACATTCAGTGTTTTTTTCTATGTGTTTTACAATGTATGGTGAAGCTAAGAGTATGAGTAAGTGAGAGATTTACTGACACTTCGTGGGGTTGTGTCAATGGGCCAATTCAGCAACAATTTTCAATGCCGGTTTTTAAAAACGTATTTACTTTTTGACGGAATTATTTGTATTTTGTATGTTTTTTCTATTTTTCCAACAATATAAACTGTTTATGATCCTTATAACCTATCAGAACAAAACCTCCAATTAATGGAATTTATGTTTGGTGTTAACGGGATATCACTATTGAATAGATGCACTTGACACAAAAGATTCTTTAAAAAATTCTAGCTAGATATTTGCCACTACTAACCTACTTTGAAAACATGAAAACCTGTGGGGTATAATTGAAGAAAATCATGAAAAACATTTTGAAGGTGAAACTTTTTTTAATATATAAATCTACATATACACTGTATATCTAAATGTTTTGAAGCAGTATTTCATGAAATATTTTATCATTGCTATTTTACGGTTGATACTGTATGTTCATAGCACTGTATTAACCAGTGAGTTCAGGACAGTGTTTTAAAGGCACTTGTTGGGGCTAGTGGCTGTAACTGAACCATAGCCCTGAAGTTATTAAGGTACTGTACATTTAACTAGCTAAGTCATCATGTTTGGGAAAAAAAACAAAAAAAACAATGTTGTCTTAGCTTCTCCAGATTGATTTTGCAAATGATTCTTTACAGAAACTGTAGAAAATAGTTGTGTATATTTTCATCTGCATTTGGTCCTCATCATCACGTGTCATCGTCATGACGTTTCATTGCCTTGCACATGTAAACACTCCCTCCAAAGCAACTCCATGTCTGTTTAAACAAACTGTTACTGTCAAACACCTGCACAAAGGTAGCCTGCTAAACCACCCTGATCCTGCCAGCTCACACTAGTTCACCCTGAGGTGGAGGAAGGTCAAAGGTCAGGCTGGTTTACCTGGTTAGAAAGAAACACAACCAGTTTTGTCTTGTTCCTGGACGGGGGTTTCTCTGAGAGATGCAATAAACCTTTGATGAGAAAAGGGTAACGTAATAAATAGTAAAGATTCTTGATGTACAATACATAGTATATTTTATTCATGTAAAATGTTAACTAGTATATTACTAACTTTGAATTGATGTTATGAGAGAAAAAAAAAAAAGTTTTGTTCTAGAAGTCTTTCCCATTGTGGTGTTGTATTGATGGATTTTTTTGTTAGGTAGAAAAAAATACATGAAAGGGTCAAAAATATATCAATAACAAATTTTGGCCACTTCAGTGTGGAATTCTGCCTTAAAATGTAGTATTGATAGCCGAAGACTTGCACTCGAGAGTTTGAGTTATCTGTGTCAAGTATCAACTCATGTGGTTCCAAATGTGATTTGCTACACGACAGGGCGAGTTAGAGAAAAGGTTGTGTGAGCCATTCAAATAAAGCGACTGCGACACTGATCTGAAATCGGGTTCAAATTATTATTTTTATAGTTTAGTCTGTGACGTGCTGAGCTCCGAGGCCTCGGGGCCTGCTTGCGAGGCCTTGAGCAGGATGGCGTCCTGGGGGGCGCGGAGGGAGGCGGGGGGGGGGACGGGCCTGGTCCTGGAGGGGAGGCCCTGGAAGGAGTAGTGTGAGGAGGAGAGCTGCTCCAGGGTCATGGTCTGGGCCTCCTCCCAGGAGGGCATGCTCAGGGCGGAGGAACGCCAAGTACTGGGGCTCGTAGGCGACGTGCCGAACCACTCAGCCTGGAGAGAGAGGAGGAGAGAAGAGGGGGAGAGAAGAGGGGGAGAGAAGAGGGGGAGAGAAGAGGGGGAGAGAAGAGAGGACAGAAAAGGAAGGAAGGGGGAAAAGGGAGGAGGAGGAAGAGGGATGTAAAGGACTAGGTTCTACTCAGGCCTGCATCTCGAGGTCTCCGTGACCCCCAGGCTTCCCCTCTTCCCACCTGGCTGTGTGTGATCCAGGCCTGCTCCAGCCTGTTCCCCTGCTCCTGGCTGAGCTGCAGGCCCCTGGAGAGCAGCAGCCGGGCCAGCGCCTCGTGACCCGCCAGCAGGTACAGGTAGGCCTTCAGGTGCAGCACCCTGGGAGTGAACATCTGGACGCTGGAGAACTTCAAGTGGAACTCAGCGAAGTGCTGTGAGGGACAGAGTGTTTTTCAACCTTTTGGAACTTTACCCCCAAAATATTTTTCAACGTTTCCAAACTGTTTTATCAACTTTTTGGGAAAACATTTGGTCAAACTTTTTTGTGGAAAATATTTGGTCAAACTTTTTTGTGGAAAATATTTGGTCAAACTTTTTTGTGAAAAATATTTGGTCAAACTTTTTTGTGGAAAATATTTGGTCAAACTTTTTTGTGGAAAATATTTGGTCAAACTTTTTTGTGGAAAATATTTGGTCAAACTTTTTTGTGAAATCTTAAAGCTTGGGAGCTTACGTTGTTGTGTGTGATAGCCAGTAAATAAAAAAAGGTGCGCAATGACAAGAAATGAAATACCAAATACAGATTCAAACTAAGTAACGAGCCTAGCTTGAATAAGTAAGAAGTAGAAAGTACAGAATATTTGTGTAAGAAGTGAAAGTAAAAAGTTGTAGTAAAGTACTGTAACCAGAACAACCTCCATAAGTATAGTTTCCCATGTCTGTGTGTGGCACCTTCTGAGTTGTGTGGTAGATCTGGAGGATGTGTTTGTTGTTCTCCATCAGGGCCTTCCTGAACAGCAGCACGCTGGCCTCCAGGAACATGGCCCCTCCGCTGGTGGACTGGATGGATGCGGGCGTCTGGGGGACGATGGCACACACTCTGGTGTAAAAGAAACGCGCCCTCTCCCAATCACACAGCCGTGTATACCTGAGTACGCAGACCACACACACAGAGACACACACACACAACCAGTTAGCATCAGCAGGATAAGGGTTGGCGCTGTGGTGTGGTGTGGTGGTGAGGTTCACCAGAGGGCCAGAGCAGAGTACAGGTCACCCATCAGGCTGTGGTCCAGCAGCAGGTTGGGGTCAGACTGGGACTCCTCCACGAAGCGGCAGCACCTCTCGAAGCTCCTGAAGGAGAAGCCTGAAACACAGACGCCACAGTGAGCCGGCCTGCTTCACACCACGCTGGCCCCAGAGATCCCCTCCCTGCTGCCTGCTGGCCCCAGAGATCACCTCCCTGCTGCCTGCTGGCCCCAGAGATCAACTCCCTGCTGCCTGCTGGCCCCAGAGATCACCTCCCTGCTGCTGGCCCCAGAGATCACCTCCCTGCTGCTGGCCCCAGAGATCACCTCCCTGCTGCTGGCCCCAGAGATCACCTCCCTGCTGCTGGCCCCAGAGATCACCTCCCTGCTGCTGGCCCCAGAGGAAGAAGCTGGATGCTGCTCTAATCTATTCTGCTATTTCCTGTTCTGTTCTATTCTAATCTGTCCTGTGCTGTTCTGTTTGTGTTGGTCCTGGTGTGTTCAGAGCTCTGCATGCCTGCGTAGAGGAGTGTGTGTTCAGAGCTCTGCCTAGAGGAGTGTGTGTTCAGAGCTCTGCCTAGAGGAGTGTGTGTTCAGAGCTCTGCCTAGAGGAGTGTGTGTTCAGAGCTCTGCATGCCTGCGTAGAGGAGTGTGTGTTCAGAGCTCTGCCTAGAGGAGTGTGTGTTCAGAGCTCTGCCTAGAGGAGTGTGTGTTCAGAGCTCTGCCTAGAGGAGTGTGTGTTCAGAGGTCTGCATGCCTGCGTAGAGGAGTGTGTGGAAGCAGGAACTGTAGAACCATCCTGTGGCTGAGCTGACTCCACTGCTGCTGCCCACATCCTCCAGGACCTGCATGAGCTGCACACACTCCTTGTACCTGGACACACACACACACATCACACAGACACATCAGTCAACTGTGTGTCATCGCCCTAAACTTTCAAGCTGGAGAATCTCTTAGATACTGAAGTGTGACGTGTGTGTGTCCAGTCCCTCAGTGCCGGGTGGTCGAGGTCACCTCTGTAGGAACAGCAGGGGGGTGTGGAGGATGGCTGTAACCCGCATGTCCACTCTTGACTTGCTGATCACCCCCACATCCACTGCTGATTGGTTGGTCACATCCCTGTCCTCTCCTGATTGGCTGGTCACCTCCCTGTCCTCTCTTGGGTGGCAGGTCAGCATGCTGATTCTCTGAGCCCGGTAACCTGACGCACACACACACACACACACACACATCGACAAGCTCCTGAGCTCCACCTGTAGACGTCCTGTCTGCCTTTCACTAACACACACAGATACACACACTCGTACAGGCACACACATCACTAACACACACTCCCCTCACCTTACCGTACTGGATGGAGCCAGCCAGGTCTCCGGAGCACATCTTGACGATGCAGAGCGTGTGGACCAGGTGACTCATGATGAACAGCCCCTCTGGCCCCCCAGGCAGCTGCAGGCACGCCCCACACAGCAGGAGCTCCAGCCTGCTGCACTCGCCCTCACAGCCCCGCAGGCGGCAGAACAGGAAGTAGTCGATGGTCGAGAAGAGGACCTGGAATGCCACAGGAGGAAGAGGGAGCAGAGAGGAACTAGGAGAGATTTGGTCTGCTGGTTAGACTGGAACTGGTTTAATCACACACCTGGTACCCTGAATAACACCTCTCCAGTCCTCTCCAGAACTGAACTATTTATGTCAAACTCTTTGAACTCCTAGCTCTATGCGTCTCTCCAGATGTATATTTAGGAGGTTTAGTATATTATATGTTAGCTTATCATAGGTGTAACTAGGACTGGGCGATATATCGAATATTAGCGATAATATCGCAATAATTTTGATGTCGATGTAAAATGTGAAAATATCGTGAATATTAAAAATAAAAAATACAACTTAGTGTTGTTTTGGGACAGCTCTCCCTGGGTCAGCTGACCTTGTACTCCTGGGAACTGAGACAGGCAGAGTTCCTCTCCATGGCGATGGCGAGCGAGGCGTGGAGCGTGTGATTGGGCGAGGACCTCATGCAGCAGATCTGCCACAGGTAGGACAGACAGGACATCTGCTCCCGCAGGCGGGCCAGCTTCTTCTTCCTGGTAAAACACAACAAGAAGCAGCACTGTCCATGTTTCTGAAAGAAGAAGGCATCTCTACTGTGTTATATAAGCTGGAAAAATATTGATAGTTTTTAGTTTTAAAATAATACTAATACTTAATACTAGTGGCATGGTTTGTTTAAGATGATCTCACTAGCTTTATCTTGTGTTCATGTAGCTATAGTCATTTTCTATGCGCACTATTTGTATGTTGCTGTGGATGCAAGCTGCTGAATGACATGTAGCTGTTTAACTTGTCTACAGGGAACAGCCAGCTGAGGTCAAATCAAATCCATTTCTACAGCCCTTTTTACAGGCAATGTTACAGAGGGCCTTACATACGCCCATAGAACTGCCCAGGGTCCACGCCTGTGTCCGGGCAGGGCGGGGGACTGACCCTGGGGTCCTGAAGGTTGTGGACGCGGGCAGGGCGGGGGACTGACCCTGGGGTCCTGAAGGTTGTGGACGCGGGCAGGGCGGGGGACTGACCCTGGGGTCCTGAAGGTTGTGGACGCGTAGCAGCGGCTCTTCAGCCTCTCCAGGGTGAGCTTCAGCGCCGCGACCAGGCGGTTCCTGGGGAGTCTTCTGTTCAGGTACTTCAGTGCTCGTACAAACATCTCCTCCGCTTCGCGGATCTGGCCTGTGCTGTACAGCACCTACATACACAGAAGCACAGCCACGCGTGGAATCTTGACACCACAGCAGACACTGGGACATTTCATTCAGGCTGGACTTTTATACATGTTGACTAAAATGAATCCGTGACTCGCTAGCATGTTCTCGTCCTGTACCTCTCCACTAAGACGGAACACACAGGGTCCTGTACCTCTCCACTAAGACGGAACACACAGGGTCCTGTACCTCTCCACTAAGACGGAACACACAGGCCTTCTCAAAGCTGCAGATCTTCACCCTCACCGAGGGCTCCGCCGTCTCAAACGCAGGCAGGCCACAGCGGAGGTTGTCCAGGATCGCCTTGGCCTCGTTCAGGTAGGACAGAGCCTGGAGGAGAGCAGGGAACACAGCCTGCTGTCTCCCCCATCATCACACACACTACACACACACATGCATACATACACACACACTACACACACACACTACACACACACACTACACACACACTACACACACACACTACACACACACACTACACACACACTACACACACACACAGACACATAACACTCACAAACACATACAGACTACACACACACACACCCTGAGGTTGTCGTGGAGGTATATGGAGGCAGCGGCGGTCTCCAGGAGGTAGTAGAAGGTTCTGGACACGTCGCCCACGCCGGCCCAGTGACGGATGATGGGTTCCAGAACACACTGGACCACCTGCTCACAGCTGCAGCCCCTCATCCGCTCCCCTGTGCTGCATCGCCTCATCCTCTCCACCCTCCTGCTGCCCTCATCCAGCATGGAGTCCAGCCTGGCCAGGAACTGCTTCTCTGTGCTGACACACACACACACACACACACACACACATAATTACACAAATCAAACATAGCACATTGCTCCAAGGTAGCTCCACACAGACTCAAACAGACACACACTGCTACTGCATACACACGGTTAAGACATGTTACCTGTCAGGAATCAGTGGCTGCACCTGGTTACCTCGGATACCACCTGAGAGAGAGACAGATCGAGGGCGAGTGAGAACCGCTAAAGAAACACCCACATCCCATGGAGAACACAGGAACCTTCTAGATCGTTCTCCACTCACTGAGGCCCTGGAGGTTGTGGAGCAGCCCCGTGGGCCCGGCCACGCCCTGCTGCGGCGGGCTGGGCTCGTCCTGGGCGCCGGCCACGCCCACGGCGGCCCCGTGTCCGTAGATGAAGTGTGCATGGCGGCAGCTGGGGCAGCTGTGCGGCTGCTGCTGCAGGTAGCGGGCGCAGCGCGCGTGCAGATCCTTCTTCTGCTCCCGCAGCCACAGCTCACACGCTGTGTCCTTCACCAGCACCGTGCAGAAACGCATCACCTGGCAACACCACACGCCCCCCCCAAACGGCATCCTCGCCCCCTCTGAGACAGTGGGGGGGGGGAGGGGACAGGGAGGAGGGGATAGGGAGGTAGGAGGGCGAGGGGTTAGGTAGGGAGTAGGAGAGGGGTTAGGGGTGACAGATTAGGCAGGGGGTAGGTTGGGGGTAGGAAGTAACCCTGGACACCAGTCTAACCTCCCTGGACGTCTGCCCCTCTACCTGTGTTGACGTCCTGGTTGTTGTTCTCACAGAAGCAGCTGAGCGCCCCCCAGCGCCCGGCCTCGCCTGCCTGCCCGCGCTGCCTGGGCTGGGAGCCGCACTCCAGGGTGCCCGACTGGAAGAGCAAGGCCAGCGAGGCGCCCAGCGTGGCCTCTGAGCCCTCCGGCATGATGCTCCTCAGTATGGGGGTGGTGAAGGTGTGGCCGATGATCGCAGCACACTTCACCACCATCTGCTCTGTGGGCCGGAGGTGGTCCAGGTGGGCCAGGGCGATGCCTGGAGACACGCACATCTTCATCATCATCATCATCACCATCATCATCATCATCACCATCATCTCTCATTTGGAAGATGCTTTTATCCAAAGTGACAGTGTGTGATGGGGGGGGGGGGGTACCTTTGAGAGTCAGAGGGATGGGGAACTCTGTGTGTGTGTGATGGGTACCTTTGAGAGTCAGAGGGATGGGGAACTCTGTGTGTGTGTGATGGGTACCTTTGAGAGTCAGAGGGATGGGGAACTCTGTGTGTGTGTGATGGGTACCTTTGAGAGTCAGAGGGATGGGGAACTCTGTGTGTGTGTGATGGGTACCTTTGAGAGTCAGAGGGATGGGGAACTCTGTGTGTGTGTGATGGGTACCTTTGAGAGTCAGAGGGATGGGGAACTCGTGGAACTTGGCGTCCTCCCTTACACAGCAGACATACTGGGGCTTCTTCTGAGGTTTATCCAGACACGTCATCTTCCGAATTCTGGAGGGCTTCTTCATCACAGCTGAGTCTGGGACAGGACAGTCAGAGAGCGTGACCACCTCTGTGTGTGTGTTAGTGTGTGTGAGAGTGTGTGACAGTGTGTGTGTGTATTTAACAGTCCTGTTAAACCAAGACATCATACAGGATTCTAATCAAAACCACCACACCCCACTAGGGGGCCCCCTCTGATAAGAATCACATTCTAGTAATATCCATGAAGAAGACCTCAACTAAACACAGACAGTAACAGAGCCTGTGACTAACATGCTCCACAAGCATGTGGCGTGTATAATAATGTATAATATCGTATACTCCCACCGTGTCCAAACGTCTTCTCAATTCTCGATATGCTTTCAGCCACTGGGTGGCCTGGGTGGGCGTGGCCCCCAGGTGTGGGGTGGGCGTGGCCCCCAGGTGTGGGGTGGGCGTGGCCCCCAGGTGTGGGGTGGGCGTGGCCCCCAGGTGTGGGGTGGGCGTGGCCCCCAGGTGTGGGGTGGGCGTGGCCCCCAGGTGTGGGGTGGGCGTGGCCCCAGACGCTGCTGGTCTGGGAGCGCAGCATGCCCACACTGGGGAACAGGAGGGGGCAGGGGTCATCCTGCGTGTCCTCCCTCCTCCTCAGCCCGATCATCTGGGACTGGTACAGACTCCTCAGAAGCTCCTCACAGTAGAACGGCACGCCATGACTCCTCTCTACCAGGAAGCTACACACACACACACACACACATTATATCATGTTGTATTATACAATCCACATGTTAGATTACATCTAAAAGTTGTCCATCACTGCCTGATCCTGCAAGTGTGAGTCTGTATAAAGAGTGTGTGTTCACTGCAGGTGTGTGTGTGTGTACGTACACCTCCACCTGGCTGGGGATCATGTCCACGCCCAGCATCTGGCAGGCCATCTGCGTGATGACGAGGGGCTGCAGGGGCGCCAGCCTGAGGCAGCGTGAGCGGGGGAGGCCGGCCACGGAGGCCAGCGGGGAGCTGGGCAGGGCCTGGCTGCTGGGCAGGGCCTGGCTGCTGGGCAGGGCCTGGCTGCTGGGCAGGGCCTGGCTGCTGGGCAGCATGGACATGAACAGCAGCACGTGAGCCTGCAGCTGCAGCTGCAGCAGCAGAGACCAGGATGCACAGTCTACGTAGTGAGCCTCGTCCAACACAAACACACAGGGCTGCTGCTCTGCAAACTGACACACACACACACACACACACATATACACACACATAAACACACACATAAACACACACACATATACACACATTACGTTGCTGCTGATCTGTGAACATCTTTGTTGTGGATTATAAACATCGCCACATTGTGCTACCTGGCAGAGTAGCTTAATGAAGTAGTTAGCCGTCTCCCTGTGTTTCTCCTTGTGGCTCATGTACGACACGGCTGGAGAAACCGGAAACTGCACACAGCAAAACAAAATACATTTCATCATTAACCCGCCAAAAAACGACCTACACAACAGAGAGCACCCCCCTCCCTCCTGTGTGTGGGCGTGGCCGTGTGCACCTTGACCAGCAGGATGCTGTTGAGCAGGCAGAGGTTGGGCCTCATGTGTGGCTCTGTGACGTGCTCCAGGATGGCCCTCTCGCGGGCCGCGTAGCTCTTACAGTCCTGCATCCCCAGCAGCCGGGCCAGCAGGAGCCTCAGCGTGTAGCACGACTCCTTCAGGTCCACCTTGCTCAACTCCAACGACACCACCCTGACAAGACCACCAGAGGGAGGTGCTGGCATGGAACGCTCAGTGTGTCTTAAACTGAGGCACTCATTTGTACGTCCATTCGGGTGAAAAAGTCTGATAGATGAGTTCAATATAAATGCCCCCCGTCTCCTCCTCCCCTCCTCCCCCCTGTCTCCTCTTCCTCCTGCCTCCCCTCCTCCCCCGTCTCCTCCTCCCCCTCTCCTCCCCCTGTCTCCTCCTCCCCGTCTCCTCCTCCTCACCTCATCCCCTCCTTGGTGGCTCGGTAAGCGATCTCAGCCAGCAGACGGCTCTTGCCGTAGCCGGCAGCTCCTTCGAAGATGACGATGTTGGTGTAGTCCATGTGTCCGGCCGACCTGGCCTCCAGGTAGCTGCTCAGCGTGCTGGAGTACACCTCCATCTCTGGGATGCGACCTGACAGCCACGGCAGGTAAACGTGTCAGAGATGTGTTGTGTTGGTAGAACAGGGCAGGTGGAGAGCAACACGTTCAGTAGCCACTAAGATGGAGATGTTTGGGTGTTTGTGTCTGAGAAGAGATATGGTGCAGTGAAGACCTGTTTGGATCTTCTCGTCTCACCTAGGAGAGGATACCCCTCCTCTCTCAACACAGAGATGGCCGCTTTGCCCACGTTCCTGCACAGGAGATCACAAACAAGCACGTCAGGACTGACCTGCACATGCATGGGTGGATATAGCTCAGAGGGACAACATTATATTATAGCTCAGTAGCAGATGAAGAGATCACAGGTTCAAATCCCACCTGTGCTTAATTTTTTGTAAACAAATACATTACTCCAGAGGGTGACAGTCTGTGGAACTCTGCTGGTCTTACATCTGGTCCCTGCGAGCCACAAACTGGTAGACTGGCCCAGGGTGTTCCACACCCTTCATGGGCTTCTCTGGCAGCTTGCTGAAGTACATCTGCTGGCAGCTTGGAGTAGTGGCAGGTCTCCTGGTCACATGTCACCAGGCCTGGGTAGTACATCATCAGTCTGGCCGCCAGGTTCACCTTCCTGCCGATCACTTAGACACAGACAGAGATCACTCACAGGAGGACTTGAGGCAGGGACAGAGATCACACACAGGAGGACTTGAGGCAGGGACAGAGATCCCACACAGGAGGACTTGAGGCAGGGACAGAGATCCCACACAGGAGGACTTGAGGCAGGGACAGAGATCCCACACAGGAGGACTTGAGGCAGGGACAGAGATCACACACAGGAGGACTTGAGGCAGGGACAGAGATCACACACAGGAGGACTTGAGGCAGGGACAGAGATCACACACAGGAGGACTTGAGGCAGGGACAGAGATCCCACACAGGAGGACTTGAGTCAGGGACAGAGATCCCACACAGGAGGACTTGAGTCAGGGACAGAGATCCCACACAGGGCTGGAGAGCAGTGTACTCGTGTCTCACAGTGTTGTACCTGTGTACTCGTGTCTCACAGGATGACCCACAACACCACAGAACACCGGGCCGGTCGTCACGCCGACAGACACGGTCCTGTAACACCAACATCAACACCAACATCAACACCAACACCATACCAGCTGAACAACACTGCTGGGGAGAAACAGCAATGTCTGCATCAAGCTGACAGGTGAGTCCATCAGTAAACATTACACTCTCCTCATTTACATCAAGCGCTGTTTTTGAATCTGATGGTGGATATGTTTGAAATTGAAAGTGAAATGCCATGTGAAGGGTCCAGTCGGCAGGACTGTGCTAGCAGAGCTGTGCTGGCAGAGCTGTGCTGGCAGAGCTGTGCTAGCAGAGCTGTGCTAGCAGAGCTGTGCTAGCAGAGCTGTGCTGGCGGGTGCGTACCTCAGACAGCCCAGCTTCTGCAGGCAGAGCTGGTAAACCCCGTAGGCAGCCTGCAGCGCCTGGGCGCTCTCGTCTTCTCGCTTGTCTCCAGGGAGACCGAACAGACACAGATATGTGCAGCCCTGCCCAGAACACCACAGACACACAGACGAGGACATCACTGATCCGGTTAGTCTGCACTCTCCCTGGTACATACACACGCACCCCCTGATACACTGTCAGAAACACGCGCTTCTGATCCTTGATCTCCCGCTGGACTTTCTACAGACATAATCTGTAAATTGTTACAGAGAAAAGCGTCTGCCAAGTGAATACAAAATGTTGATGACCGCGGGGAGCGGGCCCTCTCACCTTGTCAAACATGAAGACCTTGTTGACTCTGCCGTGCCGCTTGGTCACCTGGCGTGCGATGCCCAGGGCGGCGAGCTGGATGGCAGAGCAGAGCTCCGCGACGCTCTCGCGTCCCTGGAACTGCAGGTTGACGAACACGATGGTGGCTGGACGCATCTCAGACAGGTACTCCAGAGGCTGGTTGGCGTCAATCTGAGGGAAAAGGATGAATAAAGCAATAACAAGAAGTGATAAAAGATTCAGACCTATATATCCATCTATGGGTTGGTTACGCTGCTACGTAGAGAAGATTAGATGTACAATCTCATTATAGATCTGCTTCACTTCAGCTCGATAGATTCTAATAAAACAGGATAACAATCCAAACATCTGATCTGATCAAGTACAGAAGGTGATTTGTGACTTCTGAGTGAGGACCTTACCTTTTGCAAAACTGTTTTAATGACATATTTTCTCAGACATGATTCCAACTCAGGATTTGGCAATAGTCTGCAGGCTTTTCTTACACAGCCTGCTGACACAAATGTTCAAAATGTCTGGTTAGTAACTGCAAATGTATAAGACCACATAATGATGAAGACAAGTGAGGGGTAGGATGGGTCCAGCCCCTCCCCATAAGTAGTTTTGGATAAAAACGTTTCCTAAATTAATATGGCATGATTACCATATTATAATGTTCTGTAACTATATTGCAGGCTGATATCCAGACATTTTACTGTACCTTCCGTTGGGTCTTCATATTGCAGGTCGGCGCCCATTGAAGCCTTGTACTCTTCAACAGGAAAGTTGGGGTCTCTCTTAAGGTACCTCACCTGCAGTTCATTCATTCATGCTCATGTGTTGTGAAAGTTACAGACTTTGATGTACAAAGAGCCACGTGAAGTAATGAACTGTAAGAAAGCATGACTCACCCTGACAGCTCGTTCGTTCTCTATCTTGTCAACAAGTAGGTCGTCCCTGTTGCACAGTTCCCAGGCGTTGGGTGACAAAATGATAGAGCTGGCAACCGCTAATCCTTCGGCTAGTCGCACCTCGTCGACTGCTCGACCAATCACCACAAAGTACTGGCTAACGTCATCCCCAACGATCACTTTTGAAAGTTTTCCAGCTGATATCCCTATAGAAGGAGATGATTATAAGGAATATTGTGAAGGCTCTACAATGATAACCTGTTAAAATGATAGGTAAAAGGAGAGGTAGAAAATCTAAAAGTTATCAGTTTAATTGTCTATAAACTTGCTAAAAGGTTTGTCACGGCCAACCAGTTTTTTTGTTTACGTTTGGCGTCTTACACTTGAAAAGCTTGGATATTGGACGTTGGACATTTCAATAGGGGAAATACAATTAAGGACTTTGAATGCAACGTTGCATAAACACCTATTTTGACTCGTAGTTGGCAGCCTACTCCGGTCTTCCGAACGCCGCACTTGTCCTGGATGACGAGGCTGCATTTTACCGCGAGGGATATTACGTCACTGAGCCGCTTGAGCTCAACCGCCCAGAGTGCTAAGATTGCGTCTCCTAGGTGGAAGCATGGGGGACACATTGACGCCATAAAATGTATAAAATGGGTGGATATTAATTGAAAATATGACTTAATGGGGACAGTGGGCCTACCTGCATAATTCAAGATGTCTCCACCTGCATCAAGAATGTCTACAACACAAACATTACATGTTGTAAAGAATGACGTTTCACCCACACAGTAGTCATCGCCTCCCAATTGATTTCATTTGGAAACAGGTGTGTTGGGTGTGTGTGAGAGAAATAGATACTAGTTATTACAAACATTTATGGCCATCCAATGATCCACTGAACACTTTACTTACGGCTGACAATATCCCCAATGTAGCTGTTCAGTGTCCGTGTGAGCTCGTCAGCTCCATAGCCTTTTTTACAGCTTTGACTGAACTTCTCCGTGAGATTAGTGAAGCCTAAACAAATTGTGAAATTGATAGATCTAGCTAATACTTTAGAAATGTCATGGTAACTACCTAGTGTAGCTAACGGTGTCTACATAAATATTCTAACGTTATGGTAGGTAGATATAGTAACAACTAACTAGCTCTAGCTAGTGCAGCTAGGCTAACTCAGCTAAGCTACAGTAGGCTAGCTAGTCTAGGTGGCTTGTGTTTTGCCAACTCACCTGACACATCTGCGAAAAGCAGTACACCCTGGAAGTTTTCTGCGTATGGCAATTGTTTTATGGGACTGTACACCACAAGATCAGGTACATGGGACGCTATACTAGTGATTTTATGGGACCTTTTGCTATTATTTATATCCATTTAAATGCGACTCGGCCAGGATTTGAAAGGTCGGTTTATTTAGCGTCTTCTCAACGTTCCATATTAGAGCCAGATTTGAAAATTACACTTAGGAGCGACATCATGACAACTTGTTCCAGTGATGTACAAAAGCCTAAATTAACATTCAACTCTTCTTTTTTAAACTAGTCGGCCAATATCAAAGAAAGTGTTATGTGATACAACAACCACAATGAAATAATTTATTTTTTGCAGAGCAGATGACCATAATTATGGCATTTTGATACAAATAGCCTACGATAAAACAAAATTTACTGCTATCTGATAATTTAGCACATTATACCTGAGTTTCACCATGTTCGTTTCTTCTCAACTATACAAATATAGAAAATAATTTAGATTTGTAGAAAAAATATTTAACTTAAATTGATGACTGCCTGAGAGTGCTCTATGCGTCATATATTCAGGATCAGTAAACAATCCTTAACCATTACATCAAACCTAACGTTGCGACATGCTTAAGCAGTAGGCTATGGCTTAGTTTTCGTGAAGGCTTCTCATCCTGTGTACAGTACTAGATATCTTGGATAAGGCAGCGTCCACTTCTTTCAGAGATGTGCTTGTCGTTTGTTACTAAAAAAAAAAAAAATTGTTGCCGAATATTAGAGCAGAGCATTAGACAGAAACATACAGTATAAAAGTACAGAAGCTATGAGACACAATTATGTATAATTAGTTCAAATGAAGGCTATGCTTCAAATAGGCCTATGCAAGCAGAACAAAAGGTATTGATCCAAAATCAGCAGTTTGCAGCTACAGAATGTTTACGTTGCCCAATGTGTAACTTAAATTATGTACAAGCCATTACCTTGCCCCTGAGGGGTTTGAGGTCATGACCCAAAGTAAATACTCTTTGGCAGCCATGCTGTCTAGAACTTTGGTGACGTCACTGGTGAAGCTTCCGTCTACGTGTCGTCTGAAGCTTCCTTTCCCCTCCCCAGTGTCCTCTGCAAATCTGATGAGCATACGGTACATTGGTCACAAGATTAACATGGGTGTCATCGACTGAAAGCAATTGCTCGTTATGGATTGAATGCACAATATCATGTGAACCACACATCAGCTAATCACAGTCAAGCTATAGTGAGGTGTGAGTAGCCTAGGCAATGCCATTGATCATGAAGCAGTGATTTTCAGGAATCGTACAGCATGAGACTACACCTTGATATAGGTGTTTATGTAGGCTAGTCTGGATACGACAATAATTTCTGCAAGTATCCTGTTTGCTCATAATCATCTTTTAAAACCCATGACAACACACATACGTTCAAATATGAGTAAACGCAGTGCAAAGTTTCAGGGGGTTTATTTGCACGATCACATGAAATATCAACACAGGCCTTGAGAAATGAAGAGTAGAAGCAAGAAGGAGATGGCATGGCTCCGGAATGATTAAGCAAGCGGTTGATAATAGTTTCACCCCTCGCGCTCTCTCTCTCTCTGTGTCTCTCTGATTTTATCTCTTCTTCATGGTACAGTTAAGACGTAGGTAGTTGGTACTGTTGGTGGAAGGGAGGGGAATTGCCTACTCTCTCCTGGCTCTGCCTGACTTGAGCCAGGTGACGAAGTCTTTGGCCGCCTGGTCCTGCAGGTAGGAGCTCACGTCGCTGGTGTAGGTCCCGTCGGCGTGGCGTTTGGAGGTGGTGCTGATGAGAGCGAGAGTAATAGCAGGAGGCAGAGGGAAAAAAATCAGTTTAGAAATTACGAAATTACAGTTCTGTGTGAAGCCAACACCTTACATGAACCCGAAAGAGAGAGCAATGTTCATGAATAGATTGGAAACGAGAGTTTTTGAAGTACTGAATGGTGAATTATCCAAGCAAAGGCATGTCGGCTACTAATTGTGTTATATGTTGCAAGATGTTATTCTAATACATGTTGCACATGCTGACACACTCACCCACTCCTCTTAGAGTTCATGAGCCACTGGACGAAGTCTTGAGCTCTCCTCTCCTCCATGTAGTTGCTGTAGTCGTTGGAGAAGGTTCCCTCTGAATGTCTCTTCATGTTAGACAGCTCCCTCGCCTGCTCCCTCGCCTGCTCCCTCGCCTCATCCGCCATTGTATCTGCTGTCTGTAAGCTGCAGAAAAAACTACATTAGCCTTTGTTTTGTACCAGCCACATTCTTACTGTACATGTGCATAGTTTAACTAGCAATTTTAAATGACCTTGCGATAACAATACGATAAAAAAGGGATCTCAAGTCAATCCAAAAATAATTTTTCATCTAAAACAGTAAAACTGCTGTACCTGGAGTCGTCTTCAGCTTGTAGAGGAACTTGCCAGCTGTTCTGAATGATGACAAACAGTAGAAGAGGCGCAAGGTAGCTGATTCCTTTCATTGTTACAACCTGCCAAAGGACCACAGCACAGACACACACACACACAGCACAGACACACACACAAACACACACGGCATGAAATCACAGTTTACTGCAGCCCCTGGCCCAAGTGTGGTTGTACTGTTCAAAGCCCATGCCACACTTTTCAGAACCCAAACCCAGATAATAAATCTAAATAAAAAATCTAAATAAAAAGGCTTGCCCCAGGGAACTGACCAAGACATCCCATGCTTCCAACTCACCTGTTCCTGTAGATCCAACTGAGATGACAAACTGAGTTCCGTGTGAGGGGTTTGTTGCTTGCAGCTGTATCTTGGTGGCCTGACAGGTAGTGGGGGGTTTATATAGCAAGGACGAGGACATGTCCACTCAGGCCTGCCTAGAACCCCTCCCCCCCCCTCCGTCCTCACACACACACACACACACACACACACACACACACACTCTCATTACTCTCAACCCATTACTTTCAGGGCTCATTGGTCTGCATTGGCAGAAGCTGCAGTCAAACGTTTGTTTAAAAAAATAAGAAGTGGCAGTATCCATGAGATAACAGCTGTCACTTAGGTGAAGAAACCAAACAAGGTGCCATCCTGTCAAATAAGAATTGAAAAAATACTGAGTGCTACTGTGTCATTGATGGTTGTGTTATTTACTGTAATCATAGCTGACACCCAATATCAAGTTGGCAAGTGTACTTAAAAAAAAGAAAGCCAGTGAGTGGAAATTTTTAAAAATGTGGTGCTGTGATTTTCCTTTAAATGTCATTTGAGAAAAGGTCAGGTTTTTGCCATACTTGTTTTCATATACTTAACAAACATTTAAGTGTGTTTCTTATATACTGACACATTTTTAACTCAGGGATCTTTATTTTATATTTCCTTTAATTGTTTTGATTATTTAAATTATAAAAAATAAAAATGTTTCAATATTCCAGTTAATTCAAATCTGCCAGAATACGTACTGGGATTGTTTTATTAATATTCAAACTCCACATAGCATACTATTATTTTTAATAAAATATATGACATATATTGTTTGTATAGAGAACAATTTCAAAAATAGCGTACAATCTTCTTTACATTCAATGGCAAATACATGTTGTCACAAGCACTGTATTTGTATACACTATTCTAGAGCAATATAGGTTTCCTTTTATCTCAGTCAAGCCATTACTCAAAAAAAAACATTTTGTGTAATCATAATAATGTTTCTCAATATTTATAACATATTTTCCTTTTTCGTCAGAAAGACCAGAAAGACCTACAGTAAATACATGAAATCACAATAAGTAAACCTTTTGCAAAAGGTTTACTTACTTACATCGCTCATCTTTAGTGTGCCTATTTGTATCTCATTAAGTCATTAAAAATGTAATTCAGTTTTTCAGTCAAAATATTATTTTCTTATTTAGCCAACATAAAATAATAACTAAGGATGATTTTGTAGCTGGCTTCAGGCAAAGCACTTGAGCAGGAAGTGACTCATGTGAGTGTAGACGTGATGATTGGCTGATCCTTCTAGGCCGTGGTCCTTATCTGTGTACCACTAGGGAGACACAGGGGGTGGGAAACTTAAACATAGAAAGAAGAAATCTCCTAAATGTAACTTTAAAAAGATATGAAAGGCATGTAGAACGTTCATTAGAATACAAACCATGGCATCGAAGTCCACCTGTTCTTCCACCAAAGCTTTAGATATCTGGGCAGCTTGCTGGAAATGAACATTATCTGAAACAAAGACATTGATGTTGACCTTTGTCGAAGACCTGCCCAAAATAACTTACCTAGATCTCGATGGAGTTATCAAAATGTTATTTTCAATCATCTTTCTTACAGATGTACTTGACTGCTTACCATCAGCTGTGCCATGGACCAGAAGGTACTGCACTGATTTGAAATTCTTGGCCCTCTCAGTAACCGTGGAGTTCTGGAAAGTATTAACAAAATTCAGTACTTTCTGTGAAATTATATCTGACAGAATCTTTTTTATCAGCCTTTTTTGTAAACTTACCAAGTATAAAGTGTTCTCGGATGGTTGATTCATGTACCGTTCGGTGTAGATCGTATCTAGAATGATGTTACAGTTAACTAAACGTTCAGACTGAAATGAACAGTGAATACATTCATTATTTAATGAATGATGGCATACCATAATATTCCCACTTGGACACTGGGGCAACTGCCATTCCACACTTGAAAACTCCACTTCCGGCTCCCAAAACCATTGATGTAACATAGCCTCCGTAAGACTGAAAATAATCATGACTGAATTTGATATTTAACTCAGGACAAACTTTTTGTATAGTTCAAGTATGATCAAGTATGATCAACTATAGCTGGTCAAACAAACTTACCCAACCCCAAATTGCAATTCGTTCTTTATCAATGAAGCCCATGTTTGTAAACTCTCTAAAGGATGAAGGGAAATAAGAAATAAAACATTCAGCAAACCATATTTGCGATTACATGTTGTAATCCTAAAATTCGTGATTGAGCACTGCTGTGACAGGGAGTCTATAACAGGAAGCGATGACGCTGAACCAGAAGGCGTTAGGAACGCGGTGCTGGAGCCAAGTACACCTGACCTTAAAACAATTACGTCACACAACCGCCGCAAACACCCTAAACGTCTACGTCAAGCTCTACAATCAACACAGAAGTGTTTCAATCACGCGTGGATTACCGAGGCGAGATCTTAACGGCGGTCTGTGTCAAAAAAAAAAAAAAAAAAGTATTTTCCTTACTTTGCAGCTGTTATCTGATCTTCCACCTCATACGTTCCCAGGCGCCGGTAGATTGAGTGCATTAACTCATCGCCTTGGTAACCGCTTCCTCGGCCGTCAAAGCTGGCGACGATGATTTTCTCGGTGCTGGCCAGGTATGTGGCCCAGCTCAGCCGGTAGCGGAAGTCTGCCTTCTGACTGCAGGGCCCGGCATAACTTCAAAACAATATTAAAACAAGTTTCTTGGAACCTTTCCTTGACTCTGAACGCCGAAAATCTGTTTATGCGCGTCTAATCCTTGATCTTCGGCAGTGGTTTCTATAGCCTAATGCACTAGGCTATTTGTATGTCTGCTTGTGAAAATGTTAAATGTGACCCCATGTGCAGCTATGAAGACAAGGAAAGGGACAAAATGGACACTAGTCTGTATTATAATTTTTTTTTACAAATTCAATTAAAAATAAGTATTTAAGATGAAAGGTCTTACACATCTATGAGTAATGGATACTTCTTTGATTCGTGAAATCCTGGAGGCAACGTCATCTGGTACCAGAGATCTAGAGAGAGAGAAAGATCACACACCCTCATTAAATCATCACAAACCCAGATGCTGTGTTCGATTATCACAGGTATCTTTTCAATTTATGAATTATTTTAACCATTATATAACCAGGAAAGGCTCATTGAGATGAGAAATCACTCTTGCAAGCGCGTCCTGACCAAGATAAGCAGCACCAAGTCATAACAGTTTTACAGTATGTAACCAAATGATAAGAATCAGTACTGTGTTCCCCTAGCTTGATGGTGCCTCGTCGCATGGAGGGCATGTCAATGTTTGACAGAATGTCATCCAGGACACTGTTGTCTTCCAGGATCTCCACAAACACTGTGAAGAGAAGGAGCAGGAAGTGAAGGAAGTATGTTTGGAAGGACGCAGGTTTCGACTTGATTTCTTTTAAAATTCAGTCGACCCACCTGGAACTTTGAAGCGGTTGTCTCTCAGATTGTACAGAGGAAGACCGGGACCTGTGAACGATCACGTTTAGATGGAAACCACGCATGAGAATGGTCAATTATGTGTGTGTGAGAAACTGGGTGTTTGTTAGCCGGAGGAAGCTGTGTAGACAGGAACACGGGTGTTAAAATGCTGCTTCTATGACATGACAGCAGGCTTGATCAGGCTTGATCAGGCTTGAGCTTGTGAGGTGTTGAGGGTAGGCGACAGACCGTAACAGTCCATCCGGAAGAAAGAGGCGTCTTGGCTGAAGTACACTGAGTTGTACTGACATCTGTCCCCGTGTAGGGTACAAGTTAGACACTGGGGGGCAGAGGGGGGGCCTCCGATGGAGATCCTACACACACACACACGCAGGCACACACACACGCAGGCACACACACATTCCAACACAAACGCGCGTACACACACACACACAAGCACACACACACAAACATCCACACATTGTACGTTAGGCAAGGCAATCCCTAGAGTGATAATTGAAGTGAACCTGTGATAGTCCTACTTGTAGACATTCCTCCCTCCGGGTTTCCCATCATGCTGGTTACTTGAATAGTACCTGTGCAGAACAAGTACATTCAGGTTAGATAGGCTTGTTATCCGAGTGTGTGTACAGTCTGTGTGTGTGTGTACAGTCTGTGTGTGTACAGTCTGTGTGTGTGTGTGTGTACAGTCTGTGTGTGTACAGTCTGTGTGTGTGTGTGTACAGTCTGTGTGTGTGTGTACAGTCTGTGTGTGTACAGTCTGTGTGTGTGTGTACAGTCTGTGCGTGTACAGTCTGTGCATGTACAATCTGTGTGTGTACAGTCTGTGTGTGTGTGTACAGTCTGTGTGTGTACAGTCTGTGTGTGTGTGTGTGTACAGTCTGTGTGTGTACAGTCTGTGTGTGTGTGTGTGTGTACAGTCTGTGTGTGTGTGTGTGTACAGTCTGTGTGTGTACAGTCTGTGTGTGTGTACAGTCTGTGCGTGTACAGTCTGTGCGTGTACAATCTGAGTGTGTGTACAGTCTGTGTGTGTGTGTGTGTGTGTACAGTCTGTGTGTGTGTGTGTGTGTGTGTGTGTATAGTATGCGTGGACGTGTCATAACTTACACAGCATTATTAGTAACTTTCAAAATGTCAAGGACCTCCCATTTTCCTGAGGTGATTGCTGTTGCCTTACCCTGCAATTACAGTCAGAGTCATAAAGGTGTGCATAGCATCAAAGTAGGTTTCCTGACGTGAGCGTAAACACACGCTACTTACACCTGTCACATGATGGAGGTGCTTGTAACCAGCAAGGTCACTCATCACCAGGTAAAAGCTACTCTTGTCCACAGCAAAGGAAGGACTGGGAGGGGAAAACTAGGAATGGAAAGAAGAGCATCACATCTCTCTTAGAAAGCCGACGAAAGCTGATGAGACATAACTAGAATTGAATCTAATTAAACAAGATGTAACTGTCAGGATGAGGCTCGTACCCGTCCAATCCAGCCCGTGTGGCTTTCCAGCTGAAATGTCTGAGAGGAAACAGAAAAAAACGATAGTATTTCTTTCTTTCACCAACTGTTTTTTACAGTTGGTGTCACACAAGGTCAGAGAGAGAGAGAGACGTGGGCTTGGGCAGTCAGAGAGAGAGAGAGAGAGACGTGGGTGGTCAGAGAGAGAGAGAGAGAGAGACGTGGGCGGTCAGAGAGAGAGAGAGACGTGGGCGGTCAGAGAGAGAGAGAGACGTGGGCGGTCAGAGAGAGAGAGAGACGTGGGCGGTCAGAGAGAGAGAGAGAGACGTGGGCGGTCAGAGAGAGAGAGAGAGAGACGTGGGCGGTCGTTTTGTAACTTGTGACGTACGCCGTTCTCGCTCCATCTATTTCCGTCAAAGTCGTAGATCTGCAGGACGAGATGGTTCTGTCTTCGGTTCAGCCACTGGACAGCGACGCGCTCATCCGTGACCCAGGAGACCGTGCTTAAATAATGATCACTGAAACACACGCACACACACAACTTGTTTGCTTTGGGGTGGTTTCTAAAAAGGTTTCAAACGAAGAAACATCTAAAACTTCTAAAGTGATGTGTACCTTGCGCCGATGAGAGATGGAACGAGAACAGGAAACACTTTTGAAGTGTTGGTCGCATCGACCACAAACAGTTTCACTTCCGGGTTAGGAGTGCCAGGCTAGAGAAGCAGAGAACATGGATTGGATCACTTGACGAGATGGGCATGATTATATATTCATTTAGCAGACACTTTTATCCAAAATCATATTTAGGATGGGATTTCGAACCTGCGACCTTGAGCCCTAGCCCTAGCCGAATGCTCTACCCGCTCTGCGGGTTCAAATCCCTGTCTGCATGTTTCTTTGGCTGAAAGCTAAATGAACAGATCACATTTGTATTCCATGTCTTTCTGTGTGTGTATTCCTGGATGTCCTACCTTTGGGTATGGGATAACCACCGTCTTAGGATACTGTTCCTTCCCGTACCAGGAGTACTCGATGGTGTGGACTTGTGTGTCGTTAAACTCAGCAAAGGCCACATACCTCCCTCCTGGTGACCACCACAAGCCCTCGTTGGACGAGAACATCTCCTCTGAGCACACAGAAACCAAACAGCAACCTGTTAACACCCTGGGAAGGTTCCCATCTCGACATGGTTAGAGGGTTGAATTGCAGACTGAGGGTTGATGAGGATTGGTACAGAATCTCTGAATGTCAGAATGTCTCACCCTCGTACACCCAGTCTGGGATACCGTTGAGGAGCAGGTTCTCCTTCCCACTGTCTGTCACCCTCGCGGCTGCCGTGTTGGGGCTGGCCTTCAGGTACACGTTGTTACGCCAAACATACGCCTGAGGAACGGATGTCACCGGTCTCAGGTTAAGATCTCCTGGTTCAGCACAGTGCTGTGGGTGCATGCGCTGAAGACAGGTGGCTTGGACAGAACTTCACATAATCCCAGATCTTGTGTCCTTACAGGACAGACATGGGCCTGCCTTTACAGAAGCAGAACGTAACGTCCAACCTACCATCCTGTTCCCCTCTGGAGCCCAGGCAAAGAACTGGACTTCTTGTGGAATGTCTGTCTTGAGGAAATCTCTTTGACAAAATGTAAACAATTAAGTGTTTGAAGGTTTACAAAATAAACAAATATTTAGAAGAAATATCAATGAAATGTTAAGATTACGAGGAGAGAGAAAGAGTCTTACGAGGCGTCCACATCGTAGAGGGAGAACGAAGCTGTAAACGAGTGTCTCCATACCTGACAAGGATGCAGAAACAGTCACATGACCTGGTGAATATGTCACATGACCTGGTGAATACATCACATGACCTGGTGAATACATCACATGACCTGGTGAATATGTCACATGACCTGGTGAATACATCACATGACCTGGTGAATAAATCGCATGACCTGGTGAATACACCAACATACCAACCGAATACATGAAACCATTACCTTTGAGTAGTTGCTCATGAAAGCTACATATTTGCGATCCGCAGACAGTGAGTAATCATAGGCAGCTACTTGAGCCTGTTTTTTTTTTGCAAAAGAAAATGTGTGTTATATTTAATGATACACACACACACACACACACACGCACACACTCACACACGTACACATACATAGAGGATTATCTTACAAATTTGCTGCTGGTCAAGAATTCTGAGACATTTCTTGTTAACATGTTGTGGAGGAAAACAGAGCCATGTTTTTTATGTAGATATTCATGGTCTGCAGAAAAGGAGAAAGCGAAGATTAATTTTGGACACATCACTTTTTAACCAATTTTCACCAAAAAAAGCAAGACATTCTAATTCGATTTTACTATCAGGCCTCATTGTACCCACTGGTAGATCCAACCCCAATCTCCCCATGCTAAAATATATATTTTTTGACATTAAAGTAGGCTACATTTCATACAATAATAGCCAATTAACATTATTATTATTGACATTATTTAAACTACAATGTTATAGTAATTTATGGTGGCATTGGGCCCCCAGCCACCCCCCAGCCACCCCCCAGCCACCCCCCCCAGCCACCCCCCCCAGCCACCCCCCAGCCACCCCCCAGCCACCCCCTGCCACCCCCCCCAGCCACCCCCTGCCACCCCCCCAGCCACCCCCCAGCCACCCCCCTGCCACCCCCCAGCCATCCCCGTCTAGATCCGGCCCTGGATTTACCTGATATCCAGCGCATGTTATACGACCGGGGTCGTATAGAGCTGTTGAAGTAGTCATCCAAGGTGAAAGTTCTTAGATTTGTAATGTTCTCCTCTGAAATATAGGCAGTTTTAGACAAACAACTTTTAGTATGACTAAATGGACATGGGGAATTCAACGATGTAGGCTAGTCAGAGATATGTTGGTTTAGAACAGCCCGAAGATGAGATAAAGGGCTGATACTGATCTTGGAGTATGATCAGATAACAGAATATTACAGCATTTTTATGGACATTACACCTTTTAAACAGGGTAAGCTGTGGATTAATGTAGGAAAGCACTGTTTCACCAGACTGGTTGTGTTTACGGCTATCCGTACAATATTTGAGACTACTTTGAAAACTATATAAAAAAACTTACCTTTTAAAAAGAGTGCCGTTGGAACTGCAATTAACGTGACAACCACAGTTAAACCCAAAAGCCCCAAAAGCAACTTTCCGATGCTGATCTGTGAAATGAAGGAACACGTATACAGGCTGATATCAAACACGCTACTTACCTTGATATGAACCATAACAATCGGCTACTTCTTCATGCAAAAGATAAATGCTAGGCGTCTTTTGATTATTATTGTATTGATTAAAAATTACATTAACTAACCATGGTGAGAGACGGTTCTTGGCAGATGTTTTGTATAATTGAAATCTCATTCAGCCGTAACAAAACACACGTCACGGTGTTCCTGTTCACGTTCCTGTTCAAAGTGATGTTGGATTAAAGAGTGTTGTGTGCCGAAGGAATTTCTGTTAAATATTACCCCAACGATTTCAAAGGTGGGACAATAAAATTCCGCTGGACTAAAGTTCGTAAAGTTGAAGGGTATTTATTTATTTATTGGCACATTTTTTGAGGAAATCTCCTTCAGTTTTTAAACAACTTTTCTTTTAAAGGTAAAGGTGAACAATTCCTTTTATTCCCAGTTCATTTAAACCAGGGGTTATTGGTGACATTGGTGATTCTTACATTGTGACTAATCGCTGCTCTCCAGCATGTGGACCGCGGACCTGGTAATTAAGGCAACATCACGTGATTGTGTCTCTATGAGAATGAAACATCATAATCTACTGAAATGACCGAGCCATGTTAGGTCAGCAAATACTGGTTTTATTATGAGTAATGACCCACCGTTACAAATGTCATGCCATAAATGATAAAAATCGTAATAATTTATCAACATAGGCTATTTAATGACCCTCTTGAATGACCATCCATTTACACTGCAGTGTATGTACTCTGAAACATGCATTGTACTCTACAGGGCTGAGCAGGCCTGCATGCCATAAATGATGTTGACAGACACATTAATGAACTTCCTTTTTGAGTTTCCAGGTCAAGTTCCTTTCTCGGCATGAGAACAGAATATTTGCGACGTCACGTCACATAGTCTACTACACCATATGTCTATGGTCTACACACATCAGTGTCAGACAGTAGAAACTCCACTCCACCAAAGAGTAAGTTCTTTGACTCCACTTATTATCCACTTATATATTATATTGATGTTGTCACTGTTTCCGAAGCCTATTTTGTTCCATATGATGACATCACAATTGTTCTTGTACGTTATTCTGTATTCTGTCACTCACTCCATAACATTTCCTACGCTCACAATGACCTTTGTGCACCAAAGAAGCGGATGAAAAAAATTATAGTGATAGATATACATTTGACCATAGATGCAGACAAGCCATTTACAGGGGGATATTAAAACCAAAATAGCTTTATTTTATTTTTTTGGCCGACGAAAGCTCTTTGAGTGAGTCATCTTGATAGAACAATTTGACTGCACCTTACTGTACGGCAGGCCTATCTTCAGACTAAACGATCACTTACTGTACGAGCACACACACGATGGATCGAGGATGATAAACGCTAAAAGCCTGTTAAAAGCTTAACAAATATCGTACTCTCTCTTTATGGGGTGAGCACTATTCCACACTATTCACCCAAAGCCGGATATCCTTTTGCAAACAAATAGACACTCGTTTTAACCCCAAAGCAGTAGAGTTGGAGAGGAATTTCACAAGAGATCACTTCCATTTATGCGCTTATGCTTGACGCTAAATGCTAATGAAATTGTTTACAGGTGACACTTTGTACACATTAAGGGTTTTTATTGGACTCGTGTATTTGTGTGTGCTTCTACTTTTGGTTGTGTGTGTGTGTGTTTCTACGTTTGGTTGTGTGTGTGTGGTGTATCGTTGCCTGAAGATTGAGGCTCATACTGTAGCTGCAAAGCAAATGTTTATTCACATTGATAGACAGATGGGCGGCATGCGCTACAAAGATCACTATCATTCATGATTGCATTTGTGACTGGATGTTAGGCTACTGTTTATTTGACATTTGTATCTTCTTTTGGTTTATGAAATACAATGGTGTTCTTTTTCTTTTAGGTAGCCTATATAATTTTTTTGTTGTTGAAAGATTGAAAAAATATATATTTAAAAAGTTTAAAAAAACAAGAAACTTTGTATTTTCGAAAAAAAAGTTCAGTAGGCCTATAAACAATATACAGGAGGGAACCACTTTCCTCAGGCCTCCAAGGGAAATCTGTTTCCCCTGTGTTCTCAGTGTAAGATACAGGTGTATAGATGAAACGTATGACACATTATGATCACTGTAAAATAATGAATGAAAGATGAGTAGCCTAAAAGTATGACACCGACTTGCCTACTTATCGTACAGTACAATAACTTTATTTGTGCAACAAAACGTAAGGTTGTGTGTTAAAAACGACACACACAATAATACAATTTATAACAATAAACTAAAATATAAACAACCGTCAGAACAAGACAAATGCTCACGGAGAACTAGGCATTTTCAGTTCAAATTGGGATACCTTAGTACTGTAAATTACTAGCCTGACGTTGTCATACTCATAATTCTAGTCAGAATATGAGTCTGATACCGCTCCGTTGGGCTGTGAGTGTTGGGCGTGTTTCAACCTGTATTTGAGTGTAAATTAACTAACCAACATCAAGAAATGTACCTTATGCTCATGGAAAGTAGGTAGAGCACACTATTAGGTAACACACGCAATTATATAAATCACATTCAGTTCAACAAAGCAACAACAGAATACATAATTTCGCGCACGCGCAAGGAAGGGGGAACAGGCAAAGAATATAAATTCTTTGGAACAGGGGAACTGAATTCTCCAGAACACTTGTTTCAAAAGCATCTAAAGCGTCCTCTTGTGGCAAAATTCCTTGAGTTGACGACAACCCTCCCACCCATGCACTTTCTGATTGGCTATCGTACAGATTCTCTGGTATCAGTCAATCAGCCCTTGACTTCCGCCTTCTTTTAGCACCTCGGATGTGACGTAACTGGCAGCTAGCTCGGTAGAGAGAGTTAACTGTATGTTTCGACGAATATCTGATTGATAGTTAACATTTAAACGTAATAGTGAATCCTTTTGTTACTATTTGTTATATTTCACACAAATGGCTTACCCAGGATATGGAGGGGTGAGTAGATCTGTATAGATCGTGATGTAAAGACAGCTGTGAAAAAGGATGGCCCCTGATCTCTAAGTAACTAGCTAGATAGCGCCTGCAGGCTAATTTCAGCAACTAATCTCTCTTCAGGTTTTATGTAGTGAACTACGGAGGAACGGGACTGATAACCAATGTCATAAACGGAAAGCCCTGAGATTAATGCGTTAGGCAGGGAAAGAGTTGTAGCTGACTTCTAGGTAGCACTCTCGGTATTTTTGTATTGTTGTTTTTGATAACTGAAATCACGTAAATGTTCAATCTGAAACGACTTTTGAAACGATAACATTTAGATGTTTTCTTGGTCATTTTCGTGTCCGACATTAAAGCGCTTCCTGCTTCTCATAGATTTACGTCAGTCCGCATTTGTAGGCCGAGCCCTTCTGCGAAATGGTCACGCTTGGTGGGGATCGTTTGAGTACATTGAAAAGTAGTTTAACGCACGTATTTCAATGAGACAACAATTGTATTTGGCCTATTCGCAATGCCTACATATTTGTTTTTATCTGCCTCCTGTAAAGCCAGTAGTTTTAAATGAAAAATAATTAACCAGCTATTGTGTCTCTCCAATTTCAGTATGGGGGTCCAATGCCAGGCATGCCACAGCAGGGAATGGCCATGGGGGGGCACATGGGGGGGCCACCCCCAGCAGGCTACTCCCAGTATGGAGGGGGCTACCCAGGAACATTTGGGGCCCCTCAGCAACAAGCAGATCCCATGTATGGGTACTTCACAGCAATAGCAGGCCAGGTGAGGGATATAAAATAATACAATATTTAAAATTAATGTAATTTGAACAAAATATACTTTGGTTTTTGTTCCACACAAACATATCAACCTAACATGGCCTTGTTGATATAATGGGTCCAACCCTCATGTTTTCCCAGTTGCCCCAGGTCAGGTTAGGGTCAGTGATCTGTTCTTGTGGTTCCTGTGTGCAGGATGGAGAGGTGGATGCAGAGGAGCTGCAGAGGTGCTTGACTCAGACTGGCATCAGCGGTAGCTACACCCGTGAGTACAGCTGACGGCGCCCCCTAGCTGGTCAGTACATCAAGTCTATGTGAGGTTTCAAAAGGGAAGTGACTTATTCTTTCTCCATTGACAGCTTTCAGCCTGGACACCTGCAGAATCATGATCGCCATGTTGGACGTATCCTTTCTATGTGGATGTGGCCTATGAATAAATGTGACGTCCCGAGTCACCAGCTTCCTGGTACTGACAGCTGCAGATGTTTACAGTAGGACCTCTTGCTCTGCGGGTTGCGCTCACTGTAGCTGTTGTGTCAGGATGTGGTCTGATGTGTTCACGAGTCAGTGAAAGTGGAAGGACTGGGGAGATTATGAACGCAGCTAACGCAGCTAATGCCAAGAGACAAGTTTATTCTTGCAGCTCCCTGATTCTGAAGAATGGTGAATTATCCAGCATGCATCCTGTTTAACTTTCTGCGTCCTGACTAGTGGCGGGAGAATGTGTGTTTGCAGTGTCAGTGTCTGTGTCCTGCCAGCTCTGTGTCTGTGCCTTGACCCCAGTCCTGTGCAGAGAGACATGACAGGAAAGATGGGATTCAACGAGTTTAAGGAGCTCTTCGCTGCTCTGAATGGGTGGAAGCAGAACTTCATGATGTTCGACCAGGACAGGAGTGGTACTGTGGAGCCGCAGGAGATGGCCCAGTCCATCTCCTCTATGGGTGAGCAGGCCATGCTGTCAGGCCACGCTTTACCCACCATTAAAATGTTATTTTGGTGAAGGGCCAGATAAATGAAAAGATCCAGGAATTTGTTGATTTTGGTACAACGTAAAGTGAATGTTTTAACATAGGCCTTAAAAACATAGAAGACTGTTTAAGCGATTAACCACCAGATTGTGTGGCATATCACCTGTCCTTGTAGTATAGAACAGGGTATATTTGATATATAACCCCCACAGTGGTCAGTGAAAGTAAAAAGTTGTCAGAAAAATAAATGGTAAAGTACAGATACCAGAAAAAATCTACTTCCCATCTCTGCCGTTGTGTAATGAATGTTTTGGTTGTTTATGTTTTGGTTGTTTGACAGGGTATCGAGTGAGTCCACAGGCGCTGAACGGCATCATCAAGCGCTACAGCAGAGGAGGGCGGATCTACTTTGACGACTACGTGGCGTGCTGCGTCAGGCTCCGTGCTCTCACAGGTACAGACAACCGCTTATCTACATTTACATTTAGTCATTTAGCAGACGCTCTTATCCAGAGCGACTTACAGTAAGTACAGGGACATTCCCCCCCGAGGCAAGTAGGGTGAAGTGCCTTGCCCAAGGACACAACGTCATTTGGCACAGCCGGGAATCGAACCGGTAACCTTCAGATTACGAGTTCGACTCCCTCACCGCTCAGCCACCTGACTCCCTATCTACTCAGTTATACAAAACACAGACAGTACCCCTTCTTCTATGGTGTTTTGGAGAGTTCATGATGAATACTGTATAACAGCACGAGTTCAAGATGGCATTTGGCTATGAACAACGGCAGCATTTCTGGAGTTGATGTTTGTGCTGATCTTGTCTCTGCTGTGTTTCCCAGAGAGCTTCCGGAGGAGAGACACCATGCAACAGGGGGCGGTCAGCTTCCAGTACGACGATGTGAGCATGGAAACACATTCAATTCATATGTCCAGTCCAAACTAGGTAGCTACTTGCTACCTAACACACAATGCTTGTTTCTTCTCAGTTTATCCAGTGCACGATGTCCATCTGAGAGCTTTTGCGTCGAAGACTGCAGAGCTGGAGGCGAGACCGCCAGCCAGTCTAGTAACCATGACCACCACGGAAGGGAAGGGGGAGAACCAATCACTGTTAGCCTATTTACCACTATTAAGGTTTGGAGGTCGACTGAGTATAAACGACTCGGGCGGAGTCACGTCAGAGAAGAACCGCATCTTTGCTTGCCTGCCTTGTTATCTTGTATGGTGAAGACCTGGCCCTCAAGGGTAGACTGCTAAACGTCTGCAGTGCTTGTTGTCAATTCTGTTGCCAGTGAAACCCAAGCATAATGAAAACAAAGGGATACTGGTTTGGAAATGTGCTGAAAAGAGGTGAAGTGCCATAACAATCTTTCAGATATTTATTCCCTCACCTGTTACCTCGTATTTTATATAACAATATAAAAACTGTAGTATCAACCATATATGCATCTTATGTGTCAAATCAATTTAGTAAATAGTTCATATATAAATACAATAGATATATTTTGTAAAATATATAATGCTATGCATTTTTTAAGTATGCTTTGCATTATGTTTGTAGTTGTTCTTCTGAGGCCTTTTGTTTGTTAGTTTGCAAGAAGAAAAAAAAAAAAAAAACTTTCCATACATGCAGAAATGAAACCCTTTAATCTTTGTGCATCCATAAGCATGTGCTAACTGGACATACTGATTTTACATTTTTATTTTGTGAATAACTAACTCAGTTGTAACTCAGGCAAAGTAGCACTGTAAACCATAGAGAACCATGCAGTATACTTTTACTATGTTATGTGTGGTAAAGTTACTGTGGATTAAAACGGTTGTTTTACAATTACAGTAGTGTTAGTTTTGCTGTATGATGGCTCTGTGAAAATGAGAGCTATTTTGTTGAGAAGTTATTTGATTGAGTTACTAATGTTCTTGCCAATGCTGTTTTGGTTGCAGTAAAATCACAACACTATAAACACTTTGTATTGAGTGTGCATTCTGTTTATTGATTTATACAATTGCGCAAATGTTTCAATGTATGTACATAATATTTCATTTCTTTAAATATTTCAAGAACAGAAACATTCAAATTAGCTGTTAAGTGTTGCATTGTATAAAATACAGTGGCAAACATTTAAAAAATGCATAAAAACAATCGAACAGAACTAGATTTAAAAAGTGAAATTTCTATCCAGTAAAGCAGGTTTCTAATTTCTGTGCAAACGTTTGCAAATCCCACTGAGTCCAGAGGCCCCTTCCGTAAGCTGTGAACATACCAAGTACATTTATACAACATCTGTGTCCTTGGAAAAGCATGTTGAAACAACACGCTCTGTTAGGTTTGCGCAGGTACCAGCCCATGTCTGTTAGTCTAGTGTGATGGTGAGTTTGCTTGTTGAGTTATTTACATACACTGGTATTACTAGTGCTGAATTCCAAATCCACCCCTATACAGATACAGGTTAGGACAGGGTAATACTTCAGATATCTCTCCGACTCAGGAACGACATTCTGCTGGCGTCATGCAACCTGCTTGAATTCTACAGTTGCCTAGGAAACGAGAGGTAGAAGGGGGAAGTTCTGGAATTCAGCAGCAAGCGTTCCATATTCTGTTGAGGGTGAAAGGCGTGTTGGAGCAGGAATATATCTAGTACACGGAATAAGCGACAGGATTTCAGAGATATCTGAATACTTGTTCAAATGAAAAATACTCCAACAAATAAATACATGCGTAGATGTTTCTCAGTTGGATGGTAGGAAATTCCATCAGGGTTCTGTCTGGCCCTCCAACTGTCTGTGGTATACTGCTACATAGAAGAGGACGATCTGTGTTGTTTATGACTTTTCACTGCTCTTACATTGGGGCTTACAAAAGCGTAATTACCACAAACCACATAGAAAAGTAATAACAATGGAAAATTAAGTTTCATCTTTTAGAAAAATAGGGTTTTACCAGTATTTTCCATTTCTTCCTCTCCCCGCCATCAACTAACATCACAAACAAGTCATTTAAAACAAACTGCCAGTTGGTGTTTTCATGCGGTGTCACACCCCTTGACAGTGGTTGTTGCGTTTGTGTCAATTCTTATAAAACTAATACTGACTAATTCATTTGTAACATGCAATTCACCCATACGGTATCAATCTTAACATTGTTCAATAATTTTACATTGCAGTTGGATGCATACAATTGAGCTGGATGTGATGTAGGGTGTAGTGTGTAAAGGCTAGTACAGCTAAGGCTAACAGATTGAACTTGTTGCTAGTTCAGAACCCCTAGAATGTCTCTTCTTGGACAATGTTTTAATGTATAGGCTATTATAAAACATGTTCTTTTTGGGTTAAGAGTCAATCAAATCTTTACTAGTTGCTAAATATTATTTTTTGATTTTTTAAAAGTTGAGTAAATAGATTTTCTCTTGGCTTAGAACGGTTAATACAAAATGTGTTCATCTGGAAAATGATGGAAGACTAATCATGCATGGTAAAGACTGTGGCATACTTGTCAATTTGTTAAATTATTTTCAATAGTACATTTATGTCCACATTTGCGTCCATTTTTCCTTTGATGTGCTTACAGTAGTACACATACTGAAGGTCATACGTGTGTAAGGTGACGACCAGTACATATAGACGCTTCACGTCAAAATAATGTCAATAATATTCTTATGAGTGAATAATTCAATTTACTGAAGAATTTGCTAAAAGTAGCACTACAAAATGTTTACAGTGATATGCATTTGCGACAAATGTAACTAGCAAAGTTTTACTGATTTCGTTTTAGACAAAACATCAAATTAATGTAATGTGTTATGTTGCTATTATTGCTTTCATGTGCCAAGAGGCTAATATAGTTGAAGGAGATCCCTAATTATCGCACACAAACTTTGTCAACATAGGCTGAACATTTTATAGTTGGTAAATGTTCTTTTAACTAGAGTGATTGTGATTAAAATGAATTCATTTAGCAGACTATTTTATCCAAAGGGACGTACAGTACGGGGGGATTTGAACCTGCAACTTTTTGGTTTTGAGGTCAAGCACACTCCCTCTAAGCTAAACCCTTCTAACCTGTGGTTTTTACATCCGCTGACATTTAATGATTTTGAAGTATGTTGATGTTTTGTTTAGGCACAGTATATCTTCTAGACTAGAGTACAATATCTGGCTAGTTGGGTATTTATCAAGTACATAAAAAGTATTGAAATCCATACATGGTGTCTGTTTAACCTGCGACAGGCAACTGACACGCTTCTAACTGCCCATGTTGAAGATGCTCAGTAAAAATGTCTGAGTTTTTTTCAAGTAGCTTTGTCCCAAGAGAACAGGAACAGCGAGAAAGGAGCATCGTCAGTCGTCACCGCGACTACGCTGTGAGATGTGCTGTGGGTGTAACATGCGACAGACAGTCGTCACCGTGACTACGCTGTGAGATGTGCTGTGGGTGTAACATGCGACAGACAGTCGTCACCGTGACTACGCTGTGAGATGTGCGGTAGGTGTAACATGCGACAGACAGTCGTCACCGTGACTACGCTGTGAGATGTGCTGTAGGTGTAACATGCGACAGACAGTCGTCACCGTGACTACGCTGTGAGAGGTGGAACATGCGACAGAAAACCCTTTTCGAAACATGCATTTCTCTTTAGGAACGAGCATGTGCCTTGTCTTTCTGGCAGTGTTCATCTGAAAGTATGTACACGGTGAAGAAGAAAATGACAACCCTCAATGATGCAAATCTAACTGTGTGTATGGTGAATGTGCGTCGTACATATCTAACTGTGTGTATGGTAATGTCATACTGTCTCCATGGGACGAGAGAGAGTGAATTTTTTTTACTTCTTTTTGTTGTTGAAAAAGGAATGGAAGAGTTGACAGTTTTTCCTTGCATAACACAGTCTCCTTAGACCCTGAGTCAGACTTGAGAGAGGACCTCTAGCGCTCTGAAGAGACAGGGGGGGGGGGATGAGAAGATGCAGGCTAAGGAGCCTACTTCCCTGGAAACCCTGGATCAGAGAGGGGTCGGTGCAGCTCTGGAGCTGTGGAGCTGCAGGGGGAAGTGTCCGGGAGAGAGGCCTGTCTGGAGGAGGGGAGGCGGGGTCTGGGGTCCTGGTCCTGGGCCTGGGCCTGGTCTGGGTTCTGTGGGGGAGACTTGAGGGGTGGTGTTCTGTCGTGTCTGCGCTCAGTGTCAACGTCCCTCTCCCGCTGTTCCGACGGTTCTCCTTCCTGAACCGTTTCCGCGGAGACCGTGCCGGGCGTGGAATCTTTGGATTTGTTCTGGGGTTTCTCCATGTCCGGGCTCTGGAAAACAGGTCAGCAACACCACCTCGTCAGCAGCCAGGATCACCTCTCCTACGGTCAAGAACACTCACTCAGCTAATGTACGTTTACAACCCTGGTGATCCCATCCACCTTGGGAAGGACGACATGACTGCGTGCACCAATACACATTTCCTTGGATGTTGGGGTGTAGCAGGATGTTGCAAGGAGGCAGGGTCAGGATCTTACCTGGGGGGCTGGGGGTGGCAGGGTCAGGATCTTACCTGGGGGGCTGGGGGTGGCAGGGTCAGGATCTTACCTGGGGGGCTGGGGGTGGCAGGGTCAGGATCTCACCTGGAGGGCTGGGGGTGGCAGGGTCAGGATCTTACCTGAAGGGCTGGGGGGCTGAGGGTGGCAGGGTCAGGATCTTACCTGAAGGGCTGGGGGGCTGAGGGTGGCAGGGTCAGGATCTTACCTGGGGGCTGGGGGTGGCAGTGTCAGGATCTTACCTGGAGGGCTGGGGGGCTGGGGGTGGCAGGGTCGGGCTGGCCCCTGACGGCTGGGCTCTGGTAGTCGGGGCTGGAGGCGACGGTGCTGTAGGCCGGGGGACCCAGCACAGTCTGACGCTGCAGCAGCTGCAGGATGGCCTGGATGTCTGATGTCATCTGGGACTCCAGCCTGCTCACACGGCAACGCAAACACACCGTGCTCACGCTCACGTCTTCGCTGGGGAAGGGCTCATTGGAACTCATCGCAAACTTCCAACTCATCGTTGACGTCAGTAACCTCAGACAGACGTGGAGTCACTGCGCTAGCTGCCTTCTGTTACAGCGCAGCCAGGTTAGCGATAGCGTTGAACAAACACTGCTACTTTGGCTGTAGTACAGCCCCTGTGTTTGTTCCGTTGAGCATTAAGTCAGTTCTCACTGGAAACACAAGGGGGCACCACCTGCCATCCAATACACAGAGGCCGTAATATTTTGATAGTTTCTGGAAACTAATATAAACTGTCATCCCTCTCTGATTCATCACATCTACAGGATCATCTCCACGTGGACATGCAGGTAATCTGGCAGACGATTTCCTCCAATCATGGCTTCCATTTATCCGCCTGGCTGAGTCAGTGTGTCTAGAGAAGGGGAGGTGACACCATAGATATATATAAAGGCTAGATGTCTCGTCCGCGTTGCCGGCCAACGGAGTAGAACGTCCGCACATGGCGGCCATCTTGCTACAGTTAACTCGCTCACCCATAACATTGTGTTGATGCTACATGTACTTTTTAAACAACCATAACTTGCTCAATTCTCAACCGATTTTTTAACGTTTTGGTTTGTTATCAATGTCAGAGATGTCGTTATGCCACTGCATACTTCTATTCTATTTTTTAGAACATAAAATGATTATTCATATGAATGTCTAGTCTAGACTCCACCGTAAGACATCTAGCCTTTATTTATATCTATGGGTGACACCTAGGGTGTGTGATGTCATCCATACAGGAAGCTGCATCACAGCTTGTCATAAGAGTGCTACTTCTACATCCTCACCTTTCATCCCTCATTTAGTTACTAAGACAACAGTGTAACCTACCATAGTTACGGACCAGGTTAGACCAGTGTACACTACCATAGTTACGGACCAGGTTAGACCAGTGTACACTACCATAGTTATGGACCAGGTTAGACCAGTGTTCACTATCATAGTTACCATGGTTACGGACCAGGTTAGACCAGTGTTCACTATCATAGTTACCATGGTTACGGACCAGGTTAGACCAGTCTTCACTATCATAGTTACCATGGTTACGGACCAGGTTAGACCAGTCACAGTGAGCTGGGACCCGGGATTCTTCCCCCCCACACTGTTTTAGCACTCTAGCCAATCAGAGCCAATCACAGCATGGCTGGCATCAGAGCCAATCACAGCATGGCTGGCTAGCCAGTACAGAGAGACAAGCGTCTCTATCATTCTGTCTGTGCTGAGCACCACCTGACTGTCCTCACCCCCCTCTCCCCCCCTCCCCCAGGACACCGTCTGATCCAGGAGAGATGAGAGAGAGGAGGCCTGCTGGGCGAGCGAGCAGGACACTCACACCTACACTCCTGCTAGACTGGGAAACAGTCAGGGGAAGGAGAGAGAGAGGAGAGAGACACAGAGAGAGGTAGAGAGACACAGAGAGGGAGAGAGACAGAGAGAGGTAGAGAGACACAGAGAGGGAGAGAGACACAGAGAGAGGTAGAGAGACACAGAGAGGGAGAGAGACACAGAGAGAGGTAGAGAGACACAGAGAGGGAGAGAGACACAGAGAGAGGTAGAGAGACACAGAGAGGGAGAGAGACACAGAGAGAGAGGTAGAGAGACACAGAGAGAGAGACACTGACAAAAACACAGACTAGATTAAGGTCTCGTTACTTTCTGGGTAATTAGGCCCCACCCCCACCCCCACCCAATCCTCCCTAGTGATGTCAGATGTCTTTGTGAATGACTGGGTCTCGTGGGCGCTGGGCTATAAATAGAGAACTCCGCCTGCCCCCCCGCCTGCCCCCCCCCCCGTCTCCACAGCTGAGGTAGAAGAGAACTGGATCCAGCTCCGTCTCACCACAGACAAACTGCACGTCATCTTACAACCCCGTCCACTGTCAAGCCTCATACAGGGAGGTTAACATCTTCCGGGAGGGCTGTCACACCACACGTGTTGGTGGAGGTGTGGAGAGGTGTGGGGAGGTGTGAGGAGGTGTGGAGAGGTGTGGGGAGGTGTGAGGAGGTGTGAGGAGGTGTGGGGAGGTGTGAAGAGGTGTGAGGAGGTGTGGGGAGGTGTGAGGAGGTGTGGGGAGGTGTGAGGAGGTGTGGGGAGGTGTGAGGAGGTGTGGGGAGGTGTGAGGAGGTGTGAGGAGGTGTGGGGAGGTGTGAGGAGGTGTGGGGAGGTGTGAGGAGGTGTGGGGAGGTGTGAGGAGGTGTGATGAGGTGTGAGGAGGTGTGGGGAGGTGTGAGGAGGTGTGGGGAGGTGTGAGGAGGTGTGAGGAGGTGTGAGGAGGTGTGGGGAGGTGTGAGGAGGTGTGATGAGGTGTGGGGAGGTGTGGGGAGGGCTGTCAGGGGGGTGAGTAGGTGTGAGGGGGGGGTGAGGAGGTGTGAGAGGGAGGAGGAGGTATGAGGGGGAGGTGTGAGGAGGTGAGAGGAGGGCTGTGCTCCTGATGCTGCTCACCTGTTCAGGTGCTCCTGCAGGAGGTCCAGGCGTTGCTCCACCTCTCCGTAGGTGAGGTCCGTGTCGCTGTCTTCCTCCCCGCCGCGGGGCTCCTCTGCTGGGCCAGCCTGCTCCTCCACGCCCCTGGGTCTCCCGCACACCCAGCCCTCTGCACACACACACGAATACACACACACACACACAAAAGGATACGCACACACAAACACATATATGAAAACACACACACTCTCCTGTTCATCATTTCCCTGACAGTGAGGGCAGCTCAGGTTAGTCCAGGATTAATTCAGATTATTCAGCCTCAATCAGATATGATACATCTGATAAAGTCTGAGGCTAATCTTGGGCTGTGAGCTCCACACCACCACACACTGAAACCACAGGCCAGGGAGTGTGATCAGTCATGTGATCAGTCAGACTGCTGACTCACACACTGCTCCACAGAACCTCACGGTCGTCAGCCTCCTGTTCCACCAGCATCACAGGGCTTCCCTGTTCCAACACCTCCACACAGGACCGCCAAAGAGCAAGAGAGAGAGAGAGAGAGGGGGGTAGAGACAGAGAGAAAGAAGGAGAGAGAGAGGAGAGAGAGAGAGGGGGGTAGAGAAAGAGAGAGAGAAGGAGAGAGAGAGACAGAGAGAGGGGTAGAGAAAGAGAGAGAAGGAGAGAGAGAGAGGAGAGAGAGAGAGGGGGGGTAGAGAAAGAGAGAGAGAGGAGAGAGAGAGGGGGGTAGAGAAAGAGGAGAGAGAGAGAGAGGAGAGAGAGAGGGGGGGTAGAGAAAGAGAGAGAGAAGGAGAGAGAGAGAGAGAGAGGGGGGTAGAGAAAGAGAGAGCAAAAGAGGGATAGAGAGAGGTGGGGAGGGAGGGAGGGAGGAGAAAGGAAGGAGGGAGGAGAGTGGGAGGGAGGAGAAAGGAAGGAAAGATGGATAAGGAAGGAAGGAGGTGTTTGGGTACACATGGCCAGGTGACAGGCACCGTGTCCAGGTCCCTAGGAACCTTTGTAACGGGAGCCGGAGGGAGAGGGATGACATTTCAAGTGACGCGCGCCTGCTGTGGTGATTACAGGGATCAATAAGCCCCAGGCTACTCTGTGCTGCCTGGTCGCCTGGGAAACATCTCCCCGAGTGAGGGGAGGAGGCAGTCAAATCACCATGATGGGAGCCTTCATTTCAGAGCACAGCTGTGGTTAGAGCCATGGTGTTTTATTTGTTCAGTGTCTATTTTGAGAGTGTGTGTTGGCTGGGAGAGGGTCATCCTCTGGCTGGGGAGCGGGCTTCATTCACATACTGCCTTGTACGGATCTACTGAACATGGAATTTTCGTTTGACCACTTGTAAGTGAACATGCTTCAATGCTGTTGTTTTGTGTCTGTATGGATGAGTGTGTTCGGTGCAGAGGGAGGACTGTGTGTGTGTGTGTGTGAGTGAGTGTGTGTGTGTGTCTCAACTTGGCTTCATCCACGAGGGTCACCTCAGGTCATGTTATTACCATTAACACATACACACACACACAGGAATCGATGTAGCTTGTGTTGAGGCAGTTTAACTCTCCACACCCCTGTATATGAGGCAGTCTAACTCTCCTCACCCCTGTATGTGAGGCAGTCTAACTCTCCACACCCCTGTATGTGAGGCAGTCTAACTCTCCACACCCCTGTATATGAGGCAGTCTAACTCTCCGCACCCCTGCCACGATGGGACAGCCCCCAGCTACTTCATACTGTATTTCAATATCAAGGTTGAACCACCAGGAGCAAATACGACCTTCGTTTTGTCCTAAAACATAAAAATACGTCCTGAGACACTTATTGAAATATGTCCCTCCAGCTGAGCTCAGAGTAGGAGGATCCTGCCAGAGGTGATAACTCTAGTTCTCCCTCTCTGAATATGACCCATCCACAACGGTCACCCTGGCCGATGTAATCCTCTTAACTGCCTGTTTATCATCGGGGTGATGCCACATAATCCACACTGGCGTTTTTAATAGGTGTGACATCCGACGTCTGGGCTTGCTAAATTAGCTGAGTAAAACGAGGCAGATCTAATCCCTCACACGCGGGCTTGCATGTCCTGGGACCCCCAGATCATGGTGAAGGTCAAGTGTGTTCATCTGGTGACCCTCCTCCAGATCTCCTCTCCGGGGGTGTCTCCGTGTTCCCGCTGACGCAGAGCCTCACACAGCCTCGCCAACGAGCCTCACGGATGTCTCATAACAACAGCAATGTGTTCATTAAGCTGAGGCTTATATACAGACCTGGGGGGATTCGAATCAGCAACCTTTCGATCTGCAGTCAGATGCTTTAACCACTGAGCTCTACCTGGCTTACAGGTTTACAGCTCACCAGGTGTCCAGGTGTGAGGGGTGCAGTGTGGCCAAACAATCTCACCACAAGTCTCTACTGTCTTTCTGAAATGTCCCTAAAGGTCGTTAAGATTACGTGATGATGTCATGTATTGGGTCAACCTTTAGATCTGTAGATGTACTAAGTACAATTACAGATCTAACAGCTTCTATAAACATTAGGAACACTAGAACACTAAGGAAGGCAACCGTGACGTCCTTCACAAATCAGTAAAAGGATGTTTTGCTGCATGCTCATCAACAAAACACAAATGGAGTACTGGTAGTCACCAGATTAGTCGCTAGATACGATTTTTAGTCGCTAGGGAAGATGGAAAAACAGCTAAATGTAACAAGAAAGTTGCTAAAGTGATCTCCTACCTTTGTAAGAGTGTGCTCTGTCTGCGCTGGCGCCGCCCTGGTGGTGGGACTCCCCGGCCAGCCCCAGAGACTGCTCCCTTACGGAGGGGTACCCCAGCACCCCCGAGCACAGCGGCCTCTGCTCCACCTCCTCCTCTCTGCCCTCCTCCTCCTCTTCATTCTCCCCCTCCACTGCCGACTCCCTCCTCCCGCTCCTCCCCCTCCTCTCGTTCCTCTCCGTCCGGGAGGGGGTGTGGGACCGGGGGTACAGCGGCCTCTCCTGCCCCCCCTCGCAGCACGCTGTCGTCACCTCCTTGTTGTGGTTCCCTGGGGGACGGAGGGGAACAGGTGGAACATCACGCCGGGCTGGGGGTGGAACCCTGGCGTCTCTGTTCTACGCTGCCCGGGGACCTCTGCCCACGCAACACCAGCGAGGGAACTATAGAGAGGTGTCGCGTTCTAAATGGTCCCCACTCTCGGACTCGTGTTCTCGCCGCTAGCGTATGCTAACATTGGATGCTCTCCTCCCCCTCCCCCTCCCCCCTCCCCCCCTCCCCCCTCCCCTCCCCCCTCTCCCTCCCCCCCTCATGGTCCCTCCAGTCTCAGAAGTGGAAACACTGCCTTTCATTTCTGTTCGAATCTATTCAGTTCACTTGTTCTTTCGAGGAAAGGACAGGGAACTCTAAATCAATTATACATCCAAGCCCTCTATATTTTGAAAAACCCAGAGCACAAAAAAAGTTTCAAACTATCTATTTTCAACTCTTTGTCCTTTCCGGAGAAGGCATACTTTTCCCGAAAGCCTGTTACCATGGTGACCAATTAGATCTTTTTTTTTTTCGTGTGTGTGAATGGCTGCCAAGTCTCGCTGAGAGTATTGTGTCCCAGCCCAGAGAGCTCTTCCAGCAGACGCCACCTCTCCTCCGCCCCCAGAACACAGGACAGACACCGGCTCCAGGATTCTGCTCGGTGAAGTCTAATTCACGACGTTCAGAGTCACGACGACGTACCGTGACTGTAATAACTGCAAGCTGCCTATCCTGGGCAGGATGCAGAAGAGACACTACATCTCACTAAGCCCTTCTTAGTTAAGAGAAGGTTGAATACATTTTCTAAAAGTTCATAAAAATAATGGTGACATTATATAAAGGGATGATGTCTTGCAATATTCCTAGTTACACTTGAACACACTTTGCTTCTGCAAAGGGCTGGGATGAGCTGGTGTCCCCAGCCCCCCTGCCGAGGGTCTTCTCTTGTGGGACTGCCTCCTCCTGCACCTGGAGTCCTCTCCGTCTGAGTCGCTGGTCTTGGGGTATGTGGTCTGAAGGGGGAGGGGCATAACCTCAGTTAGCGGGAGCACGCCACACAAGACAGGCCTGCAGCTTCCTGGTGATGGTGATGATGTCAGAGGCTTCTCTCATCTGTGCTGCTATGCGGTAGCTTATTACAGTTACTAACATTTAACACACACACAGTACACACACGCAGATTCACACACACACACACACACACACACACACACACACACACACACACACACACACACACACACACACACACACATGTTGTTTGAAGCCTGATGGTTCAGCTTACCTTGGCATACTCGTCCCGGAGGTTAAAGGTCAGCTCCAGGTTGTGGAGGAAGTGGTCAGCGAACTCCGGGTACATGTCCAGCACCTCCAGGATCTCCTCTCTCTGGATGGTGTGCAGGTCGCAGTAGCTCAGTGCTCGCACGTCTGCGTTGGCCTTCCCCGGCTTGGAGTACAGGTGGATCATCTCTCCAAAGATGTCGTTCTTCCCTGGGGGAGGGATGGATGGAGGGAGAGATAGAGAGGGGGAGAGAGAGAGTGAGGGAGAGATAGAGAGGGGGAGGGAGAGAGAGAGAGTGAGAGACAGAGAGGGAGGGAGAGAGAGTGAGAGATAGATAGATAGAGGGGGAGAGAGAGAGTGAGGGAGAGATAGAGAGGGGGAGAGAGAGAGTGAGGGAGAGAAAGAGAGGGGAAAAAATAAAAAAAAACATCCTCATGAATATGTTAATCAGTCAAGCACATGGAGTGCTACAGGAACAGGGATAATGATCCTCCACAAGCCTCCCCCTGAGCACCTGGAACAAGCACTCACACGCCACTCATCTCTTCAAAACGTTTTAGACCACCAGGGCACGACAAACTGGGATTTACTAGGGGAAGGGATGAGGGGGGAGGAGAGGGATGAGGAGAGGGATGAAGATACAGATAGAACAGAGAGAGAGAGAGGAGGAGTGGGAGGGTAAGGAGAGGACAGGAGAGAAACGAGGAAAAGAGGTGAAGAGGGAAGAAGGAGAGGACTGTACCATCTACCCCACAGATAGTCTGGGACTGTACCATCCACCCCACAGACAGTCTAGGACTGTACCATCTAGAATCTGCTGAAACACAGTCCTCACCACCACCACCAAACCCCCCAAGGCTGTTCTGCTGTGGTCCGTACCCAGTATGGCCACCACCACGTCATCCTTCAGCACCTCGATGGAGCCGCGTGCCAGGAAGTAGAGAGCGGTGAGCACGTCTCCACTGTGCACCAGCGTGTCGCCGGGTGGGGAGTGGGTGGTCTTGAACCTCATGGCCAGCGCCCGCAGACAACCCTTGGTGGCGCCCCGAAAGGCCCTGCAGTCCTGGAGGAGACTCTGGTTGAGGTGGAGGCAGATGTCTGCCTGGAGACACTCTGGGAAGCCCTTCAGGACCTGGGGGAGGGGTGGGGGAGGGGTGGGGGAGGGGTGGAAGGAGGGAGGGGAGGGTGTGCGTGGGAAGTGGTGGAGGGGGCGGGGTAAGGGGTGGGAGAGGTGGGTGAGGGGTGGGGGAGGGAGGGGAGTTTGGGGTGTGAGGGAGGGAGGGGTAGGTGAGGGTGAATGGGGTGGGGGAGGGGGAGGGGGAGAGAGGGAGGGGGTACAAGCCGGAGGGGCAGATGAGAAAGAGGTCAGCTGACAGCTGTCGTTAAGGAACATCCATGTGATCTGGGTTTGAGGAGCTGGGGGACATCTCATACAGTTGCCATTTGTAGTTTATCCTTCTTCTCAAAACCTCTCTTCTCACGTGCAGCAGAAACTGGCTGCATGGTCATGCATTTATATTAAACTGGATGCTTCAGCCAAGGTCACGGGCAGACAGGATAAACAGTTAGTACAACACAGAACAGACTAGGGTGAACATGTAAACATGGTGTTAGTGTTTCAGAGGCTGAGGTGTCTGGATGTCATATAACAACTGTTTCTGCGTTTCCATCTGGATCTAGAAACATGACTTAGTGGTGCTGAATAACAATGTTAGCATGACTCACTTCAATATATCTCAAAGTCTTGATGTGTAACTTCAGGCGATTCAAGAGACTTACCCTGAGCTGTGGAGCCATGCACCTCACTCTGAACTCAGAGCAGGAGTATCTGCTTGAGCTGTGGAGCCATGCACCTCACTCTGAACTCAGGAGTATCTGCTTGTGTTAACGTGCTACAAGCTTGAATGAAAGCGACGGGACAGGGATTGTTGTGTTACTCTGGTGGCTCTGATGACGTCCTGATGAATACTAACAGATCGTCTCTCTGTGACTGAGAGACATATCTTAAACTTGAGGAAGGAACCTGGTTTCCAGGGACGATGAGTGTGGAATGTTGTTAACAGCAAACAGAAGGACTGTGTCAGACACCATGACAACGTGACAGAGAGAGGAGGGGGGGAGTAAGGGAGAGAGAAAGAGAGAGGAGGGGGAGAGAGAGGGAGAGAGAAAGAGAGAGGAGGGGGAGAGAGAGAGAGGGGGGAGAGAGAGTGGGGGGGGAGAGAGAAAGAGAGAGGGGTTAGAAAGAGAGAGAGAGGGGGGGGAGAAGCTTCAGAGACAGAAACGAAGGCTGACAGAAAAATGCCCTTATCTTCTTTGTCAAGACAAAACCACCTCAAACCACACGGCAGTGAACAGGGAAACTGGACTAAACCGGTTTTCTAGAACAAAGATGCTTTTCTTTGTTCTCTTCTTCTCTTTTTTTTAAAGGAAGAAAAGGGAGATATATCATGAGAAGATTTGGAAAGCAAAGAGTGAACAACATTTGGCAAGTGCAGGTGCCTTTGCAAAGCGTGAGGCCAGCTCTTCCACACCAGGCCCCAGCCAGCCCACAGCGATATCCACCCAACCCCACCTCATAGTCGCCCTGCCTCGCGTAGGGAAATCATCCTGTTTGAATACTCAGATTTCATGCAAAAACGTCCTGGAGGAGGTCGACATGCGGGTGGGTTTCCTCAGCTGCCAGCCCCAGGCTCCACACCCTCCTCCCAGGCTCCACACCCTCCTCCCAGGCTCCACACCCTCCTCCCAGGCATGCAAACCCAGCACCCTGCATGGAGGGTCCTGCTGTCCCTACAGTCACTACGTCTGAAGGACGGCACACTGATTCTCTCAGTGTTCATTTAACACCAGGAGCGGTCATGGCCATGAGAGTGGACCTGTAGGAACCCTCAGAGCAGAACGCGATCTCCTGGTGCTACATGAACATGTTCTGTGTGCTGGGCGGTCAGAACATGCAAGAGGACCTTATCTTGCATGTTCTGACCGCTGTAGAGGGGAAACATGCCTTTACAATGAAATGCAAGTCCTAGACTACAGACACACGCCCATCCACTGATCACACACACCAGCAGGAGGATATCTCAGCAGGAAACACAGTAAACACACCGCATGTACATGTGAGGGCACACAGCTCAAGTCAAAGTGTTGGTTTAACACGAGATCATGAAGCCTGAACCTCATGAGACTGGGCCTACATGAACACTCCTGTCACATGACACAAGACTCCTGTCACATGACACAAGACTCCTGTCACATGACACAAGACTCCTGTCACATGACACAAGACTCCAGTCACATGACACAAGACTCCAGTCACATGACACAAGACTCCTGTCACATGACACAAGACTCCTGGAGGTAAACTGACACTTTGACATGCTCTACAGGTGAGCCTAGATGGAGGTCTACGGAATGAGCATGTGATCTGCAAACGTGTGATCATGTGACCGGTGTAACACACACCTCCTGTTCTTACCGGAGTGGCAGGGAGTCCATGAGATGGAGGGGCGGCATGGAAGAGACAAGTGGGTTTTAGAAGAACAAAAGGAAAAACCAGTTGGGTAAAAGCCAGTTGTACTGATCTGAAGCTCTTCAGCTCAGCACCTTGAACCTTTATCTTCCAGTCAACCACTAAACACAGACAACCTAAACGTTCACACTTATACAGGCTAACAATGTTAGTTGATTGACCCTGTTACATGTATGACAGCTATTTTTAAGACATTGAACTGTTTTACAAACAGGTGACAGAAAGGGAAAACACAGAAATTGCAAAGCAAAATATTAAATACACAATATCAACACATCGTTATGTCTCATCTTACTAAACTTTCATAAATTGTGCTGTGGAGGACCTAAATCTGAGTCTCATAACTCAAGTATAACTGACTCCTCACACACACACACATAACCATCGCCCTACACCCCCTCTCCCACACCCCCACCACCCCACACCAACACACACCGCCCTCACACACACGTTCGTACCATGTTCATGTCGATGCCGTTGGTGTAGGACCAGGCGTGCTGGAAGTACTCCTCCAGGCGCTGGCGGAGGGGGTTGGGGATCTGGTGGAAGCGGATGAACTCCTTCACACGGAGCATCTGCAGGTGGTAGCGAGCCGTGCCTGAGTACAGGCGCTGGATGATGGCCGACACGTTCCCGAAGATGCTGGCGTACATGAGGGCTGGCGGAGGTCAGAGGTTAAAGGTCAAACAGGTGCCTCAGTACATGAGAGTGCGTGCATGTGTGTTCTTGTGTGTGTGCAAGGTTTTGCTTGTGTGTGTGTATGTAACTCACAGCCGATGAGCATGACGCAGATGGAGAAGATCTTCTCAGAGTTGGTGTTGGGGAGACGTTCCCGAAGCCCACGCTGGTCAGGCTGCTGAAGGTGAAGTACAGCGCCGTCACGTACTTGTCCTTGATGGACGGACCCGACGCCGGGTCGCTGTAGTTGTAGCGCTTCCCGATGGACACGCCCAGGTTGTCCAGCCAGCCAATCTTGTGGTCCAGGTACGGTTTCTCCACATTCCCGATGGCGTACCAGATGCAGGCCAGCCAATGGGCGATGAGCGCGAAGATGCACATGAGCAGCATGAGCACTGCAGCGCCGTACTCAGAGTAGCGGTCCAGCTTCCTGGCCACGCGGACCAATCGGAGGAGACGGGCTGTCTTCAGCAGGCCAATTAGAGTGGTGGTCTGGGAGGAACGTATAAATGAACAGGGTTATTATTGGCTGATGCTTACTTTAAAACTGGACTAGTGCTAATCCACTTCAGAAGTCTGTGAATGGTTTCTCTATTGGGTGGGTTAGTGTTATAATCAATCCCAGATAAGGTCAGTTAGTCACAGTGAGGAGAGTGCCACATGAGTGGCTTGTGACATTTCTGAGAAATGGTTTCCTCTCAAACTCATCAATCAGGGCTGCAAAGCACCCTGAACCCAGATCCAGAGAGACCGGCCTGCCTGGACACTGAACCCAGACCCATCCCTCACAACCAGAAACATCCCTCACAACCAGAAACATCCCTCACAACCAGAAACATCCCTCACAAACAAAAACATCCCTCACAACCAGAAACATCCCTCACAACCAAAAACATCCCTCACAACCAGAAACATCCCTCACAACAGAAACATCCCTCACAACCAAAAATATCCCTCACAACCAGAAACATCCCTCACAACCAGAAACATCCCTCACAACCAGAAACATCAGCATTGTGGAGACGTGGAAGAGGAGGATCACTAGCCCCCGGCGCCTCCGTGTCGCCTCCGTGTCGTCTGTCACCAGGAACACTAGAGAGAGGGAAGTTCACATCCTGTCCCCACTAACTATTACAGTAATATCCTGAGGGAAATCATTACCACCTCCTCCCGTAACAACAGCAATGAGATACATGTTGCTCCTGGATGTGCGTCTTGTTTACAGAGAAGATGCTCATTACCCTGGTATCTGTAAACTGGACAAGTGTCTGTTCCCGGTGGATGAGACAGGGCTGATTTATGAGATGATGTTTACCACCCTGACGTGTGCTCACAGGAAAGGTGTTTTCTGTTAGGAGCTCAGAGGAACAGAACGGTGATGGCTTTATTAGAAACCCCCTCCTCCCCCTCCTCCACTAAGGCACCACTTATTCTGCAGGCAAGCTTACCGGCTGGAAACTCACCTGTTTATTCAATCCCATTCAAACCTATTTAATCCAATTCAACTCGAGCTCAGTTCAGCTCAAGATCGGTTTGAATCCATTTAGTCCAGCCCCATTCAGGTGTCCTGTCCATTCTAATTCCATCTAACATGCAAGTTGTCCTACAGGGGAATTAATAACACCTTGTTCATGAAATGAGTCATGACTCATTGATTTGGGGGCCCCTCGGTGATGCTGTATATCTATAATATATATCATTTTTAAATGAAGGTGTAATTTCATGTGCTCTTGGGGACGCATGTCAGTGTTGCAGGACAGTCATCCTCCCGATGCGCTACGCGATGATGACGATCACAATGTGATCACGATATGATCACAATTAGACCCCAAAGCCATTTGTTTTGAGAATAATGGCTGGCTGATAAAGTTATTGGCTGGCTAGCCAGCTCAGCCGAAACCTAAATGGCTGCTGCAGCCGCCAAAATGTTAATAGCTACAAATGGCTGAAGCTGCCACTTCATGTCTACAGATGTGTATGTTATACTGATTTACTAGATCTCAATATTTACAAGTTCTAAAAGAGTACAAAAATATCGATAAAACACTAGTCCTGACACAACGGACAAACGGCATTCTAGTCCTGACAAAACGGCATTCTTACTTCCAAAAACTGAAGATCTAACAAAAGTCTGAGTATCCAACGTAGAAATGAGGAAAGTATGTGAGAACAACACAATTACCTTTTCTAGTTGTTTCCACCATTTCAGCTCAGCGTGAGAGAAAAATGCATTGCTTCTTTTACTGTCTATGTCTATGATCATCACTATCTGAAAACGCGCAATTTTAATTGGTCATCAATTCACTGTGAGTCCTGTGTATCATAGCAACCAGCACGAGACTGTGGCAAATCCGGTGTGCAAAATTCATTTAGTTTATCTTTTTTTTTTTTTTATGATCACGATATGATCACAGTATGATCACGATATGATCACAATATGATCACGGTATGATCACGAATATGATCACGGTATATCATCTCTCTCCTCTCTGTCTCAGTCTCTGCCCACATCTCTGTTCTACATCTTCACTCTTACCATGTCATCCCCCTTTGTCTCTCTCTCTCTCTCTCTCTCTCTCTCTCTCTCTCTCAGACAAGATACAAATTATTCAATCTGGAGAGCTTTATTTCAGTCCTGCAAAGTGCTTCATTGAAAAAAAAGAAGAAAAAAAAGTCTGACAAGCAAAGTCTTGGGATACGTGTGTGTAGATATTCACTCACCCCCTCAGCTAAAAAGCTTTTAAATTCTAGGTAATGTTAGTAAGTAGAAATTAAATGACCTGAGATGTGTTTTTTATGTGTTTATCTCGGTTGTATGGGATTGTTTTTCAAGTTATATGCTTGTTTGCTCCAACCAAATTTCCCTCAGGACATTTATTAAGATCAACTGTTTGTAAACGTATTCCCAGGAACCCAGAGACTCGTTTGTTCTCCTCCAGGGAAGGTGAGATGATGTTTCTGGAGGAGGAGTTCCTCCAGAGACCATGGATGTCCTCATGCAGGCCTGTAGGACTGCATCCTAACAAGGAGAATGCTGTCCTTAAGTACCAAATAGTCTCGAGTTCAGGGTCTCCTACCCTGTTCCTGGAGAGCTACCTGCCTGTAGGTTTCGCTGCAACACTAATCTAGCACCCCTGGCTCTAATAAGCTAGCAGCTCATTCACACCCGTTGTCCCCGGGGCCAGTTAACCTGGACAGGGTCATGACAACGTCTGGGTTGTGACTCACCTCGTCCGATCCCGAGCCGAAGATCAGCAGGTCGAAGGGGATGGCGGCCACCATGTCGATGAGGAACCAGCCCTTGAAGTAGTGGATGGCGATCTTGGCAGGGTGGCTGACCACTTCCTCGTTCACGTTGACGTAGGTGGTCCTGAAGTTGATGAGGATGTCCACGATGAACATGATGTCCACCATGAGGTCCACCACGTTGAGCGGGGAGCAGGAGTAGCCACACTCGCGCCGTTTCTGCTCCTCGCGGTCGTTGAGGAGGAAGGCGGCGGAGTAGGGCGTCAGGATGGCCGTGTAGATGACCAGCAGCAGGATGAGCCAGTCCCACACCGCCTTGAAGGGGCTGTAGTGGAGGATGGTGAACCGGTCCATGCGTGGCGTCTGGAGCTTGTACTCGGGTAGGACGTCAGCTCCCAGAGACAACACCTGCAGGGAGGGAGAGGAGGAGGAGGAGGAGGGAGAGGAGGAAGAGGAGGGAGAGGAGGAGGAGGGAGAGGAGGAGGGAGAGTAGGAGGAGGGAAAGGATGAGGAAGAGAGTTCATGAGTACACATAGAAGATTTCCTTATTTGGTCAAGCTCAGCAGTTAGAAAATGTGACTGCAGATCAAGAGGTCGCAGGTTCGAATCCCCCTGTATTGCACTTTGGTTAGAAACATCTGCTGAATGGACACATTATTATTAATCAACCAGTCCAGTGTAGAGAGTCTGGTCCAGACAGCTCTATATAGAGCTCAACAACAATCCTAAACGTCCTCCATGGGGAATCTTTCATCACGTGAAGTTTAAGGTTAATGTAAAACAACTATGCAAATGAGATGCATTCCACAATAACTTCAGCATGATAACTGAAATATCTTCAAGCCCTCAGGGTAGAGAAACCTCTGGAGAGTGGCATCAAGGTCAGGATCGACGCCAGTCTCAGTTTGGTTAATAACTCCTATGGGGGATGTACAGAGTCCAGGAGAGAGCTGGTGCACCCCCCCCCCCCCCCCGCTGTCAACCGCTCCACACATGTTACATACTACACACTACATACAATGCACTACATACTACATACTACACACTACAAGATACTACATACTAGATGCTACTTAATAGACACTACACACAAGATACTTACCAGAACGTCTCATGGAGTCAGGGGTGTTAAAATGTGTTTGCATTACTGCCCGTGTTTGTAAGTCCATATTTTTCCCAGTTTAAATTGTCCTTTTAGGGAATTAACAAAAAAGGAAATCTCTTTTGAAGAACAGGCCTGTGGCATTATAATAACCTGGCTTCCAGTTTAGTGAAGATCCCTGGGAAACTTTTAACATCAATATGACTGCAGGAGCATCTCCCTGGCTCAGAGGTCATTATCGCTGTGGGAGCTGGATATATATCCATTCATCTGGCTCGGACTCCTCAACAGCGGGGAATTTCTAGCTGGTGCTCTTAGGACTGGAGAGAGAGGGAGATAGAGGTGAGAGAGGGGGCGAGAGAGAGAGATGGATAGGGAGAGAGAGGGATAGGGAGAGAGGGTTAGAGAGAGGGGGGAGATAGAGGGATAAGGAGAGAGGGTTAGAGAGAGGGGGGAGAGAAGATGAGAGAGAAAGAGCGAGAGAGAGAGAAAGGGGGAGGGAGAGAGAGAGAGTGGGAAAGAGAGAAAGGGAGAGAGAGAGAGAGAGAGAGAAAGGGATAGAGAGAGAGTGGGAGAGAGAAAGGGAGAGAGAGAGAAAGTGGGAGAGAGAGACAGGTAGAGTGCCTCGCTCGCCCCAAGGGCAGACAGGCAATTACTGCCGCGCTCAGAGTTAAAGAGGAGGCAAAGATGAAACCTCCAGTTCCTCCTCCGTCTCCACGCCAACACCAGACCCACCCAGGGATCACCACGGTAACCTGACGTGTTTGAGGAGGTGTGTGTGTGGGGGGGGGACGGGAGGTTAAGTGTTGATAATAGATTTAGTTAGACCCCGTCCCCGTCCCCCTGTGGGTTGGGGAAGGGGGGGGGGGGGGTCACACACTGAGTCCTTCCAATATATCCTGGCCTTTAAAGTAAACCAAGAAAAAAGCAGAAAGAGAAGGAGAAATAAAATGAGTTTTGCATTATTTATGTGTCTAAACATCATGTGGCCTTTATTAAAGGTCCCAGCAATTAGTAAGGCAATCATGAAGTCCCTTCAACAAGACAGATGCTGTAGGCGCTGGAATATGGGATATCCATCCTTGCGTCTCAATCTTGTCTTGTGCATGAGTGATGCTAATAGGTTTGTACCTGACTCCATGTTCTGGACAGTCAGACTGATCCTAATTTAAAACGATAGCTTCCTGTTCCAGCTAGCACACAGCTAGCTCTGGGTCTGACACAGTCCTACAGTACACAGCCAGGGAGATGAGATAAACAGCATCTGTACTCCCCCCCCCACCCCCTCCCTCGGCAATATGGGTAAATTATAACTGAGGCTGCTGGGAAGGCAGGAGGGAATCGGCTCGGCTGGCCGAGTCTCTCCCCCAATCTGTGTCTAAATAAATGATCCGCCTTCATTATTTAAGGCGGCCATTAAAGCTAGCTAGCTCTCCGGCTTCATGCAAACAAATACTCCTCAAGGACAATGCAAGGCTGACTTAGTTTAAGTCAGCCTGTCAGTGTCAGTCAGTGTTTATATTCTCATTAGGAAGTGAATGAAGTTCTAAGTAAAGCCTCACGGTGACACCCATTCATATATTACTGTTACGTGACCGACGACATTGATAGTATGTTATGATCACTTAATTACTTAACTGCTACATCTTTAATGGGTGTTGATGGTGGTTAGCTGGTTACCCCATCCCTTCAAAGGTAACTAAACAAGAACCAAGCTATTTAACTAAGCCTGACTAGAAAATAAGAGCTATTTAACTAAGCCTGACTAGAACTATAAGAGCTATTTAACTAAGCCTGACTAGAACTATAAGAGCTATTTAACTAAGCCTGACTAGAACTATAAGAGCTATTTAACTAAGCCTGACTAGAACAATAAGCTGCTGTTCTACATTCAGAGAGTTGTCTGCTTAGTGACTGAAGTGGCTGTTTGAATAAAACATCTTTGGTCTCCAAAGGAGAGTGGCGATGGCAGGGTTTGTGGAGGCAGGGTCTGTGGAGGCAGGGTTTGTGGAGGCAGGGTTTGTGGAGGCAGGGTCTGTGGAGGTCAGCTGTGTGTGAATGTGAATGTTTTCATCTGATCAGGTCCTCAACTACAAAGGAACCAGTTGGTCTCTAGACATCTGCTGGTCCTGGGTGAACGTGAGAGGGTTGAGGCTATTGACACACACACACACACATCACTGTACACACTGTACACACACACACACACACCCCCCGGAGCAGGGTGGTCTGGGGGAGGGGGCATGATGGAGGAAGGGGAGAGGCAGCGGTGACCTCCAGAGAGACAGCTGTGACCTTCAGGGTAATCTGAGAGAGGGGAGGGTGTGGGGTGAGGGAGAGGAGGAGGGGAAGGAGGATGGAGAGTTGGAGGGAGGAGAGGGTGTGTGAGAGAGGTGAGGGAGGGGGAGGGTGTGAGAGAGGTGAGGTTCTCACCTGTGTGACCTTGTCGGTGACGTTGTGTGTGCGGTCTTTGACCTTGGGGGCGATGATGGTTTTCTCGGACGAGGGGGACGAGGGGCACTTCCTGTCGTTGTTCTCTGAGAAGTTGAGGGTGATGAGGGGGATCTTGTTGATGGTGCTGTACTTGTTGAGGTTGGAGTCGGAGGTGGAGCCCAGCAGGCTGGATCTGATCTGGTTGAAGGGACCTGAGGAGGTCACACACACACACACACGCACACGCGCACACGCACACGCGCACACGCACAGCACACACACACACACACACATACAACTACAGAACTGCTCGATGTCTGTTTAATCTTTCAATCAATCCATCCATTCATTAATGGATTGATGATTACTGCTGACGGATCACGACCCTATTGGAGCATTTTGTTTTTTTCTTTCTTCAAAAAATAATTTGGATGAATCTGCTGCAATGTCCGCAACAGAGCCTGTTCTAGGCAGGGCTGGGCTGTGCAGTGCTATACTGTTCGTCCTGTGTGACGCAGGAAGGTTCTGGCACTGGTCCAGTCTGCCCAGAGGACCTCTGGCTGCAGCAGAGCAGACCAGCAGCAGCACCACAGGCCAGCTGGAAGCTGCTGTGAGGGGGGGGGGGGGGGGGGGGGGGGGGGGTGTGCGTGTACGACTGTGATTGTATGAATGTGTGTAGTAAAGTGTGTGTGTGTGAGCGTGTGTGTAAGTGTGTGTGTGTGTGTTGTGAGGTGTGAGGAGATGAGATGATGTTCTGGGAGCAAATCCATTGCTGGAACAAAACAAGTAACCAAGTACGAGACCAAACACTACTGCACCAATGCTGTGAATCACCACACTAACACAATGTTCCTCTCAACTTCTTATCGCAAGAAATATTAGTGAATGGTTATGTTATTTCACCCATAAAACATTCCAAATATATCAGTTATTTCACCAGGCGGTCCATGCATTTTAATATCACAATTCAAAGACTCACTTCAGCATAATTAAGAGTTGATGATTTCCGATGAAGAAAAGTCTTTTTTTCATCTGTGCTTTACTGTGCTGAATGTGCTGCTCACAAACAGTGACTCAGGCCTTAAACACCAACATGACACGGTAACCAAACAACACCATCTCACACACGACACAACGGGAGGGGAAACTGTGAGACAGAGAGGACGTTGGATTCAGCCGACGAGAACTTAACCCCTCCTAAATCTCTTTTCACCAAATAGCCTCACGTAACTTTAAAAAAACAACAACCTTTATTTAACCCGTAAGGGATCACTGAGATTTGAAATCTCTTTTGCTGAGAGCATCCTGTCATTATGCTTTTACGACAACAACCTACGCTGGCAGTCTAGTCACCATGACGAACACAGAAGTGAGAGAGCCAATCAGGACAGGACAGAGAGCGATGGCATGCGCGACGTGATGGCATGCTACGGCGCGACACAACAGTTTGTGGTCAGACAGAAACAGATAGGAAAAGCTCAAGCCATACCCCCAGCCATCCAGGAACGAGAAACTAGCGAATCAGGAGAGAGAGAGAAGGAGAAACTAGCGAATCAGGAGAGAGAGAGAAGGTAAACAGGAAGTGGAGAGAGGAAGTGGAATTATGCGGGAAGGTCAAATGTCAAGTCAAGATCTACAAATGCACCTTAGACCTACAACAGTTCCCTTGGCGTCTACTATAGCACACACTGTTGAAACCGTCGCTGTGGAAACCGTCGCTGTGGGAAGCTGGTGTGAGGAAGGGTGCAGTGGACTGTTTCATCTCAGAGAGACAATATGAATAGCAGCAAATAGAGGGAGTCAGGTGGCTGAGCGGTGAGGGAGTCGGGCTAGTAATCTGAAGGTTGCCAGTTCGATTCCCGGCCGTGCCAAATGACGTTGTGTCCTTGGGCAAGGCACTTCACCCTACTTGCCTTCGGGGGGAATGTCCCTGTACTTACTGTAAGTCGCTCTGGATAAGAGCGTCTGCTAAATGACTACATGTAAATGTTTTCTCTTTAAAACAGCTATTTCCCTCTGTTGTGTTCGTGTCTTCCAGGGGACGTAATGTGACATGAGGTGATGTTTACGTTCGGATGACGACTTAAATATTACAGAGAGAGAGGGGGGGGGGGGGGGTCATGCTCCAACATACAGTCTCCTGTGAGGTGTGGGTGGGGGAGGAGAGAAGGGCTGGTTATCCAGCCTGGAGAACCCAGAACGCTTCACACCAGCATCCCCCCCACCCCACCTCCTGCGCCCCGTGTGAGAGAGGCCGAGCCGTGACTGTCGGTCCTCCCAGAGACGAGCAGGGAAGTTGTACTAAATGGAAGGGAGGGTGAGGGTGTTCGAGGGGCTGGAAAAAGCCTGTGTCATGCAGGAGGAAGGAGAGATGGCTCTGGGGGTGTGAGGGGGGGGGCACGGGGTGTGAGGGGGGGGGGCACGGGGTGGGGGTGGGGGGGTGACTCAGGCCCCGCCGGTACTAGCATTCCCAGAAGCATTCGCAACACACAAGGTGGAGACTGGGCCTAGCTAGTGCTCATGCTGACACGGGCGTGTGTGTGCGTGTGTGCGTGTGGGCATGCGGGCGTGTGTGCGTGTGTGCATGCGGGCGTGTGGGCATGCGGGCGTGTGTGCATGTGGGCATGCGGGCGTGTGTGCATGTGTGCGTGTGGGCGTGTGTGCGTGTGGGCATGCGGGCGTGTGTGCGTGTGTGCATGCGGGCGTGTGTGCATGTGTGCGTGTGTGCATGTGTGCGTGTGGGCATGCGGGCATGAACATGCAGCAGGCTGGTGTTCAGCACAGCTGGGACAGGCCACATCCAACACTCAATAGAACTTTTGATTTGACCGTACCTTTGATATTGCGACCATTGTCTGTCAGACGGGCAATGCGGTGTGGAGGGAGAGAGAAAGAGAGAGGGGAGGGGGAGGAGGAGGAGGAGAGGAGGAGGGGAAAGGGGGAGAGGGAGGAGGAGATGGAGGGGGAAGGGAGAGGAGGAGGGGGGAGGGGGATGGGAGAGGAGGAGGGGGGAGGGGGATGGGAGAGGGAGATCAGGAACACTGCACTAGTCAGGAGATATTTAGGTGGAGGGACAGACTGGCTGGTTGCATCTGTAGATAGACCTGGGGCTTTACACACACACACACACACACACACACACACACACACACACACACACACCCACACACACACACCCCCATTCAGCACCTTGAGAGAAGGTGCAAAGTGCTTCACTTTGTGGCTGACTCAGAGAGGCTCCCTGTGGTGAGAGGGGCGGGGTTAAGGCTGGACGACACGCCCCCTGGCCCATTTCTACCAATCCAAGGTGACTTTTTGGCTATCCTAAAACTATCCACACCCTGTGTGTCCCAGGGTGAGCTGTGAGTGGTGTGTCTGTGATGCAGAGAGAGTGTGTGGGAGGGTTATGTGGCAGAGAGTGAGAGTTGTGTGTGTGAGGGGGGCTATGTGGTGTGTGTGTGAGGGGGGGGGGGGTTATGTGGTCTGTGTGTGTGTGTGTGTGAGGGGGGGGGGGTTATGTGGTGTGTGTGTGAGGGGAGGGGGGGTTATGTGGTCTGTGTGTGTGTGTGTGTGTGTGAGGGGGGGGGGGGGTTATGTGGTCTGTGTGTGTGTGTGAGGGGGGGGGGGTTATGTGGTGTGTGTGTGTGTGTGTGAGGGGGGGTTATGTGGTGTGGTGTATGTGTGAGGGGGTGGGGGTTATGTGGTGTGTGTGTGTGTTACATGGTGGAGAGCTAGCTACCTTCGCTGGCGTGGCGGTCTCTGAAGAGCATCCTGGAGTGGGAGCCCAGGGCCCCCATGTCCTGGGTGGAGGATGCCCTCCGGACTCTCCCCAGGCTCTCCCTGGAGGCCACGGGGGTGAGGCCGGGGGAGGCCGGGGGCTGGGGGGGTGTGGGAGCAGGGTACAGCCTGTCCCAAGGCCCCTTGGGGGAGGAGTGGTCCAGGGGGCCAGAGAGGGGGGTGGAGCAGTGGCTGGGGGCGATGAGGGCGCGGGTGTCATTGGCGTAGGAAGGGCTGCAGCTCTCCCGCGTGGGCAGCTGGTAGTCACGGGTGACCACGGACTCGTCGCTGCGGCGGGGGGAGTCGCTCCGGCGGGGGGAGTCGATGGTGACGGCGTCAGGGTCCTCCTGGGGAGAGACTGCTTGCTGACACCCAGGAGGTGCAGGGATGGGAAGCGAAACCGGAAGAAACGGCCTTTCCCTGAGGGAGAGAGAGACAGGGAGGGAGGGAGGGAGGGAGAGACAGGGGCAGAAGGAGGGGGAGAGAGAGAGAGGGGGGGAGAGGTAACAGAAACACTGAGGTAGTCTGAACAGAAACACTGAGGTAGTCTGAACAGAAACACTGAGGTAGTCTGAACAGAAACACTGAGATAGTCTGAACAGAAACACTGAGATAGTCTGAACAGAAACACTGAGGTAGTCTGAACAGAAACACTGAGATAGTCTGAACAGAAACACTGCAAGCATATTTCTGGACAGGCAGGTTATTCTGACACTCTTCTTCTTGGCACATGAATATGCTTTTCCTGAGCTGAGACAGGTGATTCACACGGCATCACGAGGATCATGAGCTGTGTTTCTCAGGGGACGTTCGGACTGGCGTAGCCTGCGCTAACCTCGTTTCATCACCTCATACCGTGTTTGTGATAAAAACAGCTTTGAGTTTCCCCTCAGCTTCCTCCTCCTCCTCGGTGTCGGGCGTTTAGCGTGTACGCTGTTGAAACACGCCAGGCCAGGAGTTCTTTTTAATACACGACCGAGATGGAAATATATGTCCCTCGTTCCAACGGCAAGTCATTAGTCCTCATCTAACGTCAATTATTGAGTGGACGTCCAGTGGCAGAAACACACGTCCCAGGATGACAGACTGGGGGAGGGCCGTCTGATGAGGACGCATAGCTCCCAGTCACTGTAGCTGTGGAGTGGTCCTCATGAGGGCCTTTACACACACACATCACATACACACACACATCACATACACACACAAACACACATCACATACACACACACATCACATACACACACAAACAGAAGGACTCGACATCCCGTGAGTGAAATGAGGAGGTAGAGAGAGAGAGGATGAGGAGGTGGAGAGAGAGGATGAGGAGGTGGAGAGAGAGGATGAGGAGGTGGAGAGAGAGGATGAGGAGGTGGAGAGAGAGGATGAGGAGGTAGAGAGAGAGGATGAGGAGGTAGAGAGAGAGGATGAGGAGGTAGAGAGAGAGGATGAGGAGGTAGAGAGAGAGGATGAGGAGGTAGAGAGAGAAAAGCCAGTTAGAGAAGCAGTGAGGTTCAGCTTGTGAAGACAGGATGAACAGGGGTTGAACAGGGCTTCAAACATCTCTGCAGGAGCACTGCTACATTATTTCTGTCACAGCACATTTTCCTGCACTGACATTGACGAGAGACAAAACTAATTTTAGACGGTGTTACGTGCTGTGTGTGGGGTCAGGGGACGGAGCGGGGTAGCGCTCGCACACCAGACAGACGAGGCCACACACCAGCCAGGGACAAACACCCCCAATCTGTGCTCAGAGTTTACACTTGAAACATTTAACAGACGTGTTTCTGCAGGCGACACACACATTGTGCACACTAGAAGGAGAAGACAAACAGAAGGGTGGTTCTTGTGGGAATATTTCATTCTAGTTTTTCGGTGGACAGAGTCAACGACTGGTCTGGACAAGTCATACCGGTCAAAGATGCTGACATGATGATGTGAAGTGTGTTTTCCTCGACAGTCCTACACGTCTACAGAGCTGAATGTCCCTCTAGTTCAGCACTACAGAGCTGAATGTCTCTCTCTAGCTCAGCACTACAGAGCTGAATGTCTCTCTCTAGCTCAGCACTACAGAGCTGAATGTCTCTCTCTAGCTCAGCACTACAGAGCTGAATGTCTCTCTCTAGCTCAGCACTACAGAGCTGAATGTCCCTCTAGCTCAGCACTACAGAGCTGAATGTCTCTCTCTAGCTCAGCACTACAGAGCTGAATGTCCCTCTAGCTCAGCACTACAGAGCTGAGATCCGAATCATAAACATACCGGCCTGTCTGGGTTGGATGTGTGAAGATGCTGTAAATCAGTATCATTACATCATTAAATCATTATCGCCTGTGTGAATGTACCAACAAGCAGAACCAATCACATCTGGGAGAGGAGTTAGTGGGTGTGGCTCCTCCTTCAGAGCCGACCCCACCCAGACTGAGAGAAACATGAATGCAGCTCTGAGCCATTCATCCCTCCTGTAAGCTGTGTGTCTAATTAAGCCCCTCTGAAAGAGCTATCCCAGCAGCTACAGAGCTGCTAATTGGTTCGCCATCCTACCATGCTTCTTGGAAATGTGTCAAGCGTTGGAGCAGAGAGCAATCACAGTAACTATTTTTAAAAGGTGACTTTGGGTTTTGGCTCCTTACAGGGCTAGTTAAAGTGTGTGTGGGGGAGTGTGGGAATGTATGTCTGTTTGTGTGCGCGCAGGCAGTCGTCGCTGGTGGCACTTTCTCCACAAACACTCACCAGCAGATTATACAGCCAGCGGATGCCCACCGGGTCCCTGTTGCTATGATACCAGATAATAATATTGGAATTGAATACTAATTACAGTAACCATCAAATTCCCTCAGTCTGGGCAGTAATGGATGGAATGAGAGGCAGAGCTACTGATTTGGCTGACTGGCAGATGAGGATGGGAGGAAAAACTGCCGATGCAGAAAGAAAGAAAAATAATTAAATAAAAAGCAGGGGGACAAATCATTTCCTATCGTTGTGTTTCTGCTGACGGTGAAGTGCTCTTTACCACTCTCTCTCTACCTTTCTCTACCCCCTTTTACCTCTCTCTAACTCTCCCCTCCCCTCATTAGCGGTTCAGAAATAAGAACTAAGAGTTCTAGAATGTTCAGAACAGAACACACCGGAACAGCCTCTGGAACACTCGTAGAGGCTTCAGTAAACATTGCAGCTTTCGTCAGGTGGAAGAGGCAACCTTCCGACCGGGAACAATAAAGCTGAGTTGCATTTTGAATAACGCTGTAGTGGAACTGAAAAGACCCAAGCATGGGAAAAGACCCATGGACTTGGGTCCATGGGAAAGCTGTCCCACTGAACACGTGTCAACAGCTGTGAATCAACTCTGATGCAGGAAGAGGTGAGATATCCCTTGTCTCAGGACCAATACTGACTAACAGGTAAGGAAACATACAACACACCTAGGTCCTGACCTCCCTGGGTGTCTGTCTCCCAGGGCCCAGGTCCAGAGAGCCTTCACCCTGGGGCAGACACAGGGAGCAGGGCAGGGCCCAGGCCCAGAGAGCCTTCACCCTGGGGCAGACACAGGGAGCAGGGCAGGGCCCAGGCCCAGAGAGCCTTCACCCTGGGGCAGACACAGGGAGCAGGGCGGGATCTGGGAACAATACTTTTATGTAAGGGAGGTAAGGCGATGTCACTGAGTACAGGTTCCTCAAGGAGAGAGAAAGACAAAGGGAGAGAGAGGTGGAGAGAGAGGTGGAGAGAGAGAGAGGTGGAGAGAGAGAGAGAGAGAGAGGTGGAGAGAGAGAGAGAGGTGGAGAGAGAGAGAGAGAGAGGTGGAGAGGAGAGAGAGAGAGAGGAGAGAGAGAGAGAGAGAGAGAGAGAGAGAGAGAGAGAGAGAGAGAGCTCCACAGGAAGGCGTCACAGCTGTGTCTTAGGAGCTGAAGAATACAGCCCTCACTGCTCATCAGCCCCCTGCATGAGAGACCTCAGATCTGACCAGCTCTGGAGGTCATCTACATGCTGCAAGGTTCAGACCTCAGATCTGACCAGCTCTGGAAGTCATCTACATGCTGCAAGGTTCAGACCTCAGATCTGACCAGCTCTGGAGGTCATCTACATGCTGCAAGGTTCAGACCTCAGATCTGACCAGCTCTGGAAGTCATCTACATGCTGCAAGGTTCAGACCTCAGATCTGACCAGCTCTGGAGGTCATCTACATGCTGCAAGGTTCAGACCTCAGATCTGACCAGCTCTGGAGGTCATCTACATGCTGCAAGGTTCAGACACGACCGCTACGCTGCTGAGCACAGACGGACAATCAGTCAATAAAGTAAACTCTTGAATGCTAAACATGTCTTTGGAGCTGTGTCTTCTGAGACTGAAACACACACACACACACACACACACACACACACAGTGCAGGGTGGAGAGCGAGGGCAGTGCATTAGAGCAAGACTCAGCCTTGTAAATAAGTATTTCTGACAGTTGCATTCACAAAGGCTGCTGCTAAGATATTCAGATAAGCCTGGCTAGTCTTTTATTCATGCTCCGCCATTCACTATAGTGCTGCTCTGTAGTGGCTCCTCTGAGACTGGAGGAGGGAGACCCGTGTCAGAGTACACACACACACACAGAGACACACACACACACACAGAGAGACACACACACACACACACACACACACACACACACACACAGAGACA